>QRFJ01000133.1:1027610-1136702 GCA_006176705.1 Cocos nucifera
CCCCCCGCCTTCCTTATGAGGTTCTTCAATCTCTTAATAAATCCCAGCTAGTTTGATAGTTTGAGATCCTAAATCCACGTTTCAATACATAAACTGTTTCCAGCATGGCGAGCAATTCCATCGAGGTCAATACATAAACTGTTTCCAGCATGGCGAGCAATTCCATCGAGGAGTCCGATTCCTATCACACCGAGGAGTTGAATTGCGTAGGACCCGACAAGCAGTTGTTCCAACCATGCATCAAGATGGATTGCAGCATACAAAGCCGTTTCTAACCCTGCTGCACCGGTCCTCTCAGAAAAATCATTCACCAACTTGCACCGCTTGCCAATTACTTGCATAAATGATGATTTATTTTCATACAAGCATAACGCGGTTTGAAGCATGTTGGTTTGGATTGTATCATTACATCAAAAGAATCAGCCAAATTAAAACACAACCTTTCCAAGTCTTAGGGAAAAAAACATAACTCTCCTTTGATGATCGAAACAAATCAAAGGAACCAAAAACAATCAACCTTGATGACGGGCGAATGCTTGTTGTACGATGCCCCATGGCTTCGCCTGGGCCACAGCTACGTGCTCCCTCTCCTCCTGGATCAAAGGTATATGAACGAGACCAGGTGATGTTGAAGCTGAAGAGACTCGAGGATGCGGCGGATCTTGACCTTGGTGACATGATACAAGCACAAGAAAACGATGGTAGAAGACAACTTAAAGCATATGCTAATTAAATTCATATAATTCATATATGTGCTCTCTTTACAAATTGTTACCAAGAAATATGCATAATTAAATTAGCATATAAGAATTTAAATACATGAACTTATCCGGAGAAGAAAATAACGCAGATCCACCTCCAGAAGCAATGGAAAACTTGAGTCACAAACATCATAACTACTCCATTGATCTCAAATAATAAAGAATGAGACAAAGCAACCCTCTCGATTTGGGTATCGGATATCTCTAGGCAGGAGCAACTGAGAAATACTCCCCTTCCTATCATGCAAGAATAGCAAAGGACTAACATGATATGAAACATAAGCAGAAATTAGTAATATCAGTATCCTACAAAAAGAGTCAATGCTCTATCTACAAACTTAACCATCTAGAAAAGATCCATATTTAAGTCCAACAGGAATAGAGAAAAAGAGATATTAAAGTTAATTTTACATAAAACAAAACAGAAGCTGAGATTTGATTCCTGGCATCAGGCACCAAACTGAGCAAGATGAAATATAAGGTAGAGAAAAGCTGAACAAAATTAATGCCAGGAAATGATGGACAAGTCTAAGCTCAAAAAACATACAGGTAGTTTGTTTCTCATCTTTGTAACAATATATATAAAGAGAGCACAAAGGTAATGTCTAAACCATCCATGTCATTTTTTAACAATATCTGATGGAGCTGCAACTTGTTGTTCCTGCAGCTTTTTCACCATGGCAGTATGCTTCTGCCCTGCAATATGGTACTCAAACACTTTCTGACTGTTGACCACAACATTGCAAATGGTGCAAACCTTAACACCTTCCGCAGCTGCCCCACCTTCCAAAACTCTCCTTTTTTTGGCTTCCAGCTCCTCTGCCGTTGCTGGAGTTCCCTTCTTTTTTGCTTTCTCACCTACAGCTCTGCTTTTCTCAGCACCTGGGATTTCCTTCCTCTCCACCGTGGCTTCTGGAGCTTTAGTAGGATTTGCTGTAATAGACTCCTGAAGCTTCCGCAACGTTTTCATGTGTTTTTTTCCTCGTTTGTGGGTCTTCAGAACTTCTGGCGTGTTACAGTCTATCTTACAGACCTCACAATAAGCTGATTGCACAACCTTGGTGGCCTTCTTCCGGCCCTTCTTCTTTGCCTTTTTCAAGGTTAGATGTGATGCACTACCATGCAAGTGCAGGGGTCTTATCTGGGGTGGAGCTGCTGGCTCCAGCCCATTCAAAGACCTTGCTAGGACCTGCAAGATAAAATAACATAGTAGGTTAATTCCAGAGTGCAAAAAAAAATGAAAAACCTTCAAGAACTAAACAAGTGCACAACATATTATGTCAGTGCCTATTCAAATCTCCACCCCCAACCCCCCTCCCCACCTTACCATCTCATACACACAGATGATGATAACAATAACAATAAGTGAACGACAATAATAATAATGATGTACCAGTAATTGGAGCTTACAGCAACTCATAGGCATCTGAATACAACATAATATGTATTGGCATTACAAAAAGTAAACCTTTTGAAGGAATTAGTCTTCACCAGGGGTAGGACTTCGCCTTCCATGATAACAATTTTACAATCAAACAAAACAACAAAAGCCTGATTTGGGCAGGAACATCCACTGGATTGCATGAGGCCTATCATTACATGCAGAGAAGCAGCCAAACATTTCAATATCTTCATCTAGTCCTCCTTATGAAGAGATCAAGGAAAGTTGTTCACCTATTGCTTTTCAAATATTCAATCTGTCCATAGAAAAGACACCAATATCTCAGCAAACTGGAGGGTGACATGCCTTGGCTGCTGATAATAACATCAGCATTGATAAAAAGATCAAGGGATTTACCATCAACCAACTAAATGCCTCCAGTCGATTATTAGAGATGCACAGGAAGTGCAAATCCACTTGTCTTAATACCAGAATTTTAAATCTTTCCAGGAAGCAAAGGACAACCACAGTGACCTTTAGTTTTTCATCTTCTATGCACGACACAAAGAAACCTCACATGTTGCCATGCTACATTAATACCAACATAGGGAGTGAGCCTTGGTGCAACTGTAAGGTTGCTTCATTCTAACATGGATGTCCCAGGTATGAAACACGGTAACAGCCTCTTTGCATGCAGGGGTTAAGCTGTGTACATTTGACCCTCTGTAGACCCTGCAATGGTGGGAGCCTCGTGCACTAGGCCACACCTTTTACATTAATACCAAGGCAACACTTCCTAATGTCCTTATACACATCATATCAATGCGAGTATTTGGAATCCTAGAACTAGAGTCAATTCTGAAAACAATTTGATGCTTCTATTAAACAAAATGTAGGAGGTTGGTGGAGTACCAAGTTTATTTCTTTCTACTAGATTAAGCAAAAGACATGCTTTCTGTTTCAAAGGATTAGAATTCAATTTATTTTCAGTATATACCAAAAAGATCAGATGAATAATAATAAGGGAGACATGCATATTTCTAGATATAAGAATACACAGGTAGCTGTGTGAGAGCCAATGAAATGAATGAGTTTAGGTAATCCAGGTGAAGATTAAGGCCAGCATAGACAGGTTTCAGCAAGAAAAAGAGTTCGGGATGACTTGGACATGTATCTGTAGCCATAGACAGTCCTGTTGTAGAGATTATAGATGCCATCTGAAGCATTAAAGAGAGGATATATAAAAATTGGGTTGCAGCATTGAGATGGATTTGGGGACGAGATTAACAGGAAATTGACCACTTGGACATCATGTGCACTATAGCCATGGACAGACCTGTTTGGGAGATCTTATGCAATCTGTAACATTGAAAAAGACAGTAAACCAAAGCCAGATGGAAGCATTGAGATGGGATTTGATAACATTTCTCGAGGCCTTGACTGACCTTGACTAGGAATCAAGATATACACTCAAAGACAAATGGCCAGTTAAGGCTCATTATGTATTGTTATATTTAAGCACCACATTTTCAATATTACACCACCATGCTAAGACCTCTCTATTCTCCTTTAAAGTAAAATCCATATATTGGATTTCATTAATATCTGCCAGTCAACAAAATAGCTAAAAGGAAAGCATTGCACCAAGAAACTATAAGTTGATGAAGTACGGCATAAAACAAAAGCATAGCAAACAGGGTAGATATGGGGCATAAATAAGAAAAGTAAGACAGAATGAAAGGAACAAGAAATCCATCACGAAAGGTGTCGCTGCACTTTGAGCCGCTGGAGAAGAAAGGGATATTAGCCCCTGTAAAAGACCAAGATAAGCTTACAAGTCACTTCACAATTTCACCAGGAATACTCTCTATCATCATGACCTAGGTGATTTTTAATAGGGCATAGTTATATATTTTACTCTCCATGCTCCACAAAATTAAATCAGCTTGTAAAACTTGAAGCATAAGACACCTAAAAGTTAAAAATTTTATTCCATGAACCATCTAATCTTCTGATCACATAAAAATCATTTCTTGTGCATTGATTTTACCTTCAAATACATCTGATTTTGAGCTCATACTTCCACTACTGTTTCTTCAGAGATCAATGCATTCATCATCTACAACACTGAAACATTATTTCAGTAACCCTTCTCCAATACTTTTGACCTGCCTGATTAACTGTTGGATGGATGGAGAACTGGGAACTGCCTCAGTGGGCAAGCAACCAAAGGTTCTGGTTCTATTCTTGGATGGTGCATCTCCAAAAATCAGGACCTCAATGATTATAGCGCAGGTAGGTCTCCCTCCTTTTATCTCAAAAGGAAGAAGAAAAAAACTCTTGGATGGATATTGTCCATCAAATCAAAGATAATCATCATACAAGTGACACATGACTGCATTGCCGATCCTATAGCACCTTCAACAATAAGTCTAACATGACAGTGACTTTTTAAAATTGTACTTGAACTAGTTCACAGAATCTACAACTTTAATATCACTTCAGATTCTTAAAGATGTTTCATCAAGAATCTTGAATAGGACCTTTTCTGACTTCACAACCATGATATCAGCCAGATCTAAAAGTAAGATGCCCCAGAGTGATCTGTAACTTTGTGATCCATTGTAGACAGGTCTCTACCTGCCATCATTATTCCTCCTCCAAAGAATTCCAAAACAGGGACTGGATGCCATTCTTGGTGCGTGTCCAAGTACTCCAAGGTGAATGTACAAGAGCCTTCAGTCAAAAACATATCTGATTTAATACAGTCATAAAACTGCCATGAAAAGAAAGAATCATAATGGGATAATAATTTGCAATTAAAAAAAAAAGGTAGGAATATGGACATTCACCATAGGATAGGGCAAACAACAAGGTTATCATACTTGGACTTGGTAGCAGTATTGTCAAAAGCACTAGGCACTCTTAAGGCGACAAGACCTCTTATCGTCCGAGGTGCTAGGCACTCGCCCAAGTAAAGTGAAGCGCTACTAGTTTAAACAAACATAGCTAATTTACACCCAAATAATAATAATAATAATAATGAAATCACAAAAAACATTATCTCAAATCAAGAGTTTCATTTCAAAAATTAGTTGTATGCATCATAATTAGCAACAAAGTATCATGATATATGCCTATGCATTACAGTCAATATAAAACTAACAAAATTTGTTCCCGAAACAAAATAAGCAAAAAAACATCAGTTAAAGTAGAAGAGCTCTAATCTTCATCAAGATCCACTATATCATCATCATCATCATCGATGTTCTCATCTCCTCCATCAATAGATTTATAGCCATCAATCTCCCTTTTGTTTCCTCTGAATCAACTTCTTCCTCTTCAACATTTACTATTCTAGAACTTAAAGCCTTTCCACTTGCTTTTGATCTTGCTTGTTGCCTGATGTAAGTCCTCATATTTTCTCCAGCCCTAGATGCTCTTGCCACATCACCCCATGTCAAATTATCATCATCAGACATCAAATCATCTTCTGCATCTGAAGTGTTGGCACCCATCTCTCCAATTAACCATTCATTACTATCATCAGTGTCATTTATAGAGATGGGTTCGGTGATATTTCACATATCATGACGAGCCTTAAAAACTTGATTATACCTGACATACACTAGATCATGCAATCTTTGATGCTCGAGTCTGTTTCTCTTCTTAGTGTAGATTTGGTACATGAGTTTACAAATGAAATTAATATTTGAATATTTTTATTTACTTGCTATACTAGTTACTAGATATTGAAATTTTTCTAGTTTAGTAAATACAAGCCTTAAAATGTACTTACATGTTCAAACACGCTCCGATTATGTTCACAACCAGCTGCATTGCAAGTTAAACTCAAAATTTTGATAGCTAATTGTTGCAGATTTAGGGCTGAATTTCCAAATAAACTCCACCACTCTGCTGCAAAGTTATAAGCAATCATCAATCACTTGCTTGTCTAATAGAAAGCATTTTCAAATTTTAAAACAAAGCAAATATATTATTACCTGAAGCTTTTGTGTTTCTTGATCTAACTGCCACAGGAATGCCAAAGAAACCCTCACCTTTCTTATATAATGATAATTCAATCATGATTTTATCTTGCATGCCGGTACTTAGGACTAATCTTTGTATTCTGGTACAACCCGTTAGTAATTTCTTTATCAAACTCAATAGCTGGATTGCTATAAAAAAACTCTAGGTTTAAGAAGTGACTTGAACGATGTAATTGACATTCCCATTTTTCGTCAATGATTGAAAATATATCTTTATATTTCTTTTCATTGCCATTGAAGACTTTTTGGATGACTTTCCTTAGCTCTATCCATAGCTTCATACATGTATCCCATGGCTGCCTCTTCTCATCATTAGCAAGTCGAAGAACTCTAACAAAAGGGCCCATAATCTTAAGGATGTAAATCCACAAGGTTCCAAAATGAAGGTATCAAAACTATCCCAACTGCCCTTTTTTTCCTTTGCATCTTTAGTTCATTTACTCTTCACCCACTGCTCTTGTAATATGAGAAAAATTGTTGCAAATCGAGTGACTCCATATCTAACCAATTCTTTCTTGTTTGTAAATTGCCTCATCATATTCAAAGTACCATGTAGTTGTAAATAAAGCCAATAAGAAATATTGCTCTCTCTAGTGTCCTCTTGATTTATAGAATCTTCCCAATATCTTCCAACATGAGATCCATGAAATGAGCTGCATATGGAGTCCAATACAAATGTAGTCTCTTTGCTTTTAGTAACTTGGAGAGTTGGAGAGAGATAGAGGGGTGAGTTGCCTAGAAATTTAAAAAAAAAAAAAAAACAAATAGAAGAGAGAGAGGAATCGTTGCTACCTAGAGAGAGAGGGAAGAAAAAAATAAGACAAGGGATGACAAAAGAATGGGAGAAAAGAGAGAGAGAGATAATAAAGACATAAAATAAAATAAGACCTTGACTCATCTAGAATCCATTAATTTAGAACAGCCATCTAAATGGGAGACGACAATATAAATCAAGTATGTTAATACTTCCTCAACTCTACAATTTATGAATTATGATCATGATCTATGATGCATAAATGATAAGAGACCCCAAGCAACACAAATCTCTTGTATCTCCATTTTTCGTCCTCCTTGGGATCCTCTCGTGGATCTTCTAAACCCAACATATCCCATCGTCCAACAGCTAGAAGATTTTGTCAATCACTTTAACATTTGTCCTGCTGAAAGCATCAAATACATCTCTCTTCCCCCAACTTATATTTGATATACATATAATTTCCCGATTTCATCCCAACTACAAGCAATTAGTGTCTGTCTTAAATCCAACCATGATCTAAAAGTGATTCATGTAATACGCGCCATAAAGTGATTCAGTAACTAAATCTAACCCATTCTATGCAGTCGCTCCAAGAATCACAAGTGCCGCAAACACTAAATCTAAAACGCATTATAACCTTAGTAACAAACAATAAAATCTCAAGAGAAGAAAAGAATTTTAATATTCTTCAAAAACTGGAAGTGTATAGAGAGACTCCCCGGTCCGTAGCCGTGGGGATCGACCCCATACTGCCGAACCGCCTCCTTCGCCGCAAGGCTATGCCGGTCCTCCCCTCCACCACCATAGTAATATGCCGACGGGGCACCAACCCCAGCAGCCGCCGCCGTTGTGACCGGTCCTGGGTACGAATAAGGCACGGCATGGAGTCCATCGTAGCCCCCGTGATTAGCGCAAGGGCGAGGGGCGTAGGGGTCCACCGCCGTCGGTCGGAGGGCTCCGGCACCGGCAGCGGAGGGGAGGGGGGCGTCGTGGGTGGGGGCGGGGTAATGGTTAGGGTTAGGGTTGGGATAGCAATAGGCTGCGGTGGAGGAGGGCCGGGGTTGCTGGTGGTGCTGGATCACGTCAGGGTGGTGGAGGTGCGGCGGCGGCGCGTAATAGAGGTGGTGGTGCACCGGGGGCGGCGCCGCCTGGGGTTCCGCCCAGCTACGGTCCTAATCCATCGGAGGGCATTCAGAGGTAAAGGGAGTACCTTGAGTGCCCTCTTGATGCACACGAAAATAGCAACTCACTTACGATTAAGGTGCGAGTAAATATCATAAAAAAATTAATTTATTTTTCTATTAATCAACTTATTTATATTTTATTATTTTTTAAAATAAAAAATTATTTTTTTATGATAGCATTTATCCATAAAATGGAGAACTTTTATCTACCTAGAAGATGGCTAAATCATTTTTTCATGAGCCACTAAAGTAGGCATTTAATTTTATACCTAAAACACTCCACCCTTATTTTCAATATTTTCATCATTTAATGCTCAATAACTCAGCTATCCATTTTTTTTAAAATCTAAAAAGTATAAAGGATATTAGGGGTGCAAATGAGTCAAGCCGCTCGCGAGCCACTCAAGCTCAACTCAAGTCCAGGCTCGACTCGACTCGTCTAATATCGAGCTCGAGTAGCTCGATTAATTTTTCGAGTCGAGCTCGAGTAGCAAAATACTCGAGCTCTAAGACTCGCAAGTCTACTCAAATATTTATTATATTGATTTAATATTTTAGATTATATATTATTTTTAATTTTAAATAATTAAATGGCTAAGCTTATTCGCCTAAGACTAATCCATCCCGATCCTAATCGGCTAAAGTTTGAGTGATCTCTTCCCCAGTTCCCCCAACTCAAAAAGATCGTGTCGGTCACCGTCCCTCCATTCCCAAACCCTAAACCCAGGTTCTTCTTGAATCTCACCGCCACCAGCCTGCGACCTAGCCACTGCCTGCATCCTTACCGATCGTCACCTCATTGTGCGTGAATCTCACTGCTACTAGCCTCGCCACTGCAAGCCAGCAACCTCACCGCCACCTGCATCCTCGTCGATCGCCACCTCACTATGCGCCCATGCCCATCAACCACACCAATCGCCTCCTCGCTGTGCCCGTCAACCACATCGATCGTCGATCGCTGCCTCACCATTCCCATCAACCATGCTAGCCGCCGCCTCACCATGCCTAGCAACCTTGCCGCCTGGCCATGCCGCCATTCTACCACTCAGCATCGTCGACATCCACTCCTCTCCACCCTGATTGCCTCACCATCGATCAACCATCATCGGTCACCTCCTCACCTCTTTCTTCTTCTTGGACAGTCGTTGTTACTCACTGCCACTAAAGCTTGTTCGGTCCCGTCCTTGAGGTTGCTGGCCTACCACTCACGACCGTCACCAACCCCTCCTCTTTCGGCGTCGAAAGCCCCTGCCCTCTCCTCCCCCATAGATCGAGTAGCACGATCTACATTTTGTTCGGGTAAACATGCTTGCATTATGGTTTTGATTCATTCGCTGCACATGGCCTTCTTTAGTTTATATCCAATAAGAAGTTCATACTTCATCGATAAGGTAGCTGCACCAAAAAAGTTATTTTTAATTTTTTGCTCTTTTCAGGAATATATATAGCCTAAAATTTTTTATTTTTATCTTTACTCTCATTTTTTATAAATTCATGCATGTTTGTTCTCATTGCCAAATCTATATTAGAAGATATAGATGGGTTTGGAATTAGATCCATTGATATAGGATATTTTGCACATATTTTAAAGTTCTTCAATGTTAAAATTCTAAAAATATGGATAAATTTTGAATCCAATGTCATATTTCATAGTTTTATGAATATAGAAACAAACACTTTTATTATTTAAATTATTTATATATCATGAATAATAGTCAAGTTATCCTTTATTTGGTATGAAAATTAAATTATTTTGCTTTAGAAGTAAAAGTTAGAATACTATGCTTATTGTCTTATTTTTATCATATTTTTAAGTAAAATAAGAGTAGTCCAAGGCTCGAATTCGAGCTCGAGTATACTCGGTTGATATTCAAGCCGAGCCGAGCCGAGTCGAGCTTGAGTACTATCTTTTTCTTGTCGAGTCGAGTTCAAGCTTGTAATATTAAGACTCGATCGATCTCGAGCCGAGTTTTGAGTCCGAGTATTTTGAGTCGAATCGAGCTCGAGCTTTTAAATACTTGACTCGTTTGCATCCGTAAAGGATATTTGGGGAATATGAATAAATTTTAACAACTTATCCAGGAAAGTAGTAATGTAAAAAAAAAATATGGGTAATAGATTTCAGAGCAACTAACCCATGCATAAAAGAACATAGGTAAGATGGTGTTGGGTATCATTATGATTTTTAATTTTTTTATTTTTTTTTAAAAAATAAATATGTTTGGTTGGGAGTAGCATTTTTTTAATTGATATAATATTACAAAAAAATACGCTAGCTATTTTCCTAAATGCTAAAAAGTGGTTTCAGATTTTTAGAATTTTTTTTCACGCTCAAGGTATCCTTCCTTCTTTCTCTCAAATACCTCTCTTTTCTCCTCCATCTCTCACTCATGCTCTTCTTGAGGATATATATTGGATTGGAATAGGATCAGAAGGAACATTAGAGCACCGCCGCCGCTGTCGTTAGTACTCCACCTTCGATCTAGAGCATTTCTTAGAGATCTGGGCTTCCGTAAGGAGGCTTCCATCGTCAGTAGACCAAAGAAGATTGCCGATGGGAGGAGGAGCCCCTTGTCGCCGTTGGATGATGCATTGCTGCCACTATTCCCGACATCGATGAAGAGGTCATCGATGGACGGAGAGCTAGGAAGGGCGAGCGCCGCCACCGCCATCAAGAAGAACTTCTCCAAGATCTGCATTTAGGAGTCGGACGGTGAGACTGGGAACATCACTTACAACATCATCAACACCTTTGAGGCGTTGATGCATAGGAAAGAAACTTCCTTTGACTCGTAGGATGGGGGCATCGAAGCCAGGCAAAGGCATCGGAGCCTACCATTAAAGCTTCACCATCAAGTTCGATAAGCCCGTCGAGGCAATTTGCCGATCCTAGCACAACGGTTACCAAATCTATTTTTTGTCATCCTTTCTTATTTTTAAATAGATTTTAAATAACACATTACAAAACAATAGAAATAGTTTTTGATTTTTTAAAAATAGAAAATAAAAAATAAAAAATGGTACCAAACATCACCTAAATTATTTTCTGCCTAAATATTATCTAAAAAATATTTATCCAAAAAAATATAATTTTTTAGGTAAATATTTTACCCATAAAAGAGCGGGCCTTAGAGGAGAAACAATAGCAAAGATAGCTAAACATTGAGCTATGAAGATCAAATTGGCAAGAAGGTAGATTTGGAGAAATGTGTAAGGAAAGATGAAGCTAACCTAATCAATTAGTGATTTGATGGAGTTAGCCTAATCAATTACTGATTTTTTTTATTAATAGATAATAATACGAGGAAAGATAGTTACTCCTTTCCAAATAAGAATTTTTATTTGCTTATTAATAGCCATGTAATGACCAAACCAAAGCAGAAAAATAAAGTATTATCTGCTTCTCGCCTTGATCTTCCCTATCTCTCTCTCTTTCTCTCTAAACTCTAAAACTTTCCCTTCTCTTTCTCCCTACCTATTTTCATCTGTTGCTTCTAGTTCAATTACTAATAATTGGTATTAGAGTTGGCTATCCTCGGCCCCATTGAATCTAGAAACATGGCAAATGCTACACGATCACAGACGTCAATTCGAGATATGGAAGAGTCTTTGCGATCCTATATGTAGGAGACTAATACACAAATGCAGCAGGCGCTAACTCAACTAAAGAGATCCATGAACGAGATGCAAGAGACTATGAGTGGGCTCTCACTATAGATGGGAAGGATCATGGCTACAATGTAGAACCACAGTAATCAAGGAACCACAGCTTCCTCTTTGGCAAATCCAATTCAAGCTTCTATAATGGAAGATGACGGTAACTATCATTTTTCCACTAGACTTACTAAATTGGATTTACCTAAGTTTGAGGGTGAGAATGTGAAGGGATGGCTCTATAGATGCGAAAGATACTTTAGGCTAGATAAAACTCTAGAGAATGTTAAGGTCACTGTAGTAAGTTTGGCCTTAGATGGTAGAGCATTAGCTTGGCATCAAGCTTATAAACTCACTTGGCCTCATAATACCTCAATTACCTGGAACACTTATGCTACTACCATACAAGCTAGATTTGGTGAATCTTATGAGGATCCCTTAGCAAAATTAGCTCAACTTCGACAAACAGGTTCATTAGCTGAATTTCAAGAAGCCTTTGATGCAATAGTGGTAAGACACAATCTTAAGAAAGAACAAATAATTAGTATATTTCTAGTAGGACTCAAAGAAGATTTAGCGGGTTGGGTTAGATTATTCAAACCTACTACCCTACAGGATGCTATGATGCTTGCAAAACTCTAAGAAAAGAATTATGGATATTTGGCCAAAGGGGTTCGACCTAGCACTAAGCTACCATCTCTCCTTCCTACACTACCTACATCACAAAAATTACCAATATATAACCCCACAATAACTTCCCGAGATCCATCTAACCACACCCCACAAAATCGCACCCCCATCACAAACACTTAAATCATTCCCTCTAAATCCCAACCCAAAACACAAAGAACCCTCATAGCCACTGAAATTGAAGAACATAGAGCCAAGAACCTTTATTTCTATTGCCATGAAAAAAATACCCCGGTCATAACTACCTAATGAAGAAAAGAATCCAACTCTACTGGATAGAACTAGATGAAGAGGTGGAAGAGGACAAGAAAGGATGTGAGGAGGTAGTCACTACCACAGAAAAGAGCTACGATAGCAATTAATAATCACTACCGTACCTCTAAAAATCACTGTCATATGCTATGGCAGTGATTAGTTAATCACTGCCACTGCGGCCGTCACCATAGCTCTATGACAGTGGTTATTGCAGTGGTTATGCAAACCATTATCATAGACTACTTATGACAGCAGTTTTTAAACCACTATCATAGATCAATCTATGGCAGCGATTTTGTAACCACTATCATAGGTGATCTATGACAGTGATTTTTAAACCACTGCCATTGATAACCTATTGCAATGATTTCATAACCACTATTATAGGACCTATAGCAGTAATTTTCTAACCGCTATAAAAGATTACGGCAGTGGTTGGTATGTAAGCTACGGTAGCGCTTGGCATGCTTATAGCAGCGATTTTATAATTGCTACCATAGTTTTTGAATAATAAAAAAATATAAATTTTTTATTTTTATTTTTTATCTGATAAATGTAGTTCAATATATAACATAAAAAAATATTATAAATATAAGAATATTTTTAAAATACTTAAATTTTATTGTTGAATAAAATTTATGATAATATTTTTCAAAAAAAATACATCAAAAATTTTTTAAATCTACATCATCGTTATCACCGAAAGATAGAACACGAGCTGAAGGAGCTGGAGCTGGAACGTTGAACAATATATCCTCAAGGTCCATGAAGTCAGCTCCAAAATATGCACTAAGCCTCATCACCATGACACTCAAGATGCCCTACAGTTGAGATGTGTGCTCCTCAACCTAAGCAGCTCACTCCATAGCCTAATCCATCTGCACCCTCGTCTGAGCTGTCTGTGCCAATGCCTCCTCAAGCTGCTACCTACTGACAACATTGAAAGCATATGAAGAGATGCTCACCTCAAACCAGTAGCTCATCAGCGTATGTCCAAACCTGCATTAGATTTTTTCAGAGTGCTCAGGCCCCAAGACCTGAGATAGATGGTCATGGAGGCAAGAGGCGTCCAGGCCCTCACTCACGAGCATATCTAACTACTTCTATAATTATAAATTTAAATAAAATATCATAAAAATACTATAATACTAATCATACTAATATATTTATTTCTTACAAAAATTCTCTCGATCGCGACATTCATCGACTTATCCTTCTTGTCCGTATGGTTAGATCGAAAGATCTCACTACAACTGGGCATCACCCCATCTTTCATTAGCTATAATAATGGATCAATTTATTACAAACATGCAAAAAAAATATTAATTTAATTTATCTAGTAAGATTTAAAATTTATTATCTTTTTATGCACACGACTGGCCATAGACTCATGATCAAGAGTATGCGTGTACTCCTGAACTGCTTAGTTCTCTTGATTTTATTGGAAGATAGCCTAAAAAATATTTAAATAAATAATAAGTATTTAAAAAATATTCTACTATAAATATAATTATATTAAAAAATTTAAAAGTTAAAAATAAAACCTCAAACTCCTGGATCCTCCAATACCTAACCATCCCCTCTCACTAACTTAGGGAACAATCCTATATCCAAGGAACAAGCTCCTTCGAAGTATCTCATCAGTGCTCGAGCCATCCTTTATGGAGCTTAACCTTGTAGCTCGGATATAACTCTTCAATCTTCTACAGTCGGGCATCTCGAGCCCTCTCATGATCTAAGAAGTCGTACCTCCTTTGCACAAAGTTATCAAAAATTAGTTATGAAATTATTCTAATTAAATATAATATAAACATATCAAATGCATAAATATAATTAAGATACACTTATCCATATCTTCTCCTACACCCGATTCCTGACACCAGCATCCATCAATCGCTAGTCTATGGGTAGTACTAGAATGAGGCCTCACAAACACTCCAAAAAAGAATGCATCTCTTGTGCGGTCTCTCCTATTGGCCTCCCTTCCATGTCATACTACACCATCACCTGTTGCTGGCGGTTCCACACATGTGACATATGTGTGAAATCGTGAAATATCTTACTGGATGATGCATCTACAATAAAAATACATTATGCAAATATATAAAAGTATACAATAACTATATAAATAAATAAATAAATAATATAATAAAAATATACACTCACTGGCCATAGGATCATGCGACATGGTTGCCATTGGAGACTCATCGATGAGTGGAGCATATACAGGAGATGTGGCTGATGTTGGAGGCTCAAATACTGATGGAGTAGATACTGATGGAGGAGTAGATGCCGATGGTCCCTAGACAGTCGATGTGAAGGTGGATGAAGTATGCTCTACCTGTGACTCAGATGCAGAGCTCCGCATAGTCCATCGAGAGGTGGAGGTGAAAGCTAGATGGTATTTCGATGCCATCGTGATCTATAATGTTAATGAATAACATGTTGAACAATAATATCAATAGAGCATCAATAAATAGACTTTAACTAACTGAAGTCTATTTAAATTTTACCACACTCTTACATCATGCTCTGTTGATAGAAAAGATCAAGCGGATATGCGATAGATTTTGAATAATAAAAAAATTAATTTTTATTTTTTTAATCTGATAAATGCAGTTAAATATATATAACATAAAAAAATATTATAAATATAAGAATATTTCTAAAATACTCAACTTTTATTACCGAATAAATTTTATTATAATATTTTTTTAAAAAAAATACATCAAAAGTTTGCTAAATCTATATCTAAGTCATCATCACTGAAAGAAAATGGAGCACGAGTTGGAGGAGTTGGAGCTGGAGCTCAGATATCGATGGAGTAGATGCCGATAGTCCCTGGACAGCTGATGCAAAGATGGATAGAGTATGCTCTACCTATGACTCAAATACAAAGCTCCGCATAGACCAAAATGCTTGGTATGTCGTACAACTCCACTTGGAGGGGAAAGGAATCCTCCATATCATATACTGTAATTTGTCGAATGTCTACGATGAGCTTAACCATCCATGTAGACGTATCAGAAAGAACAATCATCTAGATTAACCAAAATAAACTTTTATAAATCTTAACATTGATTTTCAATGGAATATTTTTTAGATACTACTTGTTTTCCCTACTAGATATATGCTTTAGTAAGCAATATTATTAGCAATGCTGCTTACCAAATTAAGCACGTATCTAATAGGAAAAATAAGCAGTATCTAGAAAATGTTGCATTGAAAATCAATGTTAAGATTTATAAAAGTTTATTTTGGTTAATCTAGATAATTATTTTTTCTAATATATCTACATGGACGGGTTGAGCTTGTCATAGACTCTGATAAATTACAGTACATGACGCAGGGGATTTTCTCTCCCTTCAAGCGAAGTTCGCACCATATACCAGGCATTTTGGTCTACACGAGATGGTATTTTGGTACCATCATGACCTGCAATATTAATGAACATTAACTCATATAACGTTAATGAATATTAACCCAGCTCACGACCACTGGCATGGCCTAAAATCCATCGATGAGGGTTTTCTTATCGGTCAGCATGATGAAGGATCATCCACGATCGCTAACACGGCATGATCCAAGGCTATCTATAGCCGTCGACACGGCACAGCCCATCCAAAATCCATCAGTACGGTCTAGAATCAACCAATAGGAGTTTTTTTATCCACCGGTATGATCCATAATCGATGGATAATTATAATATTTTTAATAAATATTTATAATATTTATTATAAATATTATAAATATTATAAATAATTAATAAATATTATAAATAATTAATAAATATTATTATAAAATTTAAAATAATAAAATCATATCTGTGGCTATGGAGAGAGGATCGTACAAAGCTCTGAGGGTCACCGACGGTAGCGCTAAAGAAAGACAGCGGTGCTAGAGGTAGCCTGTGAGAGAGACACAAGATAGTGAGATACAGAGAGAAAATAGAGATAAAGAGAAAGAGAAGAGAGAAAAAAAAGAAGAAAGAAAGATCTAGAGAGAGAAAGAGAAGAAAGAGAAAGAGAAAGAGGGGAGAGAGAGAAAGTAGGGAGGGGGTGGGTCAAGCTGAGGGAAGAGAGGAGAGAGAGAGTAGGGAGGGGATGGATCGGGCCGAGGGAAGAGAGGAGAGAAAGAGAGAGTAGGGAGGGATCGAGATCGATTGAGGAAGAAGGGGGCGACGGAGGTGGCAGAGCCAATGGAAAAGTCGATTGAGAAAGAAGGAGGGAGAGGTAGCGGGGCCGGCGGTCGGGCCGGTCGAAGATGAAGGGGCAGGTGGGAGAGGTGGCGGAGCTGGTAGGGAAAGGAGGAGGAGGAGGAGGTGGCAGAGCCGACAGTTAGGGAAGAAAGACAAGGCGAGGGAGGAGGTAGCATCGTCCGAAAAAGAAAGAGGAGGCGGTGCCGGTCGGGAAAGAAAATAGAGAGAAGATGCCTCATCGATGGCAGAGAGGAGGGAGAGAGAGAAATCACTCGATGAAAATAAATTTGAGGAAAGAATTTGGTAAAAAATAATCTAACCTATGACAATAATGTTTGAACCATTGTCATAGATCTACGACAGTGGTTATAGAAAATCGCTACCATATATCTGTAGCAGTGGTTAGAAAATCGCTGCCATAGATTGATAATTATTTTTTTATTTTTTAAAATATTATATAATTTTAAAATTTAATGTTCATCTTCGTCATTCATTATCTAAATAATTATCATTAGCTAGAGTGTTATCAAAAAAAATTGCCTCGATCTAATAGCCCTAGCTTCATCGATCAGTAAAATTTGATTTTGTTGATCACGAACAACGATATGATGATCTGATAAATGAAGATAACTGATGGATCTAAAAATCTATAATGATAATCTTGGTGCTATTTGTATCATACTATCAAAGTTTCACTTCAATCGGATATCGTTATCATGATCAATTTAGTATAGGATAATTTCAGCTGTTAAATAAGAAACGAATGATCAAAGGATCAGACGACATCCTATTATAAGATAATTTTTTAGATAAATAATCTTGGCTACTACTTTAATTATTTTTATGATAATAATCATAAAATTTAAACTACGGGTCTAAGAACTATCCAAAACTATGCATCGCTTAATACCCATTCTTAAACTCCTTTAGTAATTATGTTTGTACTTTTGTAAGATTTGCTTAACATGAATAGTTCATATAGAAATAATTTGAATTTTATGATCATCATCATATAAAATGATTAAAATTATAACTAAGATTTTTTAACTAAAAAATTATCTCATAATCGAATGCTGTTTAGCCTTTTGATTACTTATTTCTAATTTAACGATCAAAATTATCCCATACTAAATTGACCATAATAATGATATCCGATTATAGTAAAACTTTGATAGTATACCACAAACATCATCAAGATTATCATTGTAGGTTTTTGAATTCATCGATGATCTCCATCTATCAGATCATCATATCGTCATTCATGATCGTCGAAATTAAATTTTATTGATTGATGAAGCTAGGACTATCGGATCGAGGCAATCTTTTATAATGATACTCTAATAATAATTATTAAGATAATGAATGATGAAAATGGATATCAAATTTTAGAATTATATAATATTTAAAAAAATATATATGAAAAAAATATAGTAGTGGTTATAAAAAACCGCGATAATAGATAGATTTATGATAGCGATTACATAAAACTACTATCATAAGTCAAATTTGTAGCAGTGATTATCATTAACCGCTATCATAGATCAGATCTATAGCAGCGGTTTATTAATCGCTACCATAGGTCCAGTCTATTGCAGTGGCTATACCTAATCGTCATCATAGGTTCAATCTGTGGCAGGATCTATGACAGCGGTTACGTATAATCGTTGCCATAGATCGAACCTATAGCTGCAGTTATTATAAACCGTACTATAGATCGATCTATTATAATAGTTTTATGTAACCGCTGCTATAGGTCAACCTATTGAAGGGAAATCCTGATTTCCCGGTCCAGGTTCGTTCAGATCTGATTAGATCAAGAGATATATTTCAAAATTTTTTCTCTTGATCTTAATCAGATCTTGATATGTTTCAGATCTGATTCTTATTATTTTATAAAATAAAATAAGATAAATTAAATCAAATTCAATTTACCTGATTTGGGTAATCCTATTACCCTGTAGATGATCCTGATTGCAGCGGAAGGTTCTGGATCTTAGCCACGCAAGCGCCTGGCCTCTATCGGTATCCACTCAGGTTGGATCTGGAGAACCTCTTCTTCTCTATCACACCTCCAAAAATCAGATCTGGATCTGATTTGAAGGATCTTCAAAACTCTTTTGAAGATCTGCAGTCGTCCTTTTGCAGCAGCGCAGCCTTCTTGCTTTTGATCGCCTTTCCTTGATCTGAATCGCACCAAACTAAGTCCAAAACACTTTTGGACGTGGAGAGCAAGGGGAGAAGAGAGTATGGCATGGAGAAGGAGGGGAGAGGCAGCCTTGGGGCGTGGGAAATCTCATTCACTTAGGATTAGGGTTGGGCGTAGGGTCTTATTTATAGACCTCTTGTGATCCAACTCCTCTTCCTCTCAACCAATCACAACCCTTTGTGAAATCAGATATAAATCTGATTGGTTGGAATAGAGACCCCTGGATTTCTCCTTAGAGGGCGCCTAAGACCAGTCAAACTGGATTCTTAGTAGAACTCTGATTGGAATCCAAAAGGGAGGTGGAGTCCTTGTCCAACAAGGACTCCTAGGCGCCTCCTACTTGGGCTCATGCCACCCTTGGCGTGCGCCCTTCTCCTTGCCAAGTTCTGGCAGGGGGACAAGCCCCCACCAGCTCTCCAATAATGGTGCATGACATGTGGTCAAAAGTCAAAGGGTCAATGGTCAACGTTTGACCAGTCAAAGGTAGACTTTTGACCAAAGTCAAAGAACAAGAAATGGCAGGTGACCAAAAATGGCAGGTAATGTCTTACAAATAAGACAACCTATTCTGACTTGGACAACCTCCAGTTAGACCATATGAAGACCTCTAATTGAGCACAAACTCCTTTGGCTCAGTCAGGACAACTTATTTATGATAGTAAAAGAAGAACGTTAGGTTCAATCGAGTGCTAGCACGATTTCCTTGAACCTAATTGAATCTCATTCAGATCAATTGAACTAGATCAGTTCAATTGATGATCACCAGATTCAAACCCTTGTTTGTGTGACCCAGTTAGGTTCAGTTCTGTATGGTAATGGGATATGTCATGATCTCTATCATAGACATCATCGAAACTCCTTTCGATGGATCAGAACTCTTCTGATTTGAACAGCTAGAATGATCGATCATCTAAATCATTCTAATTGCTCCCAAAATCCACCAGTGACACCTAGCAGTATATGGTGGCAACCCATCAGAGCTGAATGCGAACCTCTTGGTGCAGCTACCTGTGTGATTAAGTTCTTCTATCTTGAGCCCCGATCAGATTAGGGTTAAGGTGAACTCGTCAAACCCTAGTCTCTGTCATATGATGTAATCATTCGATTCGAGTCCAATGTGAAAATCTAAATAGAAACTCTTTCTATTATTTCACTCTACCATGGCCATGGATTTCTGGACTTGATTCTCATGATCATCATAGGGCTGCTCCTCTACCACCGAGGTAGATAGATCCCATCTTGATGCAATCCAGTTCCTACAATGAACATGCTATAGCCAACATACACCTCAGGGTTCCATATGGCTAGGAGATCGAGTAATGGTGTAGTCAAACTATAACACCCTCAAGGTGAACTGCCCTCAAGGTGAACTGCCGATGCATCTCAGGTCAAAGAACCAGACACACTACTGCAGCATCGAGTCAGTCATTGACGAGAAGGTAGACTTCCTAATGACTACTCGAGGTGGTCACGCTCAGTGCCCTCGTTCTCTAATGAGTATCTGTACTCTCACTCCGGTGTCTCCACACCGTAGACTCAAGACTCATCTACTAAAGAGAAGCGATCGTACACCAACCTTCCGGATCAATCACCATCCTCGTGATGATCCTATGGTCGGGAGCTGTTTATGAGTTAATAATGATTATTCATGTCTTAAATTTTCAACTCTTGAAAATATGAATTATCATTACCATTAACTCAAAGGATGTATCACAGACACTAAATACACATGTGTGATAGAAAATAATCCATTTCTTAATTATAGTCAAAATTACAATTTTGCCCCTAGAAGTGTATTACAAGTGTCAGCCAATTCTGGCTTCTAGGGCACATATATCTAACAATCTCCCACTTGTCCTAAAGCCAATTGGCTACAAGTCTAAGTCCCATCTTCTCAAGGTGGGCTTCGATCTTCTGTTGGCCCAACGGCTTTGTAAGTGGGTCTGCCACATTATCTGTGGAGTTGACTCTCTTGACCTCAAACGTAACCTTTCTCAAGGTAATCGCGGATGAGATGATATCGCCGCTCAATGTGCTTGGACTTCTGGTGAGACACGAATGGTCAATTTTTTGACTTTATTGCATCTAACCATTTCTCGGAGTCGATATCTTGATATCGCCTCATCATTAGGTTTGGGATCATCACCATGAACCCATTTTTCATTAAGAAAATATTTTTCTACATCCTCTAAAATTAGTACCTAAGTTACGTTCAGGAGGACCGAAAAAATTTTATGACCTACGAGGTGGAGGAGATTAGTAAATTTATGGATCGGCCTCAAAACTAACTGGGCTCCTGAGGTTCCTTGGCTCATTGCTCTTTAAAGACTTTCTCCTCGAGTCTAATCTATTTTCGTGCCCATTCATATTGCAACCAAACTATTTTTTCAAGTAAATGATGTGTCAAACCCACAATCATCTTGTGGTTTTCCCAAAAATAGAAGTAATACCCTAATAACTCTTTAGGATATCCAATAAATTGAGCTTTAAGGAACCTAGACTCTAACTTGTCTGCCATCGGATAACCACGATTCTAAGATGACTCAGACTTGGTTTCTTATCATGCTATATCTCGTACGGTATAGTAGAAATGATTTTAGATGGAACCCTATTAAACTATATCCCTAAAGAAACTCTAAAAAATCCGTGAAGCTCATCATGGACAGACCATATCTAATAGGATCCATTTTCTTCATTCTAAAATCCCGCTAAGTTGAGATATTTCATGCAAAGTCCATTATGAGACTATACCATTGTCCTTGAATAGTCCAAAATTTTTTGACTAAGATATTCACCCCTCGATCTGATCGAAGAACCTAATGGTTTTCAGTTTGTTTTTCTACTTCATGTCTGAATCTTCTTGAACTTTTCAATGGCTTCAGACTTGTGTTCGCTTATCAAGTTACACATACCCATATAAGATAGATTATCGGTAAAAGTAATAAGTAGACAGTAATTACCTCTAGTCGGCACATGAATTGGGCCGAAACACATCATATTATGCTAGGCAGAAATAGCTGTGCTCTCCTCCATGTCCACATAAAAAGGGTAAGCTTGTCATTTGCTTGAAACAGGTAGATGTCACAAATGTGGATATACTCAAAGTCAATGACCGACATAGTCTGATTTTTTCAATTTGTTATCCTATTCTTCTACTTATATGACTCTACTAGGTGCCATAGGTACTTGTCGTTTAGGACATCACTCTAGGTCTTTATTCTTTGGCATTCACGATTTTGCATCGACAGAATAATGGAGCATTCTCAGAATCCTTCTTCCTATTCTTGTTCTTCAGGCTGGCCAGTAAGTAGGCAGTTCCGCTTCCAATGGCCTATCAGTGTGCAAGTAAAAATACTTTCCTTTGCATCTGGGACCTTCTTCTTCGGTTACTGCCTCTTCTATTTTATCCTTCTACTGTTTTCTGTTTTTCATTAGACTTTCTTCTTTCCAAAGACTTTCTCTTTGGAAGAAGTCTTCTCTCCATAGCAGAAACTGAGCATTTTGATCCTCATCTTGTAACCTGTAAATTAAGCCTTCAGTAACACAAGATTAGTCAACTGAGATTGCTATTTATCATTGGAAGTCATATGAAGATGCCCATTATGACAGTCAAGTAATTGTGATAGCATACATCGGTCTGCAGTCCAAGTCCAATTCCAACCTGAGCTTCCAAGCTCTTCTTGTCTTGACATTGTCAAGACAGGATGAATCTTGGACTAACTGTTCCATCACGATCTCTTACCTTAAAAAAGTCGTTTCATAGACTTGTATGCTGCCGCTAACGACTTTCATGTCACCGCAACTTTGTAGGTGGCCCAACATTTTGGTGAGCAGATCCCATATCTTTATTGGTATTGCGCGAGATGTCGATCTGACATGAGCCCAACATGTGGCACTTACTGTTATGTCGTTGTCAACCATTCCTATGAGCACCTCTCTGTGTCAGTGGCAATGCGGACGCAGCTGGTAAGGAGGAGGGATCCTGTCGTTCCAATACGTGGGTCAACTTTTTTGAATCCAAAATAATTTTGAAGTTCTTTAGCCAATCCTTGTAAATTGATCTGGTCAACTTATGGGTATCTAGGATTCGGACTAGAAATTTTGATGCAGACATTTTTTTATAGAGAGTCAAAGTTTTTAATTAGACTTATAATTTGACTCAATCAATTTGTTTAGGGGCTTCATTTTTAAACAAACTAGGCTCTCACTATTTTCTCGAATCCCTACACTCCCTTGACAGAGATGCGAAAATCTCCGCGATCATTGATTTTTGGTGGGTGGGGCGATCCCACCGACTGGCTCACCACCTCATCTAATAATTATTGATGATGGATCAACCAATGAGTAGACAACTCTTATCTAATATTTCTCTAAACATGATGCACCCAAACCTAATCTCTAATTTATGAAGCTCACCGTGTCCAAAATATTGCTCCACTCCTTAGTTAAGCCAAACCCATCATTTGCACAAATTAGATTTTTGATTGGATCTTTCATCATATTCGAAATATTGAGCTCAATCCATCCTCCAATCCATAGCATCCAATGCCTAATAGATATGATTGTGTCTTTCCGATGCAACTGAACCACTATATCCAGTCAAAAATAATCAACCTCGAAAAGGGCCCACACATCTACAATGGTGAAAGACCTAAGACTTAATATTTTCTTAGAAAGATTTGATTTAGTCTCTTAGACTCAACTAGTCATAATATTTATGACTAATCTAGTGGCATGGGTTAGCTCGAATCGTTAACCACCTCAAACCAGAACTGTATCGACTCAATTGGCCAGGTAAATGAGATCAGTGGGAGGAATATGTCATTAACTCATCGTGAACGCATTCAAGTCGAGTAGCTTCCAATTAAAGACCACTGATCGTATGTGCCATACTTACCTTAGACACCGACTTGTCTGATCAGAACTAATCGGGTTAGCTTACAATCCAGGCTCGAACCGTGGAGCCAAATTAGGTCTTAACTTGATCGACCACATATGACTGTGAGTCGATCTTGATCCAGACTTAATTCTATTAGACTGATCAATCTAAGTATTCTTGATCCCACCTAACCAACTCTTAATTTGGTTTGATCAACCGCTAGACTTAATTGAGCTATCCACACCCGAACCCATGATTTATGAAGGTGTTTTAGATTTGAAAATTTATAATTTTTAGATCTAATTAATTTTATAAACTTAATTCTTAATTAAGTTCAAGGGTTTAATAACAAAACATGCATAGAAATCCTAGAATTTTAGGATCTAGGATTTTGCAGAAAAGTAAGTTTTTTATTTCTGATTAAGGACAAACGTAGCACCCCTACACGCCATAAGAGCATCCCATTGAATGAAATGAGAGGGTCTTTAAACTCTTCTTACTCTTATGACCGGACGGCCAAGGAGAATGCCTTAATCAAAAATATGAACTATACTACAAAACTATTAGATCTAAAGCATATAACTGTTACATAATTTAAGATCTAATCTATACATGCTTTGCATACATCTCATGTATCAAATTTAACATTTAAATTTATGTTTTAGATCTGTTTACATTTGATGTAATATCTAAAAGTAAAATTTTAAATGATCTCATCATAAAAAATTTTAATCTAGACTACTTATAGCATAGATCTATAAAACTAGTCTAAACATGCATTGCATATGTCATACATATGAAAATTTTAAATATATCTCACGCTTTCAGATCTAATTATATCATATATAATATCTAAATTTTAATTAATCTAATCATATAATCTTTAGAAAATTAAATGAATATTTCATAAAATTTTTGATCTAGACTATGAGATTAAACTAGAGATCTAGTCTAGACAAATGCTGCCTATATCACATATATCAAAATTTTAAATTAGACCTTATATTTTAGATCTTATTAGATCTAATGTAACATCTGAAACTTAAATAATCAAATTATAAAAAATTAAATCAGATCTAATCTAAAATATATTTGAAAACTATCATGATATTGAATAGCAAATCTAGACTAGAACATGCATTGTTTATGTCAAACATATATATTTAAAACATACAATTTTTTATTTCAAATCTGATTACATCTTATGTAACATCTGAAAATTAAATAATCAAATCATAAAAAATAATTTTAGATCAATCTAAAGACAGATCTGAAAGCAGCAACCTGACTCTAATACCAGTTGAAGGAAAAAATGAATTTTCCTACCGCAGATTGCATCTGATCGAATCAAATTTGTAGTGAAATAATTTTTAAAAATTTTCTATGATCTGATCAGATCTGATTAGATTGATCTAAAATTAGAAATAAAATAAAAATAAAAATGGTGATAACGGTTATCACCTGATCGAGTAAACCGTTTACCCATTGTGATGATCTGATGACTAATCTGAGATTCTGATTGAGCCACGCACATGCCCGATCTCTATCGATGTTCACTCGAGTCAGATCTGAAAGTCTCCTCCTTCTAGATATGATCTCCAAAGATCAAATCTGATATCCTTTTATAGAACCTTCAAAACAAACTCTGAAGGCTGTGCATTCATCTCACGAACACCGTCGTCACTTGCTGATCTTCGTGCAAACGGGACTTGATCTTTGCTTACAAGTTTTGCCTAACTCTTAGGCATGGAGAAGAGGGAGAGGATCAGAAGAGGGAGGTGTGGAGATAAATATTTTGGCAGGGCTTCGCCATAGAGAAATGGTGATATACAACAACTTACGCAAGGCTCTATTTATAGACCTAGTCAAGAGTCCCTTTGCATATAACTTTGAACAGGTCAGAGTTTAACATGCAGAAGGACTCCTCCATGATCTCCATGCCCCACACCATATTTTTTCTATATTTTATCGTACAAAACTCAAAAATATGGCATGGAATAAAGGATAAGATAAGTAGATGGCGCAAACTCTTATCTCCCTAGACATTTGAATCAAATTCAAATGCTTTGATCAGTCAAATCAAATTTAAATGGGCGCCTTCTTTTATCCATTAGATGGCATGCACTCACAAACTCCACATAAATCTCTTATGGACGTGCGCCCTCAGATAAATTCTAGAAGGCACATGCCATATCTCTTCTTTCCTGCATACTAGGTCAACATTTGACCCTTGTCCTGTTTCCATCTTATGGGATTAAGATAAAACATTTTCAAGTCCCATCCAATGGATTTATGTTAAGTCCTAATCAAGTTAGAACAAGTCTTGATCAAATCAGTACTCGGTCCAATCAGATCAAGAAAAATTCATCTAAAATTTTTGGAAAAGGTCTGTCTAAATTTCATCTCATGATTTTAGGACAAGCCCTAATATGGCAAAGACAACTCGTCTTGTTCCCATCTTATGAGATTTAGAACAAGTCTTGATTAGATCAGGACAAGATCCAATCAGATCAAGATAAATCTCTGGATAAGCCTTATCCAAAAAGTTTCACAAATTAGCAGGTCTTGTCCTATTTTCATCCGATGGATTAAGACAAGCCTAGATCAGGTTAGGACAAGATTTTTCTGACCTAGACAAGTTACAGTCAGACTAGGATAAACCTATACAAGGCTCCTGGGTGAGCCAAATCCAATTTGGCTCAATCGAGATGATCCAGAAAGACTATAGAAGGAGAATGTTAGGCTCAATCGTGTGCTAGCACAATTTTCTTAAACCTAATTGGATCTAATCCAAATTAATCAAACTGGGTTAGCTCAATTGATGACATCCAGATCCAAACCCTTATTTGTGTGATCCAATTAGGTTTAGTTCTGTATGGTAATGGGACATGTCATGATCTCCATCATCGACATCATCGAAATATCTTTCAATGAATCAAAACTCTTTCGATTCATCCAATTAGAATCGTCAATCATCAAGATAATTCTAATTGATTCTAAAATCCACCAATGATACCTAACAGTATATAGTGGCAACCCATCAAAACTGAATAACGAATCTCTCAATGTAGCAACCTGTGTGATTGAGTTCGTCCATCATGAGCCCCGATGGTATTAGAGTTAAGGTGAACTCGTCAAACCAACACCCATCATATGAATGAATCATTCGATTCGAGTCCGATGTGAAATCCTAATAGAAACTTCTTTCTATTATTTCACACTACCATGGCCATGAATTTTAGGACTCAATCTTATGATTATCATAGGACTACTCTTCCTCTACCAAGGTTGATAGATTCCATCTTGGTGCGATCCAATTTCTACAATGAACATGCTATGGCCAACATACACCTCAGGATTTCGAATAGCTAGGAGACCGAGTTATGGTATAGTCAAACTATAACACTCTCAAGATAAACTGTCAATGCACCTTAGGCCAAAGAACCAAACACACGCTGCAGCATCGAGCTAGTCGTCGACGAAAAGATAGGCTTCCTTATGATTGCTCGAGGTGGTCATGCTCAGTGCCCTCGTTCTCTAACGAATACCTGTGCTCTCGCTCCGATATCTCCACATCGTAGACTCAATACTCATCTACCATAAGAAAGTGATCGTACACCAATCTTCCGGATCTATCACCATCCTCGTGATGATCCTACGATCGAGAGCAATTTATAAGTTAATTATGATAACACATGCATTAAATTCTCAACTCTTGAGAATATGTATTATCATGCCTATTAACTCAATTAATGTATCACAAATACTTTAATATATAATATGATAAAATAAATAATTTTTTAATTAATTTTAAATTAAAATTATAAAAATATTCGTAAAAAGTTTTTAACAAGTGTCAGTCAATCTGACTTCTAGGACACACATCTAACGACACATGCCAAAGGTGCAAATATAAAATTGCGGCTTCTCAAAGTTTGCTTCAACCTTTATCAATTCCAAATACGGTGTGGACTAGTATTTCTATGGATTTTATAGAGCTACCCAAATAATTTGGCAGAGATGTAATTTTGGTGATGGTGGATCATTTGAATAAATATGCTCACTTTCTCGACCTTGCACATCCATATACTGCTGCTTCAGTTGCACAAGCATATCTTGATAATATTTATAAGTTGCATGATTCTCCAAATGATATAGTTAGTGATAGAGATCCAATTTTTCTTAGCAACTTATGGCAAGAGCTCTTTACTCAACTGGATGTGGACCTCCATCTTTCTCATACCACCCTCAATCTGGTGGTCAAATAGAAGTGCTCAATCGCTATCTTGAGACATACCTAAGGTGCATAGTAGGAGAAAAACCAAAAGAATAGAGCAAGTGGCTCCCCCTCATGGAATGATGGCATAACACCACTTTTCATTCCTCGTCACATGCCACCCCCTACAAAATTCTCTACAGCCAACCTGCACCAATACATATTCCATATCTACCAAGGGAATCAAGGTAACAACTGTTGATAGAAACCTTCAAGCGAGAGAACATGCTATAGCAATGCTCAAACATCATCTTTATCGAGCTTAAAATTGTATGAAACAACAAGCTTGCAATAAATAAGTGAATGAACATTTTTCATTAAAAATTAGATTTATTTGAAATTGCAAGAATATAAACAACAATCAATAACATCTCACCACAAGAACAAGCTAACATCCCATTATTATTGACAAGGTGGGAAGAGCATCTATTATAACCCAGGTTTTGGTGATAAAATGTGGGCGTGACCTGTAGATTCACGGCTCGATATGTCACGTAGATTTAGTTGGCTTGAAGAAACAAGATGACCAATTTTGATAAGAAAATGTACTCATACCAATGGATATGTTACTAGATTTATCGGTTAGATTAAGCATGCTTGCAGAAACAAGAATGACAATTTCTGATAAGATTTTGCAAGCATGGAAAATAGATTTTCCACTAGATTTATTGTCTGGATCTAATTTAGTTATAGAAACAAGAATGCTACAACGTGCATCCAAAAACAAAGTATGCATGTACCCCCGGGCACTCCTTTGCCTCATTTATCATTCAATCCACATTTGGACCTAGCAACTGGTGCAAAATAGGGGGGGATTGCTGGGGTGACTGATTTAATGGCTATCGTATGCTACATTACAATTACAGCTAGTTAATCTATTTAAAATATTAGTTTGGGTGGATTCCATTGATGTTCATCGCACTCAAGTGTTTGCTATTATTGTATTTGAAGTGGTCCTTTCTACAATGTAAACCATTTTAATCTACATGCGTAGGTTTATACGATCACTAGGACATATATTAGGAGTACCATACATGCATTAAGCTTTGAGGCTAATTTGGAAAACAGAGGTCACAAGGACAATGGTAGCTAAAGAAAGGTACATGGCATCGTATCCATGTAAAAGAATCTCTCATAGATGAGCATGATTTTCATTTGAATGTTTGTAAGCAAATAATTGGAAAAATAATGCTATCACTTTCCGCAATTGATTATTACTTTATATTACAATAACCAATAATGGTTGTTATAATTGATATTATTTTTTAACTAAATTCAATACCCTATAAAAGTTTCTAAAAGAATCTGCTATAAGATATCTGATCCTTATATGAGCTTGAAATGTCAATATTATCATTTTTTTTAAAAAACTACAATTAATTATTACTTTACAAAAACTATGAACGGTTGTTATAATAGCTACAATATTTTTAACCAAATTCAGTGCGGACTTAATTGAGCAAATAACAAACTTTTTTATTATAATTATACACAATGGTCTAGGAGGGTTTCTCAAGATATTCAGTCATTGAAACCTTGAGCCTGAGGATTTTAGACAGGATTCACGGCACCAAATCGAAAGCTGTGTGGCCATCAGCTCCTAATTCTATCTTTTTGTTGATAAAAGAGGAAACACTTTATCCATGATAAGAAGTCATAGGTACATCCCTGAAATAAACAACAATGCTGCTTTGATATAACAATATAGCAACATGATAGAAGTTGTTCCAGGGAAGTACAGGAGGAGATAACCAGAGAAGATAAAAAGACAAATGAGGTATACAAAAAAATAAAGGACCGGTCAGAAACAACTTGCTGAATAGCAACATAGTAAAAAATAGATAAATAACTGTTGATACGGACAATCAATACCGGAAAGTTGGGGAAATGAGAAGCACTAGTCTTCACTTTTCTTTCTCATCTAGTTACAAATTTATTAAAAAAATTATAAAAGGCTAGGTTATCTTACCAATGAGAACTATGTTTTTTTCTGTAAATTACGTAAAAAATCAGGCAGCGACGCATAGAAACTTTTAAGCAGCCACCTAACAAGCCATGGCTCGTGGCACAACGAGATGAGCTAAGAAGGCAGAATAAGCAACAGATATGGTGCTGCATAGAAACTTAAACAAGTGATCCAAAGGATATCATTATGTGAAAGTATGATTATACATTAGATTGATCATAATAGCAAGAGATACGCAATTAATTTCAAAAAAAAAAAGACAAAAATTACGAATTAAAAACAGTTTTTTATATTGCAAGATTTTTCTATAAATAATATTGAAAATACGAAGATCAAGACAAAACCAGGCAGGCATAAACATAAATATAAAATACCATGATGATCCCATAGGCAGAGAGATTTCAGTTGGAATCTGTATCACCACAGAATCTTAACCAAAGTCCATGTCCAATGAAAGAAATAAGGGCAGAATTAAGTGGTCTAGATCCATAAAAGAGCTGAAAATAATACAGAAGATAGGAAGCAAAATGCAAGCACATTCATTAATTGAAATTTAGCTTTGTTAACTAAGGTAACAATTGAGGATGTGACATCTTTATAATCCAAATTGACCTTGTTTTTGAGCCTGTGCTAAGAGTAAATAAAAGAAAAAGAAATGCATAACGTTAGCATCAAAACTTGTGGCATGAAAATCATATTTATAAGAATAAAGTTATTTATACTCACATACAAAGCATATTTTAATCATGGACACTTCACTGGGCATGAACTGCCAAGTTCACAAACATGCCGTGTAAGCTTTTGGTTGGTCACAACGTTCAGGCAACAAAGACTTGGTAGGTAAACCTAATGATTGAGGGTAGGTAGGACAGAGAAGCAATACCATCATTGAAAAAAAACAAAAACTTACAAATCTAAGCAACTCCGGGACACATAATTGAAATTAATCCTGACCAATTATGACGAAAACAAACAAGCTAAAACAAAGCAGAGAAACAATAATCCATGATGCTTTACCGGGGACGGGGAGAACCATTTATGATGACCTCAAAACATGTTTTGTCTGGTAACTTCCCATAGAAGTCTTTTAAGTCAAACAGTTGATTTCATGATCATGGTGTCCTTTGATCAAGAACAGTAAGTCTATACCATTATCTTCCCTGAAGATCTATTTTATATTTAAGTTCTAAATGCAATCCCATATCATGGTTGTGAGATTATGTGGAAGGGAAACAACAATCTTACCATTATTTTCCTCTTTCAAAGCTCTAATTCTTTAAGTATTTGTGCATGTGTCTGTATTTATGCAACATGCGAAGAATTCCAGAGCTTCAAATTAGGCTGCCAAAGAATGTGTTTGTATATAAACAACTATTGATTTAAAGAGCAGTATAATTCTCTCCAATTAAAAATTAAAAGGAGTACTAAAATAAGGAGAATATGGAAATTCTTGAGAAAAAGAGATAGCACTAATGGTCCAGCGGAGAGCAAGCAGCTTCAACTTGGAGCGAAAATTGAATTTCTGTTATCAAAACTTAGGGGAGGAATAAAGAGAAGGGAGCTATAGATATGAGATTTTCTAAGAAAATATGTCCTTTCTTTTTCTTTTTTAATCTCAAAACTGAATTCTTCCTTAATTTCAGAAGGAATCCATATCTCTCTTCAGGTTTTCACTCAAAATTTGTCAAAAGAAAAGAGAAAGGGTGGGGATAGGAATAGGAATATGAAACCTTCTTGAATTTTTCATTTTACCAAACCTAGCCTTTCATATTGTTAAATACTCACCTTGCTCTAAAACATGCGAATCCTTCACTTGCAAGTTCAGATAAGCTTAGCCATCAAAAGTCTAGTAAGTGCTTCTAACTCACTGACAGAAATTATCTTATAAAAAGCAAATCTTATTATCTTATAAAAAGCAAATAAGATTTGCTTAAAAACTATTTTTTGAAGCATGTCATTTGGTACATAACACTTTAAAGACTTCAAATGAAGAACAATTAGAACCTTTTCCTTGCTCTGACAACCAAGAAATACAAGAAAAAACCTTCACGGACATATGTAAAAATTAGTTCCTCAAGATAATTGGATATGTGGAGCAGCAGATCCTTCATCAATTCCTCCCTCCCTCCTGTCTATTTTGTCTATTGGAACACAAGAAATGCGGGGCTTCTTTTACACTCCATCCTTCATCAAAAACAACATTTACCAGTGCTTATGAATTAATATCCATGATTAAATTGTGTTGAATTTTACAGTATGACTTACTTCCATTGAGAAATATGAATTCTTTTCACAAAACAATCCAAAAACCTAATTAAAAAATCGCATAACTATTAAATGTAAAGAAAAATGCTTCAGCAAACATTTTGAAATGAGGAAGAAAAGAACATGTTGTCAAGATACATAACTGACAGCACATGACAAATTGAAGAAGCAAGCAGCCAAAAGAAAGTGGAAAATAATTTACGCTAAAATCCAAATACATCCCTCAGAATGCCTGATATCCACATATCATGAAATCCCGGTTCCTCAACCTCGCCAACATGCTTTATGAGGGAGCACCGATCATTCATGATTCAAATGAAAGTTCAGATTACTAAACTTTTCATCACCGGGATACTCTGGTACAACTATACATATTATTAGCAAAAACTATACAATGCCGCAAACAATCAAGCAAGTTGACTGCAAACACGTTCATCTTATTTTACACATCAGAATCAGATCAAGGGCAACTCTTCTTTCCACTAACCCTGATAATGTGACAATTTTATGAAGAAAATAGGATGAACACTTAAAAAGCAAATCATGTATCATTCATCTCCGAAATTTGACATTCACAGAGAAATTTCCAGGAAACCAATTCTTCCCATTTTTCACAAGTTAGTTCTCAATTCATGTACTTTCCTGCATAAGAGTTTCTAAGTTAACTTTTTGTGTTAAATTTGAGATTCAAGGGGTCCTCAAATCACAAACTTTATGCATGGAAAAACCACTCAAAACTGTTCTCTTCTTGAGTCACTTTTGAGACTGCTATCTATTAAATGTCATACAGACTGCAATACCAACTGGATAGCTGCTACGTAGCCACCATGTACAAACAAGCTGCAGTAATAGCTACATGAGGGCAATTAAAATGCCCCATCAGGGAGTTATCATGAAAATTCATATGGACCAAGACAGATGAAATTTACCACGATAACAAAGGACCACCATACAGGGAATGCACTAACAAAATACTGAACATGGGTTCAAAAATGATTTCCATAATAATTAAAGTATTTGATCAATATAAGTCTCAAGAATTGAATGAACTTCCAATTTCTGAAGACCTGACCAGAAATAAAAACTAATGATAAAGTACAGTCCAGGTAAGCAACTCAAGATTGATGGCATGGTGCTACTTTTAGCAAGGAACTAACAGGTTTGTCAAACAATATGAAGGGAGAGGAACAGGGAGGTGGAGGAAAGGCCCTAAATTCATGTGTTGCAAGTGACGTAAACCTATTTCGGCTAGTATGATGCAAATTATTTGAGCCTTTTTCCATGGCCCTCAAACCTACATCGTACTGAAGCATTGCCATGTGTTCACCTATGAGGCACTCTTTCTTCAAATTAAAATACACCCTGTTAGCTAAACTCTCACTTAAGAAAGAGGAAAAAATAAGAGGAATCACCAGCCAAATGTGGAAGCACATTTACCATATGAGATACCAACCATCTAGGTTTCCTAACATGTGATCATATTCACACCTTCACTCACATGTATCGCACATGCCCAACACTAGTCATTGAAATCTGAGCTCCTCAGCCTCAACATACCATGCTGGAGCACCAAATATTCTGACTCTAATAGATGTTTAAATTACAATTTGCTACCATAAGGAAGCTTGGACAAATATTGTTCCTAAGACAAATTTAAACAAATTTGAAAACAAATATCTATAATTGAATCTACAGAAGTTGGACTCTTAGTTACCTCGACTCGAGGTTGATTCAGGAGCAATGGAAGGAAAACACTTGAAAACAATCAGATTAAGGAAATGCATAAGAAACAGGTCCAAGGGCAAGATTCTTAACAAATACCAAAATAAGTGCAACATCCTCAGTAGAAGAGTCCAACGACTAAGGAAAAATCAGAAACATAGATTAAAAGATTACCCCTCCAATTGATTTGAGATAATCCTTGTGGTATTTAATTATAAATCTCATGAAAATTTCAGTTGTCATGTGTTAAATAATTAACAAACAATGGAATGGCTATACAAGACTTCAAACAATGTTTCTTGCACCGTTACTTACTTAAAATAATTCCTTGATAGTTTGGACCAAACCAACAAAATTATACACCCAAAGGTCCAAAAACAAATATTAATATATTCTAGTAATGTATCATGTAACTTCTTTACTTATGTTATTCTCTTTACAATTCCTTTTTTTCTTTTTTCCTGCATGTTCCACTATTCTATGGATGAACTTGTGAAAATCAAAATTCAGTCAACTTGACCATTGCTAAAATCAGAACCAAGTTTTCAGCCTTGTAAACCCAGTGTGACAAATAATGGTCCACATTTTATAATCAATTTACAGTAGTTCCTAGGTTTTACAGTAAGCAGAGTATTTGGGGAGGCAGTTGGCTTATCTAGACAAATAGAAAACAGGAACACATTAAGCACATCGAGACGAGCATACAACATTCACAATGACTATATTTAAATCAAGTCAATTGGCAACATGATGTCCTGTTACAGCTCCAGCTCTTCTAGAAGATTGAAGACATCATATCTGATGCTAGAAGACGGAAAAAGTAATATCTGATCCTACCAAGAATCACATAATATTGAAGTAAACTCACACAGGACAAAATACATGCTGGACAAAATGTTGATTATGTGCATGAAAAGTGGTAAAAGGGCATGAGATATTAGGACATCTTACATAAAGAACATTAATGGCCAGCTAATTAACCCAAACTTTCAACATTTTTATCCCTTTTCTTGTCTTGAAGTTAAGTGGATCTTGGCAATGCGTAGAAAGTAAGAAATGGCAGGAGGTGAACAAATTTTTGTAATATGTGGGTAGAGCCATTGGAGAATGCAATGTTAACATATAGTACCATGAAGGGAATGTTTCTTATTGCTTTAAAAAAAGCATTTTTATGACTTTTAAAAGTAGTTCTGGAAAAGGTGTGGGTAACATTTTCTACAAATTGTTTCTATAATGTGAAAAGACACAAAAGTGCCTCTATCAGAACCTAAAATCCTAGCTTTTGGCTTCTTCTCTTCTTGCAAAGCAGAAGCAACACCAAACAAGCCAAAAGTTTCTCTTTCTTCTTAAATAGGTAATAAGAACTTCTGGCTTTGTTTTATTTTTTTTTTATTGTATAAAACATATGTACAACTTAATTACAATGCTTCTAACTACCGTACAACCAAGGTAATTCTGACCTTTCTTTCTGGAGTTGGTTTTTATTCGTTTTCTTTAACCTTTTCATCAATTATCTGATTTATTGCCTAAGTGACTCACCTTACTAGCATAAATTCGAAAAAATTCTAACATCACCATCTTTATCAACCAATCCCATGCTAAACCAACTCTTCAACAACTTTATTATGTGGTTGGTCACTTTTCACACACCATTTTCTCATGTAGGTTAGTACCGCACAATTGAAGTTATCCAACATAATATTACTTTTCAGAAGCTCTTAAATTCACATCAGTCGTCATCGAGGAGCCAAAAACCAATCCAAGTTTCCAATTAGTGAAGTCGGAATCTAATATTTCATATCCATAAGAAGAATACCTAGCTTACATGAAACATAAAAGATTCAATCAAGGACGGTCATGAATCATTTAGATAACGGAAGAAAAGTTATTGATGAAATTAACATCGATCATGAAACAGATACCTAACCTTGAAAACAAAAAAATAGTTCAAGAATAATAGTGGCGATGAAAAGGCAATAAGAAATCGAAGAAAGCAAACCAAGTACCGCTGCCCTGCCTGTTCGTTCTCCTCAATTGATCGGGGTTAAGATAGGTTTAGAGTCTATGAAACTCGATGGTTAGGACTAGGATAAGGAATAGAGTTAGGTTGGGATCGGTTACCCGATCCCAAGTAGAGCAGAAGCGAGGTCCTTGTATAGAGATCCGATTTCAAGAGAGCGGTGGTCGTCATCGCAGAAGAAGAATTTGAACGCAAAAGAGGACAAAGGTGAGAGAAAATGCGACGGAAAGGGCATTAATAAAGAGTACCAAGAGCGAATTAAGGCTTAGGGAGCGGGCAAGATTCTCGAAAAGCAAGGGGTTAATCTCATTGTAATATTTATAACATAGATGGACTTATTTGCAACGTTCGCTTGAACGTTCGAGATTTTTTAATAAAAAAATAAAGATGCAATTTATTTTAGTGGCTAGGAGGGGCTATTCCCACCTATTCCATTCTCAACCCGCCCACACCCACTTAGGTCAGAGTCCAAGCGTACAAGCATCCCAAGCTAGTAGAACAAAGGTTTATATGTGCCACAATTGAAGGGGGAACCAATAGCTTTAGGATTCAAACCTGCCCTTTGCCACAAAAAGCAACGAAGTAAGGTTCTATACTGAAATTTGGAGACAGATCACAAACACGTATAAGTAAATTGAGATTTATGGATGGCAATGGATTGAGTTAGGTTTGATTTGATTGAGTCAAGTGAGGATACCATATTCAATCCAATCCAATGTCGAGTCAAGACCTTCTGACCCACACTCACCCATGGCTTATTTTGGATCACCCATTTGATCCTGACCTAATCTATTATGTAAGGTTTAATTATTAATAAACCTAAACTAACCTATTAATTTTGATATTTATAATTTTTATTGGCTAAATTTCAAAAATATAAACAACTAGCAACAAAACAACAAATCATCCAAAAAATTTTCTATCCAAGATCATAACTAAATCCAATCTAAACTATTTTGACCCATATAGAATTTTGCTTTCATGATCCAAGTCAAATAAAGCTTTGACCCAAACTTGGGAAAATCATTGCCGGGAGTTATAGGTCCAGTCAAGTGATGTTAAACAAAAGAAAAGAAAGAAGAAAAAAAATTCAAAAGAAGAAACAAAGATTCAAGCTGGAATTTCAGGATTTCAACGATCAATCATTCAAGTCTGCTTTTCTCCAGACAGGTGGAGTCTTTAAATAGAAGAATAAAAAACAACCTAACATGACTCTAACAACTGACTTGAAACCTAATAGAAATTTTTTTACAAAGTTCTAACAAAATTAAGATTTTCAATAAAATAAAATAACCTAAATAAATCTACAAAAATTAAGCCCACAAAACAAATTAGGGTTAGAGTGTAGCGACGCTTCCTTCTAGAATACGTGCACAATCCCTGATTCATATCATTCCCTCCTGGTTGGAAAGAACTCGACTCTGATGAGGAATTGATGTAAGTTTTTAAAACGTCTAGATCAATGTATTGTAGATCTTCTTCAAGAATCCAAATAGCATTTAAGTCTGGACGATCGAACCATTTGATCAAGAATCGACGAAATCCTCTATCAGCAGTAGAAACAATCTCATCTATAATAATGCGTTCAATTCGATCTGATGAAGCCGGTGAAAATGGAGTGTAAACCCTATCATCTGCATGCATAGTAAAAGGCTCAAATGTGCCTCGCTAAGATAGTGAGTCCTCAACATTGAAAATTGAATTAAATTTTAAATCAGAAGATAATTTTATAAAGTATGCATTAGGCCCCAATTTAAAGAGTACGAAATGGATCAATAGCTTGGGCATGTAACTTTTTGAATGATTTTAGAAGATAATGTTTATGTCGAATACGAACCTTCATATAATCACCCTCGTTAAACTCCATTATTCTATGATAAGCATTATCAATAAGTTTATATTTTTCAGTATTCATAGCAATTTTTTGTCTAATGTGTTTAGTAAAGAAAGTGGTAGACTCAGAAGTATGGTTATTTATACGTAAGGAAACAAGTTCAATAGGTTGACGAGGATTGAAGCCATAAATAATTTCGAAAGAACTTTTATCAATAGACCTATTTACTGAATTATTATAGATAATTTTCGCTGTAAGTAATGACAAATCCCACATCCCAAGTTTATTACCAACTAGACATCTAAATAAATTACCAAGATTACTATTTACAATCTCTATTTGACCATTAATCTATGGATGAAAGGATGAAGAAAAATTTAAATTTGTCCCAAATAGTTTTCCAAAGATTTTTCAGAAATAACTCATAAATTTGATATTATGGTCGGATATTATGGAAAAAGGCAATTCGTAAAGTCGAACGATTTTCTTAAAGGATAACTTTGCAATAAAAGAAGCATCAAAATTCTTTTAACAAGAAAGAAAATGTGCTATTTTGGAGAATCGATCAACAACTATAACTATGATCTTCTTTACTACTTATTTTTTCATTTCCTCATGCTCCTTGGGATTCAACCTATAATATGAAAGATTAGATAACTGTAACCTCGAGACTAAATCAATAGTATGTTGGATGTCACGCATAGAAGGTAAGTCATCGGATATATCTTCAGAGGCCATATCCTTAAACACCTCTTTTAATGGCTCAATTTCAAAAGATGGGTTATCTTGGGAGTCTGAGGTCAGTTGAATCTCATTCCTAGGAAGAACAGCTAACATTGTCTCAGATTCTCCACTTTCTGTTTCAAATTTCTTATGTGACAAAGTATGACAACTTTTCGGATTAGGAGATTGAAGAGAGTTATTATCTTTTCTAACAGGTCGGGATATGCTAGGTTTGACAGGATTTAACCTACCATCATAAGAAGCAACTTCAACTTTAACCTCCTTTAGTGGTTCTTCTAATTCTTCATTTTTGTTCGGATATGCTCTATATTGTTGTACTTGAGGTCTATAACTTCTAGGGTTTCGTGTATACTTAGTAGGCTGCCTAGAATTCTTAAGTGTGAGATGTGAGATTTGGCGGCTCTACTTTTTCTTCGTAGCCTTTTCTATCATATTCATCTATCCTATGATAGTGAGAACCCTCAAAATTATTCACGAAATAGTGGATAATCGGAGAAATTATTGTATAGATCGGAGATGTCTGAAAAGACTAACTAGCGTACATGAAATGACTCTGGCCACCAGTAGATTTAAAATTTTGTGAAGAAAATCTATAAATAGATCGATTACTAGGAAAATCATCTTCTAGAGGTTGTTTGTTTATTCTTGACTCTTTTAGGGATAATTGGTGTTCTATCTCCTCATCTATGAGATTTGTTATGTCTTCATAGCTATTTATCTAATCAGTACAAAACTCTCTAATCTCAGTACAAAGTTGGTCTAGCGACTGAAAAATTTGGTTTAAAGTTCCTTAGAAGGTTGTTTAAGTATTTTTGATACACTCAAGTTTGTTTTTCATTGCAGTTTGTGCATCTTTTAGATTAGCAATAGCCATAATAAGAAAAAAATTTAAATTTTATATATATTTAATTTTTTTTATTTTTATTATGATGCTCACAGTAAAAATTATAAAGTTCAACTTAATATCTATGTTTCTGGTTCATGCAATGATAAATTATGTGGATATTTGATGCAAGAAATAGCAATTATGTGGAAAATGGAAAAGAATAAAATAAAAGGGCCTCAGTAATTTAAAGATAATCATCATACAAGTGGAATTAGTGACTATCATACAATTTTAAATAACCTAAATAAATCTACAAAAATTAAGTCCACAAAATAAATTAGGGTTAGGATTTAGTGACGCTTCCTTCTAGAATACATGCGCAATCCCTGATTCCTATCATCAACTTTTGCCATCTCTAATTGAGATAAACTTGAAATGGGATAATTAGTTTCCATGTAAATTATGCCTTACGACATTGGCGTAGGATGGTGCTCATATTATAGTAGAAGGCAGCTAAAGCTTGCCATCATTCATCCCCCTTCAAATGCATGCTCTCCCTTGGAGGAAAGTTGTTCTTAACCCCTAGATTCTTCCATGATGTAGACCTTAATTTATCTTCTTCTTCTTCTTCTTGATGTAGACCTTTATCATGTTACACTTGTGGAGGCTTCACTAATTTAGTGCTGTTCTTTGAGCAAGTAGATAGGCAAGTTCTCATATCCTCGCCCTTCGCAGTCAAGCATCAAAGATAACTGGAGCTATATAACTTAAAATTGATGACAAATGGTTCATGCTAAAGAAAGTTATATCACCTAAATCTAGAACTTAAAGATTATGATACACATCAAGATAAGGGAGGATGCTAGAGATTACAATGTTGACCTCACCTAGGTTGAGATGGTCACACAAGGACTTGGCACGTGCAAAGCTACAATGGGAGTCGAACTTAGTTGTAGAATAACAAAAAAAAAAAAAGAAAAAGAAAAGGTACGATTGCATTGACATAGCCATTGACGTGCAATCTTCATAGCACTTGTTACAACATTCAAATGCTGAGCTTTGGTCACAAAGGTTGACATGACACCCTCAGGTTCCCTAATCTCACTATAAGAAATTACGGAATGAGAGTAAAATGGTGTCTGGGTATCGGTGTTTGGCTGGAAGGAGTTGAGGTCTGAAATCAGAATGAAAATGGATGACTCCCATTCCAACAGTTTGGTTGAGAGGAGTCTCATTCCGATTCCGATACTAGAGAGGAATGGAAATGGCCCAATCTACCTAAAATTCAATCCCTACTCTCTCCTACGAATTCAAATTTTCATTCTGATTACAATTTCTATTCCGATTCTGATCATGAACCAAATGTTTCGAAATATTTTGCCATTCCGATTCCTATTCCCATCCATTTCGATTCCCATTCCGGTTACGAACCAAACACTCCCTAAAGTAGCATTTGGTGATCCAAAAGGGATCACCATGGTGATTTAAGATTATCAATAATCCAAATCCTATGGTGATCTAATCATCAGTGATTTAAGATCATTGTAGTTGGTAGACCATAGTCCAGACTCCAATGATTAAAGATCCTCGAATATCGACGAACTTTGGTATTCTATGAAAATCTGAAATCACTGATTATATAACACCAAAACTACCCATAATATATTCCATAAATATATATTTATTAATCATATATAATATATTATAAATAAAATATTATTATATTTATCGATATATTAATAATTAAAAGATTCTTTTAAATATATTTATTAGTTCTATAAATTATTAATCTAATAATCATATATTAATTGTTATTATAGAATTAGTATTTTTATTTATACTTATAATATATTATTTATTAATATAAATATTTATTTTAATTAGAAAAATATGGTAAATAGAATTAATATATTAAATATTTTTATTATATAAATATAAAGTATAATAAGATCTTTTTATTCTAATTAAAATTATCATTGAATCATAATATAAGAATAATATGATTAATAATATACTATAATGTAATATATATCATAAATATAATATATAATATCAAATATAACATAATAACATATGTACAATATTGATATAATATATTAATGATATATTAATATACCAATTTATTTTTTGTTAGACTGAAGGATATTTTTGACCTTATATTTCATACTAAAGTCACTGCCTAAGGGTGATCTTGGTTTTTCGACCTTGAGGACGCGTATCCCATCACTGAACTGAGGGGTGTATTGAGGAGTGAAGTGATGTTAAATCACTGTCACATAGGATCACTATAGTGCAACCAAACGTAGTGATTTTATCACTTTCTGCCCACATCATTCTTGATTTTGAATGAATTACCTCATAATGCCCTCTAAAGACATTTGAAAGGATAGGTGAGAGTGGCAATATCTTGTTACCAATTTGATTTGATTTCATATGTTTTGTGATTTCCTGCATAATTGAGATATTATGTAGGTTATTATATATAGCTTGAGAAGACTGATTAAATCATTACAAGTGCTTCGATAGAAAGATCACTATGAAAAAAACTCGGGACCTTGATGATCATGGTGCTGGTAGGTCTCCCTCTTATCCCAGAAGGAAGAAGAAAAAAACTATCAGATGGATATTGTCCATCAAATCAAAGATAATCATCATACAAGTGGAACATGACTGCATACTGATCCTGTAGCACCTTCAACAATAAGACTAACATGACAGTGACTTTTTAAAATTGTACTTGAACTAGTTCACAGGATCAACAGGAACTTTAATATCACTTCAGATTCTTAGAGATGTTCCATCAAGAATCTTCAATTGGAGGACCTTTTCTGACTCCACAACCATAATATCAGCCAGATCTAAAAGTAAGACGCCCAAGAGTAATCTGTAACTTCGTAATCCATTGTAGACAGGCCTCCACCTGCCATCATTATTCCTCCAAAGAATTCCAAAACAGGGACTGGATAACATTCTCAGTGCGTCCTAGTACTCCAATGTGAATGTACAAGAGCCTTCAATCAACAACATATCTGATTTAATACAGTCATAAAACTGCCATGAAAAGAAAGAACCATAATGGGATTATAATTTGCAATAAAAAAAGGTAGGAATATGGACATTCACTGTAGGATAGGGCAAAAAACAGGGTTATCATACTTGGACTTGGTAACAGCATTGTCAAAAGCGCTAGGCACTCTTTAAGGACAAGGCCTCTTATCATCCAAGGCACTAGGCGCTCACCTATGCATTAGCCAGAATAAAGCAAAGCACTAGTTTAAAAGAAAGTAGCTACTTTACACCCAAAAATAATAATAATAATAATGAAATCACAAAAAACATTATCTTAAATTAAGAGTTTCATTCCAAAAATTAGTTGTATGCATCACAATTAGCAACAAAGTACCATGATATATGCCTATGTATTGCAATCGATGTAAAACTAACGAAATTTGTTCCTAAAATAAAAGAAGTAAAAGAACATCAGTCAAAGTAGACGAGCTCTAATCTTCATCAAGATCCACTATATCATCATCATCATCATCCATGTTCTCATCTCCTCCATCACTAGATTTATAGCCCTCAAACTCCTCTTTTGTTTCCTCTGAAACAGCTTCTTTCCCTTCAACATTTACTATTCTAAAACTTGAAGCCTTTCTACTTGCTATTGATCTTGCTTGTTGCCTGGTGTAAGTCCTCATATTTTCTCCAGCCCCAAATGCCCTTGCCACATCACCCCATGTCAAATTATCATCATCAAATACCAAATCATCTTCTACATCTGAAGCATTGGCACCATCTCTCCAATTAACCATTCATTACTATCATTAATATCATTTAGAGAGATGGGGTCAATGCTATTTCGCATATCATGACGAGCCTTAAAAGCTTGATTGTACCTGACATATACTAGATCATGCAATCTTTGATGCTCGAATCTATTTCTCTTCTTAGCATGGATCTGGTACATGAGTTTAAGAATGAAATTAATATTTGAATATTTGTACTTGCTATACTAGTTACTAAATATTGAAATTTTTCTAGTTTAGCAAATACAAGTCTTAAAATGTACTTACATGCTCAAATACGCTCCAATTACGTTGACAACCTGCTGCACTGCAAGTTAAACTCAAAGTTTTGATAGCTAATTGTTGCAAATTTAGGGCTAAATTTTCAGATAAACTCCACCACTCAACCGCAAAATTATAAGCAATTATCAATCACTTGCTTGTCTAATAGAATGCATATTCAGATTTAAAACAATGCAAGTATATGATTACCTGGAGCTTTTGTATTTCTTGATCTAACTACTATGGGAATGCCAAAGAAATCCTCACCTTTTTGACAATTCAGTCATAATTTTATCTTGCACATCGGTACTTGGATTAATCTTCGTATACACTGGTATAACCCGTCAGTAATTTCTTCATCAAACTCAATAGCTGAACTGCCATAAAAGAACTCTGGATTTAAGAAGTGACCTGCTGCATGCAATTGACATTTCCATCTTTTGTCAATGATTGAAAATGTCTTTATACTTCTCTTCATTGCTATTGAAGGTCTTTTGGATGGCTTCCTTAACTCTATACATAGCTTCATATATATATATCCTATGGCTAACCTCTTCTCATTATCAGCAAGTCGAAGAATTCTAACAAGAGGGCCCAAAACCTTAAGAATGTAAATCACAAGGTTCCAAAATGAAGGCATCAAAACAATCCCAACTGCCCTTTTTTTCTTTGCATCTTTAGTCGATGTACTCTTCACCCATTGCTCCAAAGTGAACATGTTTCTAAGATTGTGCTTTTGCTTGTGGACCCATTCCAATGTGAGAAAAGTTGTTGCAAATCGAGTAACTCCATATCTAACCAATTCTTTCTTGCTTGTAAATTGCCTCATTATATTCGAAGTACCAATGTGGTTGTAAATAAAGCCAATAAGAAATATTGCTCTCTCTAGTATCCTTTTGATTTGTGGAATCTTCCCAATATCTTCCAACATGAGATCTATGCAATGAGCTACACATGGAGTCCAATACAAATGTGGTCTCTTTGTTTTTAGTAACTTGTCTAACGCCAAAGGAAAAAATACTATTGTCACCATATGTTGCTGTAAATTAACATGAATCATCAAAATATAAAGGTAAAAAAAAGTAAGCATAAATTTTTAACTATTGGTACTCACTAGCTGCCACAAAGTTACTTCCATAAACAGTTACCAATTAAACAACAATTTTCTCTCCAATCCACTCCACGAACCTATCAAGTAACTCAAATATTTCATCTCCAGTTTTCATAAAAGAGGATGCATAAAGAGATTCCATAAACATTGTTCCTAAAAAACAATTCACAAAGAAAATAATCAAAGATCTGTCTTCTATCAGTCCACGGGTCAGACATAATAGAACAACCATGCTTTGCCCATGCATCCTTGTGGCCCTTCAACAAATCATTTGTGTAGTCCAACTCCTTTTTAAGTAGTGGAACTCTCAATTCATGATAGGATGGGCGTTTTAAATTCAGACCATACCTCCCAATAGCTTTGACCATCCACTTAAAGCTACCTAAATAAGCACCATTCAATACTATACCTGCTTGATAAAAGAAGCGGGCTATGTATTGAATTATTCAAGCTCTTGCCTCTTTGTCACATGCATCATTTATATTTGTTTGCTTAAGTTTGCCTTCTTTTCTTGCTTGAACAACAATCTCCGGCTTTTAAATCATAAACATATCCATGGGGCCCTTTTTTGTGAAGTCTTGGTCTTCTTGTTGCTTCCCATTTCTATTCCAATTTTCCCACCCACTCTTTTACCATTAAAATTCAATTCATGTACTTCATCTTCTTCATCAACATCATCCTCAATTCCAAAGTCATCATGATCAAGTAATGAACTAAATAATTCAATCCTGTGTTTTTCTCTCACTCAAATAACTCTCCAATTCTTCCTTAACTTCAAGAGGACATTTTTTGCATAGTACTACATTTTTGAACTTCCCCACTTGATGTTGTTTTGCCCAAAAGATTCCATCTTTAGTTGTTTTGTCACAAAATACACAAGTCACATAATTGGGTTCCTTTGGATCTTTCAAATAGTTATATTGGTTCCTTTGGATCTTTCAAATAATTATATTTCCAATCAGGATCCTTCTTGTTATTGCTTGAAGGCCCCTCTATTGCCATTCCTTTTCTCTTTGTCCTTAAAAAAAATGAATTTTTGGAATATGTAATCTGAATTCTGAAATTAAAAAAAAAAAAAAAAAAAAAAAAACCGCATAGAGCAACAAAGTATGGACCAAAAATAGAGAATCACAAGGAAAAAAAGAAAGTACAGCATCGGCAGCCCAACAACATAGTGAGAGCAGGAAACCAAAAAAATAATAAAAAACAATAGAAGAAGAGGGAGGAAGCATAGGTTTGCAGGCTGCTGCCCAGAGAAATAGAAAAAAAAACAGCTCAATAGCATGTAGAGAGAGAGAGGGGGGGCCAAATCGCAACTTTGTTGCCAAGAAACTAAAAGAAAAAAAAACAAATAGAAGAGAGAGAGGAATCATTGCTGCACAGATAAAGGGAAGAAAAAAATAATAAGAGAAGAGATGAGAAAAGAATGGGAGAAAGAGAGAGATATAATAAAGAAATTAAATAAAAAAATACATGCTTGTTGGTTTTGGTATAAAGAGAGCTTCTTTCTCTGGTTTTGGTGGCCCCTTTCTTGTTTTCCTTGTCTTGCTCTTGAAGAAAAGCAAAAGGACGTCCTTTCTTCTTGTTCTCTTGAAGGAAAATAACATCCTTTTTTTTTCTTGTTCTCTATTCTCTAGAATCTTCTTCCTTTTGACTGATGGCTTTTTCTTTATTTTTTTCAATATAGTATCATTGCTTGTACAAAAATACCCCTCAATCTATTTGTCTAAACTATTTTAATGAAAGATAGAATGGTAACTTTAAAACATAAGTAAAAGAGAAGTAAAGAAAGCCTGGCAGCACCTTAAATGTCTAGCGCCTGGTGCCAAGCGAGCACCTCAACAACATCGCCTTGCCTGGTACCCCTTGAGGTGCTAAGGTCTCGCCTCGCCTCGCCTGAGCACCTAAATGACCCAGGCAAGCACCTTTGACAATACTGGTATACGTAAGGTACTGAGTAGAATCAGGTAGTTTCACTCGATTCAAATTGGCTTAGATCAATATGGATCAATTCCAATGCCGAACCAGTAAACAAATCCAATACCACATTGGTTCAGTATGGCATGCCCAGAATCGAGCAGAAGTAAGATATCCATTTCATGCACCTGCATCTTTACTTGCTTCTACACCCACTCTTCCTTGCATAACTAAGCTGCAATTATATATGGCTTTGTATCTAATGAATAATTTATTGGATCAAATGCTTTTAACTTGATAGAATCGATGAGATTTTTGCTAAATGTTATGTTATACTCAAAAAGTTCTAGGTATAAATGCCACAAGTCGACACGTGATAGTGATAACATTATACTCTATTAATTTGAAGTGTCCAGGAGTTCATGAAACATCCAAATGTCCCGATATGTCAAAAACTGAAATTTTGAAGTGCTCAAGATCTCAAGTAACATTGGTGAATACACATAGCAATATTTAAATTTTGTGCATAATTTCTATATTGATGATTGCATAGACCATGAATAAATATTAAGAAAAATTACAATGAACACCTTCTCAACTTTATCCCAATTTCACTTATACTCTCTGTACTTTAAAAAGTGCCAAACCGACCCTTCTAGTTATTGATATATTTTAATATGGTCCAACCATTCACTTATTAATAAATGGTGTTAGTTTTTTCTCTCAATGGATAGAAATGCTCGTTGCTCATGGGTGGGCTTGGAGGAGGAAGAGAATGAGGAGGAAAGGGAGGGGAGAGGGGCCACTAGTGAGAAATGAGTTGGAGGAGGGCAAGGAGGAGAAGAGGATAGGGAGGAAGGGGAGGATGAAGGATGGGTTGCCGGCAAGAAGGGGCGGAGGTGGAGGGGGATGCAATGGAGAGGGATGGCTTATGGGCGGCTTGGAGAAGGAGGATGAAGAGGAGGAGGAGGATGAAGAGTAAATAGACTAAAGATGCAAAGGAAAAAAATGCAATTGGGGTTGCTTTGATGCCTTCATTTTGCAATCTTGTGATTTACATGCTTAAAGTTATGGACCTTCTTATTAAAGTTCTTGGACTTGCTAATAATGAGAAGAGGCCAGCCATGAGATACATATATGAAGCTATGTATAGATCTAAGGAAGTCATCCAAAAAGCCTTCAATGGCAATGAAGAGAAGTATAAAGACATATTTTCAATCATTGACAAAAGATGAGAATGTCAATTACATCATCCATTGCATGCAATAGGTCACTTTTTAAATCCAAAGTTCTTTTATAGCAATCTAGCTATTGAGTTTGATGAAGAAATTACTAACGGTTTATACCAATGTATACAAAGATTAGTCCCAAGTACCGATGTGCAATAAAAAATTATGACTAAATTGTCACTATATAAGATGAGGATCTCTTTGGCATTCCTATAGCAGTTAGATCAAGAAACACAAAAGCTCCAGGTAATAATATACTTGTTTTATTTTAAAATCTGAATATGCTTTCTATTAGACAAGCAAGTGATTAATAATTGCTTATAACTTTGCAGCTGAGTGGTGGAGTATATTTGGAAATTCAGTCCTAAATCTGCAATAAGTAGCCATCAAAATTTTGAATTTTATTTGCAGTGCAGCAAGTTGTGAACGTAATTAGAGCGTGTTTGAGCATGTAAGTACATTAAGACTTGTATTTGCTAATCTAGAAAAATTTCAATATCTAGTAGCTAATATAGCAAATAAAAATATTCAAATATTAATTTTATTTTTAAATATATGTACCAGATCCACACTAAGAAGAGAAACAGACTCAAGCACCAAAGATTGCATGATCCAGTGTATGTCAAGTACAATCAAATGCATAAGACTAGTCATGATATGCGAAATAGCATTGACCCCATCTCTCTAAATGGCATTGATGATAGTAATAAATGGTTAATTGGAGAGATGGGTGCCAACACTTCAAATGCAGAAGATGATTTGGTATTTGACGATGATAATTTGATATGGGATGATGTGGCAAGGGCATCTGAGGCTAAAGAAAATATGAGGACTTACACCGGGCAACAAACAAGATCAAAAGCAAGTGGAAAAGCTTCAAGTTCTAGAATAGTAAATGTTGAAGAGGAAGAATCTGTTGCAGAGGAAACAGAAGAGGACTTTGAGGATTATAAACCTAGTGATGGAGGAGATAAGAACATAAATGATAATGATGATATAGTAGATCTTGATGAAGATTAAAGCTCGTCCACTTTGACTAATGTTCTTTTGCTTCTTTTATTTCAGGAGCAAATTTCATTAATCTTGCATTGATTACAATGCATAGGCATATATAATGACCCTTTGTTGCTAATTATGATGAATACAACTATTTTTTGGAATGAAACTTTTGATTTAAGATAATGTTTTTTGTGATTTCTTTACTTGGGCAAGCACCTAGCGCCTCGGGCGATAAGAGGTCTTGTAGCCTTAAGAGTGCCTAGCGCTTTTGATAACACTAATATATGCCACCCAAAACCATGATAAAAAAGAGAAAAAAGGGACTGAAATTTGTCTTGATATGGAACGCAACTATACCATACCGACCGCATTGTACTGTATCAGTAATGTACCAGTAAGGCACCTTGTACCAAGCCTTGATAGGAAGCACTTAGGAAGCAGGTGCTGACTGTATTAACCTAATAGATGCTTCTTGCTCCTAAGATTCGCACTATACTATGCACATTCCATAATATGCACGTCCTCATTGTCCAATTTTTTTAAGGTTCCCATTTCCAACTATTGTAGATTGGACAATTGACACCTTTGTCGCGTGTCCAAGTAACATTGCAAAGGCAATTTTGGGAAGGGATGAAGTGATTACAAGACAACAGTAGAGTCATAGAGTTTCTTACACTTTCAAGTTAATTATAATAGATGGTGCTGTTGTTTCATAATAGGTGACTACTTTTTTACAAGACTAGACAGTCTTTCAAGATCTTTACAAATGAGAGATCCAACATTAGCAACATATCAAAATGTTAAAGATGTAGAGAATGACATCTAAAGGGTGACTGTCTATAATAGTAATTTTGAACAAATAGGTCCATTACCTCCCTGTGATGGGTACAGAAGGAAAACATCGAGTCTTTGACCATTTGACAAAGACTCCAATTTCTCGGAAGCTGACAACTGGTTATTGAGTCTTCCATGAGTTAAAACTTCAATTTACAACCACCCAATAGAATGATTTATTTTTCAAGCAACATTACAATGTCTTAATTTTATTTACCAAAGCATTTTCCATTATAACTACCTAAAAAAAAGATCAAAAACTAGATAAAACAATAACCCAAAAACTCTAATTTTCAGACCTTGACTTGATATAACAGCCCGATCCAATGCCTTGACTCATCTAGAATCCATTAATTTAGAACAGCCATCTAAATGGGAGACGACAATATAAATCAAGTATGTTAATACTTCCTCAACTCTACAATTTATGAATTATGATCATGATCTATGATGCATAAATGATAAGAGACCCCAAGCAACACAAATCTCTTGTATCTCCATTTTTCGTCCTCCTTGGGATCCTCTCGTGGATCTTCTAAACCCAACATATCCCATCGTCCAACAGCTAGAAGATTTTGTCAATCACTTTAACATTTGTCCTGCTGAAAGCATCAAATACATCTCTCTTCCCCCAACTTATATTTGATATACATATAATTTCCCGATTTCATCCCAACTACAAGCAATTAGTGTCTGTCTTAAATCCAACCATGATCTAAAAGTGATTCATGTAATACGCGCCATAAAGTGATTCAGTAACTAAATCTAACCCATTCTATGCAAGTCGCTCCAAGAATCACAAGTGCCGCAAACACTAAATCTAAAACGCATTATAACCTTAGTAACAAACAATAAAATCTCAAGAGAAGAAAAGAATTTTAATATTCTTCAAAAACTGGAAGTGTATAGAGAGACTCCCCGGTCCGTAGCCGTGGGGATCGACCCCATACTGCCGAACCGCCTCCTTCGCCGCAAGGCTATGCCGGTCCTCCCCTCCACCACCATAGTAATATGCCGACGGGGCACCAACCCCAGCAGCCGCCGCCGTTGTGACCGGTCCTGGGTACGAATAAGGCACGGCATGGAGTCCATCGTAGCCCCCGTGATTAGCGCAAGGGCGAGGGGCGTAGGGGTCCACCGCCGTCGGTCGGAGGGCTCCGGCACCGGCAGCGGAGGGGAGGGGGGCGTCGTGGGTGGGGGCGGGGTAATGGTTAGGGTTAGGGTTGGGATAGCAATAGGCTGCGGTGGAGGAGGGCCGGGGTTGCTGGTGGTGCTGGATCACGTCAGGGTGGTGGAGGTGCGGCGGCGGCGCGTAATAGAGGTGGTGGTGCACCGGGGGCGGCGCCGCCTGGGGTTCCGCCCAGCTACGGTCCTAATCCATCGGAGGGCATTCAGAGGTAAAGGGAGTACCTTTTGAGTGCCCTCTTGATACACACGAAAACCGCCAACTGCGATTAAAGGGGAAATAGCATAGACAGCTAAACATCCATGGAGACCAAAGTTGGCAAGATAGGCAGATTTATACTTTGTTTGAAAGAAAGGACGATGATATTCATATAATATTTTTATCAAATTATTTTTTTAAATTATTATTATTATTAATTTATAATATTAATTTAAATTAATTAAATAAATAATATATAAATTTATAATTATTATAATTTATAAGTTATATAAATATTTAATTTTAATTTAATTTAATTTAATAAATAATTTTATAATTAAATTATTAATGAGTTAATTATATAAATAATTAGTTAATTTATAATTTAATTTAATAATTAATTTCATTAATAATATAAATAACTAGTTAATTTATAATCTAATTTAATAATTAATTAATATTATATAAATAATTAATTAAAAATAGTAAGTAAAATAAAAAAATGAAGATAATTCTAGTTATTTAATTATAATTATCAAAATTATGTACTCAAATTAAAATAATTAGTAATAAAATTTAATAGTATATTATTAATAGTATATATAAAAATATATAAAAATAATATGAATGAAAAAGTGAAAAAATATTATAGTTTTGTCAAAAAAATTAATGAGGGATAATTTTATCTATGCAAAAATTCAGCCATCAATACTCCATCCATTCTTCCTTCATCCTCTCAATTTGGGAGAATGCAAATTAGTAGACCAGGATGGATGAAAAATCTTACTTTTTCATCTATTATTTTTATAATTTTTTGAACCAAACGATGGATGAAAGCCATCCAGCCTTTCAATCTCATCATTCCTCTCTCTCATGACCCCAATCAAACACAGGGTTAGAGAAATATGTGAGAAAAGATGAAGTGAATCTAATCAATTACTAATTTGATGAAATCGATCTAATTAATTACTAATTTTTATTAATAAATAATTATGTAAGAAAAGATAGTTATTTTTTTTAAATAAAAATTTTTATTTGCTTCTTATAATGAAGTATTACCTTGCTTCTTATCTTGATATTTTCTATCTCTCTCTTTTCCTCTATCTAAACTCTAAAATTTTTCCTTCTCTTCCCCCCTACTTTTCATCTACGCTGGTTCAATTGCTAATAATTGGTATCAGAGTCGACTATCTTTGGCTCCATTGAATATGAAAACATGGCAGATGCTACACGATCACAGACGTCAATTCGAGAAATGAAAAAGTCTCTATGATCCTATGTGCAAGAGACTAATACACAAACGCAGCAGAAGCTAACTCAACTAATTAAGAAGATCCATGAACGAGATACAAGAGACAATGAGTGGGCTCTCACTACAGATGGGAGGGATCATGGCTACAATGCAGAACCACAGTAATCAAGGAACCACAGCTTTCTCTTCGGCAAATCCAACTTGAGCTTCTATAATGGAGGATAATGGTAATTATCATTTTTCCACCGGACTTACTAAATTGGATTTACCTAAGTTTGAGGGTGAGAATGTGAAGGGATGGCTTTATAGATGCGAAAGATACTTTATGCTGGATAAAACTCTAGAGAATGTTAAGGTCACTGTAGCAAGTTTGGCCTTAGATGGTAGAGCATTAGCTTGGCATCAAGCTTATGAACTCACTTGGCCTCATAATGCCTCAATTACCTAGAACACTTTTGCTGCTGCCATACAAGCCAGATTTGGTGAATCTTACGAGGATCCCTTAGCAGAATTAGCTCAACTTCGACAAACAAGTCCATTAGTTGAATTTCAAGAAACCTTTGATGCAATAATGGTAAGACAATCTTAAGGAAGAACAAATGATTAGTATATTTCTAGAAGGATTCAAAGAAGATTTAACGGGTTGGGTTAGACTATTCAAACCTACTATCCTACAGGATGCTATGGTGCTTGCAAAACTCCAAGAAAAGAATTAAGGATATTTGGCCAAAGGGGTTCGTCCAACTACTAAGCTGCCACCTCTCCTTCCTACAACATCTACATCACAAAAATTACTAATGTATAACCCTGCAAAAATTTTTCTAGATCCATCTAACCACACCCTACAAAATTGCACCCTCATCACAAACACTCAAATCATTCCCTCCAAACCCCAACCCAGAACATAAAGAACCCTCACAGCCACTAAAATTGAAGAACATAGAGCCAAGAACCTTTGTTTCTATTGCCATAAAAAAATATACCCCTGGTCACAATTGCCTAATGAAGAAAAGAGTTCAACTCTACTGGATAGAACTAGATGAAGAGGTGGAAAAGGACACAGAAGGATGTGAGGAGGTAGTCCCTATTACAATGCAAATGGATCCCCAAATTTCCTTGCATGCCCTTGAAGGCATCTCCAATTATCATACTATGAGGGTGATTGGGCTAGTCAAAGGAAAGCCTCTTCACATACTAGTGGACAGTGAGAGTACACATAATTTCCTGGACAGCTACACATCCAAGAAGCTACATTGCCATGTTGAACCTGTGAATACTATGTTAGTTGCGATGGTAGATGGAAACCATTTAGTGTGTGAAGGAATTTTCATAAATTTCTAATGGGAGATGCAAGGATCCAAGTTTACAGTTGATGTGCTAATAATTTCTTTAATCAATTGTGACATGGTATTAGGGGTACAATGGTAGAACCCTTGGGATGGTATAGTGGGATTTCTGCCATCTTACCATGGAATTTTCTATAGGAGGGAAGGATTATCAACTGGTTGGGGTTGGGACGTCCTCCTTGAAAACTACAAATTCTAAACATTTTAATCAAATGCTTGTTGATATTCCTCAATTATTCATGATATAGTTAAATATTTTGTCTCCTGACATGCTGTAGGTACAACATATTTGTTCAACATTGGTATGAACACCACTGAATCTGAATCTCAGTCACTAGATTTGCAGCATTTATTAAAGAAATTCTAGGATATTTTTGAAGAACCTAAAAAGCTGCCACCTTCCAAACTGGGATGTGTTGGGAATAGTATCATAAAGCCAATCCTCAATCTATTGACGGTTGAGCTATTTTTATATTTATATATAAATTATAAATAAATAAATATTATTTTTTTATTATTCATCATAATTTTTTTTTATCTTCTAATGAACTCCTATATTGTGGTGAAGTCTTTAGGACTATTTAGAATTGATAAAGAAGAATTTATCATTTAGTCCTTAAATCTATTTGCGATCAAATGATATGTTGTTATCAAGAATGACAATGCTTATCAAGTATAGGTCATTGTGTGCCATGTGTTGGTTGTCCTCTTAACCAAGGAGTGTGTGACACTGGTATGGCATACAGGTGAGATATAGAGGTACATCTACACTGAACGTGACCAACTCTGGAGCTTTTCTACTATTAAGATTTGCTCCAATGGAATATGAGTATAAGTATCCCTTCGACTTAAAATCACCATGGTAATTTCCAAGCAACTCACTATGCTTTGATGCCGGACTATTTGAATTTTTAATTTAGTGATGGAAGATTTCTGGACATAGTCAAATACTTGAGGAGTTGGTGTGTGAATCAAGATGGGATTGACCACTTTGGATTCATGAGTTATGTTGAATTATATTTTAATTTAGCAAATCTTTGATCAAAATAGTCATTATGAGGAGTCACAGGATTGATTGTGTTGAGACACAATATGGATATACATTTCAAGGTTGGTAGTTTAACTCCAACTCATCCTAAACATAGAGATCAAAGGATGAATTATGTGGTAACCATATTCGAGTAGGTTCTGAATATTACGATTGTAACTATTCATCTTATCTGAACGTTGGGTACCATTACTAAATGGTCACATCAATTAGTACATGAAGTAGTTTCTGTGCTATCAGCTTAGGTTCGAACCTAAGGGGTCACATACATTAGAAGTTCCTATCTAATCTGATGGTTGATGAGGAGTTCCACTAGACTAGAACTCTATGACCAAAAGTCCTATGACATTGGAACTCTGAGTCCTACTTATCTAAGACTCTATGATCGAGAATTCTACTGATCTGGAACTCTATGATCATGAGTTTCATTCATTTAGGATACTGGAGTCAAGAGTCCCATTGATTTGGGACTCTTCAATCAAGAATTTCATATAGATGAGATTTTATTGTCCGAACACTCATTGAATTTAGACTCTATATTTATAAAAAAATTAATTAGTAATTTATTTACTAATTAACTCAATTTGATTGAGTGAAGAGTTTTGGATCAAGTCTAATTGAATTGGATTCAGTTGGGTTTGACCCGATTAGATTATGTGATGACCAAATCACTGAGGAGGTTTAGTCCCTGATTTGATCAAGAATTGGACTTATTCAATTTCTAATTTAATTAAAATTTAATTAAACCTACTTAAATCTAAATAAGTTGTGTTTAATCTAGTCTAATTGGGCCTAGCCAAATTGATTTGGATGGTCTTAATTGGATAAGATTTATTAAGACTAGTTTGACTAGTCTTCTACGCCACCTCACCTATCCTTGCACCCATCCATTTTCAATGAGAATTAGATTCTCGCAAGATGTTTTCCATGCATAGAAGGGGTGCACACCTAGCATTCTCATGCCCCACATGGATAAGAATCAGGTTGTTTTAATTTAAATTCAAATGAAGTTTGAATTTGAACCACCAACAACCTATTCTTATCTCTCCCACGTGTTCTCAATGTAGAATGGCATAGATTAAATAGGAAATTTGAATGGGGAATGCACACATCAGAGAGAGAAAAGTGTCTTCTGCATGAGAAAAATTTAAAAAATATTTGAGAGAAAAAGTTTCTAGTGAGAGGTGTAGGGTTTGGGTGAGTGTGTTGTCCTAAGGTTTCGACCTAGAGTTCGGGAAGGGTTTTTATGAGTTGCAAGTATCGTAAATTCACAAAAAATTTAGGAGAGCCTCCTCTACCTCTCTCCCACCTCTGCTGGTCATCCAAAGCATTCAAAGAGTTAGTTGAGGGAGATTGAAGTGGTTCGATCAGAATCAACTGTCAAAGCTTCCAGCATCGAGCTTGCACTCGGAAGGAGCCAATCAAAACCAGGACCTTGTGTGAACGATCCATGGAGGCTAGACAACCTGTGTGGCTATGTTGCAATGAGAGAACCTTCCCAATGGTGATTCAGTTGCGGTATTTGACTACCTGCATAAGATATCATATTCTGAACACAAGTAGAAGTAGTTAATATGATTTACTGTATGCTGATTAGTTTTCATATTTTAAATGCATATATGTCACATTTCGATACTGAATGTAGGATTTAAATTGATCTAATCAATAGCTCATATAAAATTAATTAGATTAATTTTTAAATTTTTCTACATGATTTTTCGAAAAAGTTTCGAAAGTAGAGCTAGAAATTCTATATTATTTCCATCAATGGTATCAGAGCACTAGATTGTTTAATATGATTTATATGCTTTAAAATTTTAAATATTTATATATTAGATATATTTTTTTTTTCAAGTAGCAAGTAATTCGATTGGGTTGGTTACCATGACCATCCGATCATAGAAAAAAATATGGTTTAAAGGCCATCTCCTTCCATTCGATGGGGTTCTTCTACGATGATAGGATGCCGCTACGATTATATCCCATGAAGATGAAGCAGTGAAAGAGATTTAAAAATTAATTTTAATCTAAATTTTAATCATGAATATGTGTTTAGATAGGATCAAAATGAGTTCATGATTTTTTATGTATTATACATATATTTAGATTAAAACCTACAACTAGTAACTATTTATGAAATGAGTCGATCCATTTTTAAAATGAGTCAACCCATTTAATGAACAGTGCTAGATTGTAAAGAATCTTTCAAAATTTTAAAAAATTATTTTTGAAAATTTGAACCCCAACCAATCAGCCCAAAACTTAATTAAAAATTAAGTATTGTCAATTAGGATATAGAATTATGAATTAAAGATCCTAAGATAAATGTATAAAATATGGGTTATTGGGTTAGATGAATTAGATCCATTAATTAGGTTAGACCTAAGGTTAGATTAAAGAATGAACTAAATTAGAGTAATTGATCAAATCTAATCATGTTGCTCAGGAGACAACCTAAGAGGAGAGGTGAATTAGATTTTTAAAAATTTAAAGTAGATATGTGCAGTAAAAAACTTTTGAAGCCTATGCGAATAAGATGAAAGAGCAAATAAAAGACATAAGCAGTAGCATGCACACAAACAAGAGAATTTTATAGTAGTTTGGTGCACTCCCAGCATCTACATCCATTTTTCAAGCAAGACTCTTAGAAATTTTACTATAATCCCGCAAGATTACTGTCAGATAGTTTTTCTAGGCTCACTATCCAAAAATCCAGTTGATTTTTTTTTTAGGTTCACCAACTACAATCCTTACAAGGATCAGACAAATAAACCAAGACAAACAATGGAAAGAAAAATTCCAAAATTCAAGTTCCAGCCTCTGCTGAAACTAAGTACACGAAAAGAGAAAGAAAGATTTTACAACAAAAAATGTTCCTTTGAATGAGCAGAAAGGTTGTCATTATAGTTTGTTGGAAGCCTCCTTGAATGCTTGGAGTTATTTCACTTGAGGACTTTTTAATGCTTGAGAGAACTGTTTGATTGGAGATTTATGCATTCATTGAAAAATAGGACGTGCATTTCTTTCTCTTATTTTTCTTAGATCTTTCAAAAATACATCTTCTTCCTTTTATATCCAGTGCATTCTCTCTCTTCTGATGATGATTGAAGTTCAAAAAAAATGAAATCCGACCATTGGAGAGCAGTAACTAGCCATTGGAGTCGAAAAAATCTGATCTGAAATATTTCATCAAAAAGCTATCATCGTGTCTCGAAATCTCTCGGATTATCTCAAAATGTCTCATCAGAATACGAGGCCTCTCGATTTGATCAGAAGAGCTCTTATCTTCAGTCGCTCACAAAATAGCTTTCTGAAAAAAATTTACTTACCTGAGATCGAGAGCTCTCGATTCTGAACAAGTTGTCTTACTGGAACCGTGAGACCTCTTGAGAATACTACGAGACCTCTAGCTCTCAGGGCATAGAAACTACGTTTCTATCTCCTGAGATCGAAAGCTCTCGAGATTCACTCGAGACCTCTTGAAATCATGCCAAAAGATCATCTGGGCGTGCCAGTCTTCACGTGAGCTCTCGAAAAAATTTTGAGATGTCTCGAAAACTACTCCAAAGCTATTTTGAGAAATTTTTTGCACCAAATAAGAGGATTTGATTTTTATTTGAATTGAGCTTCGTGTCATTCTCATTTTGATCAAAGAGCTCTCTTTCTTCTGACATTTGAATACTTAAAATAAAATATATTAGTAATCATTTGCTTTAATATTTGGTCATCATCAAAATCACTAAGGAGGTCAACAATCTCTCCTTTTTTGATGATGACAAAATATTAAGCAATTCATAAAAGAGTGTAAACAATACATATATCATGAATTAATGAATGAGAGTATGTAAAATTTTTGTGCTAAAGCTCCCTCTTTATAAAATTTTTGTGCTAAAGCTCCCTCTTAATGTATGCTCTTTTGAATTTTATAATGTTCTTCTTTTTGTGTTTATACATTTGCATATTTTTTCCTTATACTTTTTCTCTTAATTTTTCTTTTCCTTTTTGTCAGCATCAAAATCACAAAATTGAGAAAGAAGGCAAGAATATAATAAAAAAGATTGATTCCATTGCAAGAGATTGAAATTACAATGATAAAGAAGTATATTGGTTTATAAAAAGTGAATCTATACCAATATACTCATAAGTATACTTTGCAATAAACAAAAAACATAGAAGAAACTAGACCTATTCCTTATCAAAGAGGAACTCTATGATTGGTTCAGAGAAAGATTTAGGTCTAGAAGAGGATAAGTGAGGTGCAGGTCTAGGAGATGATGAGGGTCTAGAAGTGGATGAAGTCCGAGAACCAAGGCTACCAAGTCGATCCATAATCTGCCGCAGTGATGAAATGAGGACTTCAGCCATGGTGCACTGAATGGTGATGTTCTTCTTTAGTCTCTATGCAATTCTGGCAGTCTCGGATAGAAGACGTTCAATCTGAGTTGACAACCCATGCTGCTCCTTTTCCAAAATCTCAAGTCTTTGAGATAAGTTGCTGACTTGTTGACTTAGTATATCCGTTTGTCCCTCAGAAGAGATTCTCTGTTCCTCAATGCTTACTAGCAGTTGATGTTGCACACTAGAGAGGATATCAATGAATTTTTTAGATACTTTCTCAACCACTTGCTCCATAACCCTTTCAATTAAATTTTCTTGGTCAAAAGTAGAGGGAGGTACAGTAAATTGACTTGACGGCCCTTATGGAGTATATGGAGATCCCAATGTGGTGAAGGACGGTCCAACTACTGTGGGTGAGGGTGGAGGAGGTGGAGATCTGTGCTCTTCAGGCTTAATCCTAGCACCAGCTTCTTCTTCTACTCTTATCCATCTATCACCTTTTTTTCACAAATTTCATTCTGTTCAAAGTTTTCTCATTTATGTAGTCGGTATGTGTTAATTTCTTAAAATCTTCACCACTTAGATTGACATTAAAATCCTTGGAGATTAAGGTGAAAAACATTCCATATGGTAAATAGGCATTACTTTTGTTGGCTGTGTCCTTCAGCTGTTGAAGCATCAGAGATGGAAAGCTTATAGGAGTTCCGGCTATCAAGTAGAACATAACAGCCAGTTCTTTCTTCCCAACCCAATCATGTCTGCCTACCTTTGGGAAAATTATATGACTCATAATGCAATGCAATAATCTCATTTCCGCTAAGAGATGATGTGAGATTAATTGTTGATTTTCATCTATATTTTTTTTTTCAATATGTACTTTAAAGCTTTAGTTTTATCAACCAAATTCAGATTGCTTGCCCCTGACCTAGGTACTTCCAGGAGTTGTCCTATTTTTCTCTCATCTAAAGAAATGTGCACTCCTTTAACAACTGATTCTATCCTTGACGCTTGCTCAAAGCTAATATTTTCAGAAAACTCTCTAATCAGGTCCGGATAGACATTTACCTCAAGAGTACACAACTTCTCCCATCCTTACTGCCTGATCCACGATCCAATACGAAAGTGTTCCCCATCTAGGTATCTAATGCCAACATTCCTACCAGTTGAAACTATCCTTGTGGCAACGAAGAGACGAGCACAAGAAGAAGTGGCAGATGGAGATGCTTGGATTATGTCCCGCAACCGCTTAGCCCTAGCTTCGATCGAAGGAGTGACGGACCATCTTTGTGCGGCGAGGGTTCTCTTCTTTGGAGCCATTGGAGTCTTGGATTTGGATGGGATGGGCAAAGAAAAAGTGATTTGGAAGGTTTTAGGAGGGAATGGAAGTTTGGGAGAGTTTGGAGGAGAGATCTTGGAAAAACAAAACAAACGAATGAAATAGAAAATCTCTCGAAAGTTTGATTAAAAAAGGGTCCCATGAGAATCGACAGCTGTCGTCTTGAAGATGAGACGTCTTGAGAAATTTGAGAGCTCTCGCATTTAACGTGAGAGGTCTCGAAACCCAGCCGAGAGATCTTATGAGTAAGCCGAGACTTCTCGAGCACAGGAGGAAGAAATTGGAATAAAAAGAAAATTTCAAGCTGACTTTTCTTGATTTTTCAAGATTGAATTAGGGATGTTTAGGATGATATAGGGAGACAAAAAATAATCCAAAAAATTCAAGATTAAATATTTTTATAGAGGATCACATATACCAAGTTCATCTCAGATTTTTGAGAATCTATCTTCATTTAGTGATTTTGTAAAAATGTCAGCTAGTTGATTTTTAGTCGATATAAATTCTAGCTCAATATTATTATTTTGAACATAATCTCTTATGAAGTGATGTCTAATTTCAATGTATTTGATTCTTGAATGTTGCATAAAATTTTTTATCAAGTTTATGGCACTAGTGTTATCACACCTAATAGGTATCTTATTTTGCTTAATTTTAAAGTCTTCGAGTTGTTGCTTGATTCATAGTATTTGAGCACAACATCTCTCCGCGGCAACATATTCGATCTCGATCGTTGATAATGCTATAAAGTTTTGCTTCTTGTTATACCAAGAAATCAAGTTCAATTCTAGAAATTGGCAGGTGCCACTGGTACTCTTTCTATCAATTCTATATTCTCCATAGTCTACATCAGTGTATCCTATCAATTTAATGGAGGATTGTTTTGATTACCAAAATCCTAAGTTGTGTGTGTAGATTAAATATCTAAAAATTTTCTTGATAGCTAGTAAATGAGATTCTTTAGGATTAAATTAAAATCTAGCACACATGCAAACACTAAATAATATATCAGGTCTACTTATAGTTAAATAAAATAGGGATCCAATCATACCTCTGTAGAGCTTTTCATTTATGGTTCTACCATTTTCATCTTTGTCGAGTTTCCTTGAGGGGCTCATTGATGTACCATTCTCTTTTCCATTTTTCATGCTAAATTTTTTTAGTATTTTCTTGATGTATTTGGTTTGGCTAATGAAAATACATTTCTTTGATTGTTTCATTTATAGTTCAAGAAAGAAGTTCAGCTCCCCCATCATGCTCATTTCGAATTCATCTTGCATCAACTTTGCAAACTCTGGACAAAGAATTTCATTAGTAGCTCCAAATATGATGTTATCCATATATATTTAAACTATAAGAAGATTATTATTTTTCTTTTTCAAAAAAAGAATGGTGTCTACACTTTCTCTAATAAAATTATTTTATAATTAAAATTTACTCAATCTCTCATACCATGCTCTAGGTGCTTGTTTAAGTCCATAAAGTGCTTTATTTAATTTGTACACATGGTTAGAAAGTGAGTGATTTTTAAAGTTAGGTGGTTGTTTTATAAATACTTCTTCAGCAATATAATCATTCAAGAAGACACTTTTTATATCCATTTGAAATAATTTAAAGTTCATGTAGCAAGTAAAAGCAAGTAACAATCTAATAGCCTCTAATCATGCTATAGGAGCATATGTTTCATCAAAGTCAATTCTTTCTTCTTGATTATATTTCTTAGCAACTAGTCTAGCTTTATTTCTTACAATATTACCATGTTCATCTAATTTATTTCTAAATACTCATTTTGTACCAATTATAGGATGGTCAAGGGGTCTGTTTATAAGAGTCTATACATTATTTCTTTCAAATTGATTTAGTTCATCTTGCATGGCTAGGATCCAATTAGAGTCTTTCTCAGCTTCTTCTATGTTTTTAGATTTTATTTATGAAATAAATGCAAGATAATCAGATGTATCTTTAAAAGAGGATTTAGTTCTTATCCCTTGTGAAGGATCATCTAAAATCAATTCTCTTGGATGATTATGTGTGTACCTCCACTCCTTGGGTAGATCTCTATGATCTTTAGATGCTTCATTTTCACCATCCTTATCTTGTTCAATGATTGTTGTAGATTTATGTTTGTCATAAATGTTATTGTACCTCAAGTTTAGCTCCTTCATTCCATCTTCAAGAATTCCTGAGTCATCATAAAAAACATCTTCTTTTCTCGAAGATTGATTGTTAGCTTCATAAAAAATAATATGTATTGATTTTTCAATAATCAAAGAGTATTTGTTGAAGACTCTATATACTTTGCTAGATGTAGAGTATCCAAGAAAGATACCCTTATCTATCTTAGCATCAAATTTACCTAGTTTATCTTTACTATTATTATGAATGAAATATTTGCAACCAAAAATATAAAAATAATTAATATTAGATCTTTTTTCTTTTCAAAACTCATAGGAGGTTTTCTTTAAGATTGGACGAATAGAAATTCTATTTAGGATGTAACATGCTATGTTAATGGCTTCAGCCTAAAAATATTTGGATAAATTTTCTTCACACAACATGGTATGGGCCATGTCAACTAAGATTCTATTTTTTCTTTCAACAACTCTATTTTGTTGAGAGATTCAAGGTACAGAAAAATTATGTTCTATACCATGTTCATTGCAAAATTCTTCAAAAAGTTTGTTTTCAAATTCTATGTCATGATCACTACGGTTACATACCATAGTTGAATTTTTTCATTTGTTATCTTCTTATAAAACTTTGAAAATATTGAAAATGCTTCATCTTTATGGGCTAAAAACAAAATTCAAGAGAAACGAGAGTAGTTATCAATAATGACAAGACCATATTTTTTTCCTCCTAGACTTGTGGTCCTAGTAGGTCCAAACAAATTCATATATATTAATTCAAGAGGCCTAGAAGTTGAAATCATATTTTTAGATTTAAAACTCCTCCTAGTTTGTTTTCCAAATTGGCAAGCATCACAAACATGATCAACTTTAAAATTTAGTTTTGGTAGCCCCTTAACTAAGTCTTTATTAAGCAATTTATATAGAGTATGCATGCTAGCATTGTTGCGGTATCAATTCGCTATGATACCAAACTGTTAGGATATTGGCTACTTTGATACCGCTTGTTAAGGATCTAGTACCAAATTATTATGATAAGAAGAAGAAAGAAATAAAATAAGAAGATAATCAAGTACGTGGATCAGCCTAAAGACTTACCTCCATGGGGCATGCAAAGCTTTACTATGAAAGAGAAAAATAGGTACAAGAGGAGAATACCCATTCTCAACTCACCGTACACAAATCTTTCTCAACTAGAAGCTATCCTCATAAAAACTCTTTCAGAATCTCAAGAAGATCCACAGAAGCTACAAGATGCTCTACCCTCACAGTCTCTTCGTCGGATGCTATGCACCTATTGCTTCTCTCTCTCACGGGCTGCACGTACTCGATGCTCTGCCAAGCTTCTCTCAACGACTGCCTGAGCCTCTCTCATGCCTCTCACACCACACACGCCATCTTTTTTACTCCACAATACCTAAGTCCTTTAAATAGGATGAGAATCCTCTTCTCAGTAGTTCACAGGAGTTCTAATAGGACTTATTCTCCTAATATGAGTCGAATATGTCCTTGATAGGGTCTTAAAATATTTTTTTACTTTTAGATCATAACTGCAACCCTTCATGGCCGCTGGATCCTATGGTCCACGTGCAACTCCCGTAGACCCCTTGGATTAATCACAATTCGAGTTCAGATAAAAAAAATCTCGTCGTGTTTTGTTCACCTCCGTTGAGCCGATTCGATCAGGGATCGAGCTGGCTTAACCGTGTCTCGTTCGAACTCCTACTGTCTGTCTGCTTGAGAGAGCTAGCTCGACTGTGGTTTGAGCCAGCTCAATCTCAATCCAAGTTGACTTGATCGCGTATTAGAGCTGGCTCGACTACTGTGCTGAAAATCGATTCTCTTCTTATTATGGATCGAATTTGAGGCATCAAATCCTAATAATCTCCACCTCGACTCGACATTCAACATCCACCTGATTTTGAGAGCTTGTGATCCATCTCGCTCCCATATCCTGGAGCATGCCTGCTAATCATGGATGGGCAAACGTGGGAATTGAGCCAGATTGCTCGATTCCATCTCTATCATGGGCTGTCTACTTTGATCAAAGATCTGCTTGAAAAATTCTCTTGCTGTAATAAAAACTTTAGTCTACGATATCATCTCTCATCCTCCTAAGTCTCCCATCTCATGCCCGATCCATCTCCATTTGGAGCTCCATCTTGCTCTGGACTCCCTCTGGCTCTTGAAGCTCCACCTCGCACTGAACTTTTTGCTAGATAGTAATATCCTCTTGTCTTCTTCTTTTCCTCCAATATCATCCTATTATTGTCATGACATTCAAAATTTCATCACCAGCTATCCACCTATAGCCGTTTAAATCCAGTCTGCTCAGTAAGATAAGATTCTATCTGAAATTGGGTATATATCGAACCTCCCCCAATCTTCTCATTGCACCATCATGTATCTTCCAACTGATCATTCCGATGCCTCTAATTGCATAGCTTGATCCATTCGATAGATAAATAGTACCATTACTGCTTTTCAGAAAGTCAAACTGCTCCTTTCTGCAACAAACATGATATGTGTATGTAGAATCTAAAATTTACTACTAGAAAGAACTAGATACCTCATCAGATATCTCCAAAACATCATCTTCTGACTTGCTACTGACCGTCGCTGTAGTAGCCCTCATCCGATCCTTGAGTTGTGGATAATCTTTGACTTGATGTCCCAACTCATTATACCTGTAGCATCTGATCTTGCTAGGATCCCTCATCTTGGATCTAGATCATCCTCCTCGTGATCATCTATTGCTCTATCTACTGCCTCTTGCTCCTTTAGAACCATCAAAGCTGAGATACCACCATCTGAGCTCAAAGCTGGATTCTCCCTCCTAAGAACCTTGTTCTGGAGTATCGTTGCAGTGATTTCATCCATCTTGATGGTGCTCTTTCTCTCTAGAAGAGTAGTCACCAAGGACTCATATGAAGAGGGAAGTGATGCTAGCAAGACCAACGTCCTGATCTTCTCCTCAATTTTTTCACAAATGCTGAGAAGATTGGTGAGGATCTTCTAAAAGTTGGATAGATGCTCCCGCACGCTCTGACCTTCATCCATCTGCAGGTGATAGAACTGTCTCTAAAGAAATAACATATTGGTGAGCGATTTCGTCATGTACAACTCATCGAGCTTCGATCATAGTGTCATCGAGAAAGTCTCGCCAAGTACATGGATCACCACATCATCCACTAAGTACAAGCGGATCATGCTCACCACCTGTATCTGGATCCACTTTCAATCCTTCACTTCTATGGTGGCCGGCATCTTGTCATATAAGAGAGTATCAATCAACCCATATTGGATGAGGATATTTTTTATCCTTGCTTGCCATAAGAAGAAATTGTCCTTCCCATTAAACTTGTTGATCTCCACCTTGATTGTGCTTGTCTTTTTCATATTCTTCAATCTCTATCCACTGCTATAATTTGCGCTCTGATACTATCTGGCTCTGATATCAATTATTATGGTATCAACTCGCTCTGATACCAAACTATTAGGATATCAATTACTGTAATATCGTTTGTTAAGAATCTAATACCAAATTATTATGGCAAGAAGAAGAAAAAATAAAATAAAAAAATAATCAAGTACGTGGATCAGTCTAAATGCTCGTCTCTACAGGGCATGCAAAGCTTCACTATGAAAGAAAAAAATAGGTACAAGAGAAGAACACCTACTCTCAACTCACCATACATAAATCTTTCTCAACTAGAAGCTACCCTCATAAAAGCTCTCTCAGAATTCTAAGAAGACCCACAGAAGCTATAAGATGCTTTGCCCTCACAGCCTCCTCGTCGGATGCTATGCACCTATTGCTTCTCTCTCTTGTGGGTTGCATATACTCGGTGCTCTACCAAGCTCCTTTCGATGGCTGTCTGAGCCTCTTTATGTGCCTCTCATGCCATGCGCTATCTTTTTTGCTCCACAGCACCTCAACCCTTTAAAGAGGATGAGAATCCACTTCTTAGCAGTTCACAGGAGTCCTAACAGGACTTGTTCTCTTAATATGAGTTAAACATATCCTTGATGGAGTCTTGAAATATTTTTCGTCCTTCAAATCATGACCGCAATCCTTCATGGCCACTGGATCCTGTGGTCCACGTGCAACTCCTGTAGACCCCTTGGATTAATCATAATTCGAGTTCAAATAGAAAAAACTCCATTATGTTCTATTCGCCTCCATCGAGTCGGCTCGGTCAGGGGTCGAGCCAGCTCGACTGCATCTCATCTAGACTCCTGCTGTCTGTCTGCCTAAGAGAGTCAGCTTGACCGCGTATCAGAGCCAACCTGACTATTGTGCTGAAAACTGATTCTCTTCTTACTATGGATCAAATTTGAGGCGTCAAATCCTAACAAGCACGACCTAACCTATGGTGCCAAAGCCAACTAGTTTCTTTGATGTTAGTATTCATTACAACTAGGCATTGGCCACTCTTCATGGCAATTTCATCAAGATTCACCATGTAGATATTGTCATACCTAAATCCAATAAATTTTAAACTATCATCTAAGGAACTAGATACTTTGCACAAAGAAGATTCAAAAAAAACTTTAAAACCTCTATCATATAGTTGACTAATACTAAGTAAGTAATGTTTTAAATTATCAACTAATAATACATTATCTATAAAGATGGAGGGAGTAATCTAAATTTTACCATGGCCAATTATTTTGTCTTTGCTGTTGTCACCAAAGATGACTAATCCTCCTTTCTTTCTTTCTAGGATGATGAATTGCTCCTTATTATCCGACATATGCCTTGAGCAGCCACTATCAAGTACCACTCCCATTTGAATTCTTGGGCTACAAGACATTTCTGCATAAATAATCAAGTGATAGTTTTAGGTACCTAAGTCTTCTTGGATCATTTTAGGTTAGTGATCATGATTTCTTTTGAAATTCAAATTTTTTTAACTTATTTTTTACTGAATTTTCTAATATTATACTCAAATGCTTTATATCCTACTTTTCTGCATCTAAAACAAGTGATATATGAAGTACAAATTGATATGGGTACAGAAAAAAATTCTTTAGAAACTTAGTTTTATCTTTAGATTTATATCATAGTCCGACTTTATCATAAACTCTTCTTTGATTATTTAAAATTATTTATAATTTTTCAGAACTACAAGTAAATTTATCAACTAAAGGTTTTAATTTATCTAATTAATCCTTTAGAATTTTTTTTCTTTTAATTTATTATGATTACTAATTACTTCTTTCTTTTTTTTTAAAAGATTTTGAGTCATTTTTTTTAAGATTTTTATTTTTTATACTAATCTTTTTGAAATCTTTCATCAAGTCATAAAAAGCATCTTGAAGCTCATCAAAAATAAAATTTGAGTTAAGAGTAGAGGATACCTCATCATCTTATGCCATGAAATATAAGTTTGCTTCATTTTGGTTTTTTTCCTCCGAGCTTGACTTGTTGCTGTCGCTCGAAGTTGCTAACATAGCTTTCTTTTTTATTCTTTTTAGTCCCTTCTTCAACTAAGAACATTTAGCCCTAAAATGTCTTGATTTCTTGCATTCATAGCAAGTGGATTGATCCTTCTCTTTTTTTTATTCTTTCTTCCTGCTGGCTTCTCCTCTAATGAAGCTCCTCTTCTTGAATTCTTGTCTTCTTCTTCCCATAAATTTCTTAAATTTTTTGATCATCAGGGCCATATTTTCATTATTCTTCTCACTAGTGGACAGATCATCTTCTTCTTCAGCTGCTATTAATTTCAGTGCTATTATTTTCTTCTTCTTATTATCCTCTTAATTGTATTAACTCATGGCAAGCTCATGTGTCATCAGAGATCCAACGAACTCCTCTAAAGATAGAGTGTTTAGATTCTTTGCCTCCTGAATGGCTGTCACCTTGGCTTTCCATGTCCTAGGCAAAGATTTGAGAATATTTCTTACCAATTCACTGTTAGTGTAAACTTTTTCTAAGCTTTTCAAATTATTTATGATATCAGTAAATTTTGTGTACATGCTAGTAATAGATGATCTGTCCAGGACCGAACTCAGCCATCGAGCTTCCTTTTAGTCCTTGCCGAACTCAGCCACCGAGCTTCTTTTTACTCCTCAGCTGTCGAGCTTCTTCGGACTCCCAGCGTCAGGACCGAATTGCTCCAGCCGGTCGAACTACTTAGCGATCGAGCTCCCCAAACTCCTAGCATCCGAGCTTCTACGGACGCATTCAGACGGCCGAACTGCTTGGGATTCGAGCTTCTACGGACTCGTTCAGATGACCGAACTGCTCAGCGGTCGAGCTCCCCGAACTCCTAACGTCTGAGCTTCTACGGACGCATTCAGACGATCGAACTGCTTGGCGTTCGAGCTTCTACGGATCCATTCAGATGGTCGAACTACTCAGCGGTCGAGCTCCTCGAACTCCTCAACTGACGAGCCTCAGCCGAAGTCCAACATCCGACCGAACTCTTCAACGACCGAGCTTCGGATTTCCTGCTGCTGAACTCCTCAGCGGACGATCCTTAGCTGCATACCTCCAGCCAGACGCCTATGGGAGCCAAACTCCCTCCAAGCTAAGAGCCCGAGCTCCTCCAAAATGGGCACACGACGAAGGCCAACCCTTCATCTGCCGCAAGCTCTGCAGCCATCACCTTCGATCCACCGAGCGATAGCGACCCGCTATGAGGCAGCGATGACTGTCACCATCCCATGAGACTAGCTCCGTCGAACCTCGAGCGGCCTACCAGCATGCGGCTACAGCTGTCACCATCAACCCGCCGCACATGGCACCTTTTCGTGAGACTGCCTCCGTTGAACCTCGAGCGGCTGCCAGCACGCGGCTGCAGCTATCACCATCAATCCACCGCACACGGCATCTTCCAATGAGACTGGCTCCACCGAACCTCGAGCGGCCCACCAGCACGTGGCTGTAGCTGTCACCATCAAGCTCCGCTATAAAAAGAACCCCTCCAGATATGCTAACTCTAATCTCTCTGATCTCTAAGCTCTCCTCCTCTTCTCTAAGCTCTGGAACTCATTCTGAGCACTCCATTCCTGTTGGCCAGAGCTGACTTGAGCGTCGGAGGGTCCTGTCGAAGCCACCCCCCACCAGCTCCGGACGGAACTTTATTTTGCAGGTCCCCGACGGCGACCTCAGCGGCCTCGACTCCAGCAACCTCCGACGATGACCAGTTTCTGCACCAACAGATTGGCGCTGGAAGGAGGGCTCGAACCTCTGAGGTTCCCTTGTTCTTAAAGAAGTGCTCGACGACTCTTCTTTTCCCTCTCTGGAGATCTTCCCTTTCTCTCCCGAAGAGAAAATGCCCCTAGGAGAGCTTCGATGCGGTGATCGACGTTCTGCGCGCCAGGTATGCCTGCTCCCGTTGTAGCCCTAGTAGCCCAGGCTCCACCCGAAGCCACTGTAGATGTAGAGTAGTTCAACCTATCGGATGGATTCGTGGCCCCGCCGAGGTGATACAGGCCGTGCGACAATATTCGGTGGAGATTTTGCCAGAAAAATATGAGGAATCGGCCTTAAGGAAGAGCATTTGGGCATGCCAATCGCCCTTAGGAGAGAAACAGAGAGCAGAAGTTCTTCCGCAGAAGCGGAATGAAGTTCGGCATGAGGAAGGTTCCGCGGGAAAGCAGAATGGAGTTTACCACGAGCAGGAAAGCAGAATGAAGTTTGGCGGCAATAAGGCCGAACTTTTCCTAAAATCTCATCATCGGAATGAAGTTCAGCGCAAGTGAGGCCGAACTTTCGCTCGGGTATGACACCAAGGGAGCCACCTACGAAGAAGTCACAGGAGGTGGAATGAAGCTCGGGCAAGCGACGCCGAGCTCTTCCTCGAACTCGTCATCAAGGAAGTTCTCCCCCAGGTTTCAGAAGGAGATGGAATGAAGTTCGGCCGCGCTCACGACCTCCCAGTGCAAGCAAGGCCGTACTCTCCCTCAAGCCCATCATCGAGGAAGCCCCGATAAAGAAGTATGAAGTCCTCCCATGGAAGCTTCCATGAAAAAGCGGAACGAAGTTCGGCGCAAGTAAGGCCGAACTCACGCTCGAGTATGACACCAAGGAAACCACTACAAAGAATTCACAGGAGGTGGAGTGAAGTTCGGGCAAGCAAAGCCAAGCTCCCCCTCGAGCTCGTCGTCAAAAAAGTTTGGACAAAAGCAGCAGAGGAAGTTCTCCCACGGAGGGTTTCACGGGAAAATGAAATGAAGTTCAGCGCAAGTGAGGCCGAACTTCACCTCGAAGCCCGTCATCGAGGAAGGGGCATTATTCCTCCCACAGAGGCTTTCGCGGAAAGGCAGAATGAAGTTCGGCGTAAGTGAGGTGGAACTCCAGCCCGATTATGTCACCAAGGAAGCCCCCAACAAAGATTTCACACAAGGTGAGACGAAGTTCGGCCGAGCTCACAACCACCCCAGGGCAAGCGAGGACTCCCTCTCGAGTATGACTCCAAGAAAGCTCCGACAACTGGGCATAAAGTTCTTCTGCAAGTTTTACAACCCCTAACTCCTTGAGCTCGCCACCAAAGAGGCCCCGACAAAAGGACGCGAAGAAGCCCTCCCGAAAGATTCTGCAACTACGCCCCACTCTTCTAACTCGAATTCTCAGCAAAGTTAAGAGCCAGCTGCCAAGACCAGAAGGTTTATGGTCTCTCCTAAATAAGCACGATCGTACTGCGCCTACCATCGCGACCACAGACACGACGCTGAGAAATGCATCCGGCTGTGAGACGAAATTGAGAAGCTCGTCAGGAAGGAGCGGCTGGAGAAAGTCGGCTAAGGGCGCTGCCATAACCAGAAACTCCTGGGTTGACCGCCTCACAGCATCATCAACGTTACCCCAGGGAGGAGCTTGGTACATCGGCAGTTCGTCGGCTCCGAGCGACAAAGCCAAGAGCTTGCTCCAAATCGAGAAGGCCGGCATGGGATAGAGGAGGTCGTCTGGATGGGACTTACTGCCCGAGGGAGGGAGCTCCGAGGAACAATGCCCCGACGATCTCTCAAACGGGGATGTGCTGCCCGTAACTTTCCTTCGGTAAAATTCTTTCCTTCCAATAATCTCATTCCCTGACGCAGAAATTGTGGTAACAGGGGATGGAGCAGTCAAATAGTTACCGTATTGGGAATTGGCGGGGGACCTCGTGCTAATGGGGGCAAGTTGGAAGCCTTAGAAGCTCGGCTGCAGGAGATAAGATCTCCCCCGAGAAAGGCTCGGCAGTAGGAGATAAGATCTCCCCCGAGGAAAACTCGACCGTAGAAGATAAGATCTCCCCCCGCGGGAAGCTCGACCGCGGGAGATAAGATCTCCCCGCGACTTCGAGCTCGACCGCAGGAGATAAGATCTCCTCCGAGGAAAGCTCGACGTAGGAGATAAGATCTCCCCCGAGCGCACTTCGACCTAGATAAGATCTCCCTGAGGAAGGCTCGACTACAGGAGATAAGATCTCCCCCGAGGAAAGCTCGACCGTAGGAGATAAGATCTCCTCCGAGCGCGTACTTCGACCTCGACCGCAGGAGATAAGATCTCCTCCGAGGAAAGCTCGACTGCAGGAGATAAGATCTCCCTCGAGCGTGCACTTCGACCTCGGCTGCAGGAGATAAGATCTCCTCCGAGGAAGGCTCGACCTGCAGGAGATAAGATCTCTCCCGAGGAAAGCTCGGCCGTAGGAGATAAGATCTCCCCCCGAGCGCGCACTTCGATCTCGACTTTAGGAGATAAGATCTCTCCCGAGGACGTCGCTCGGCTGCAGGAGATAAGATCTCCCCCGAGCGCGCACTTTGACCTCGGTTGCAGGAGATAAGATCTCCCCCGAGGAAGGCTCGACTGCAGGAGATAAGATCTCCTCCGAGGAAGCTCGGCCGTAGGAGATAAGATCTCCCCCGAGCATGGGAAGCTCGGCCACAGGAGATAAGATCTCCCTCGAGCGCGCACTTCGACCTCGACCGTAGGAGATAAGATCTCCCCCTGAGGAATGCTCGGACCGTAGGAGATAAGATCTCCCCCGAGCGTGGGAAGCTCGGCCGCAGGAGATAAGATCTTCCCCAAGCGCGCACTTCGACCTCGACCGCAGGAGATAAGATCTCCCCCGAGGAAAGCTTGGCCGCAAGGAGATAAGATCTCCTCCGAGCGCGCACTTTGACCTCGACCGTAGGAGATAAGATCTCCCCGAGGAAAGCTCAGCTGCATGAGATAAGATCTCTTCCGAGCGCCGCACTTCGACCTCGGCTGTAGAGATAAGATCTCTCCCAAGGAAGGAACAACCTCGACTGTAGGAGAGGATAAGATCTCCCCCGAGGAAAGCTCGACCGTAGGAGATAAGATCTCCCCCCAAGCGCGCACTTTGACCTCGGACCGCAGGAGATAAGATCTCCTCCGACCGAAAAAGCGGTTCGACCAGGTAGGAGAATAAGATCTCCCCGAGTGCGCACTTCGACCTCGACGGCAGGAGATAAGATCTCCCGAGACCGTTGAAAGCTCGGACTGTAGGAGATAAGATCTCCTCCCGAGCGCGCACTTCGACCTCGACCGTAGGAGATAGGAGAATCTCCTCCTAGAAAAGCTTGGCTGCCAACCTCGAGATAAGATCCCCCGAGAAAGGCTCGATCGCAGGAGATAAGATCTCCCCCGAGCGCGCACTTCGACCTCAGCTGCAGGAGATAAGATCTCTCCCGAGCGACCGAAACAACCTCGGTTAGGAGGAGGAAAGCTCGGCCATAGGAGATAAGATCTCCTCCGAGCGTGCACTTCGACCTCGAGCGGCTGTGCAGGAGATAAGATCTCCCTCCGAGGAAGGCTCGGCTGTAGGAGATAAGATCTCCCCCGAGGAAAGCTCGACCGCAGGAGATAAGATCTCTTCCGAGGGAAGCTCGACCATAGGAGATAAGATCTTCCCTGAGCACACACTTCGACCTCGGCTGCAGGAGATAAGATCTCCTCCGAGGCAACCTCAGCTAGAGATAAGATCTCTCCCGAGCGAACACGGACAACCTCGACCGCAGGGGATGAGATCTCCCCTGGGTGCCCGATACAACCTCGGCTAAGGAAAGCAACCGTGTCAACCTCGGCTGAAGAGCTTCAACTACCACCTACCACCTCGGCCAGAGATAACATCGGAGACAGCCTTGCCCTGAGATCAGATCTCTCCCAAGCGCCCGCATCGACCTCAGCGGTAGGAGACAATGTCGCCCCCGAGGAGCATAACCTCCGACTTTGATCGCAGCGGACGAAGCCCCCTCAAGCTTGACTGGAGATGGGATCCTCTCCGAGTTTCAACTTCGATTACAACTTCAGCTGGAGGCAAGATCCCCTCGAGTTTTGGCCTAGACCAGCATGGAGCTCAGAGGAAGACTTCGGCAGTCGCCTTCCCTGCACTCCCTTTCTTCGATTTTCAAACTCGGGAGGGGGGGCTAGTGTTGGGGATAAATCCTGCTCCCATCGAAGTCTAGCTCGATGCTCGGCCTAATGCAATCTATAGCTGCAGAAGAGCTTCAGCAGCCCGGCCCTAGCCGAACTCAGCCGCCGAGCTTCTTCGGACTCCCAGCATCAGGATCGAATCGCTCCAACTGATCGAACTGCTTAGCGATCGAGCTCCCCGAACTCCTAGTGTCCGAGCTTCTACGGACGCATTCAGATGGTCGAACTGCTTGGGGTCCGAGCTTCTATGGACCCGTTCAGATGGTCGAACTGCTCAGCGGTCGAGCTCTCCGAACTCCTAGCATCTGAGCTTCTACAGACGCGTTCAGACAGCCAAACTGCTTGACATCCGAGCTTCTACGAATCCGTTCAGATAGCCGAGCTGCTCAGCGACCGAGCTCCTCAAACTTCTCAACTGACGAGCCTCAGCCGAAGTCCAACATCCGGCCGAACTCTTCAACGATCGAGCTTCGGATTCTCTACTGCCGAACTCCTCAGCGGACGAGCCTTAGCTGCATACCTCCAGCCAGACGCCTATGGAAGCCGAACTCCCTCCAAGCTAAGAGCCCGAGCTCCTCCGAAATGGGCACACGACGAAGGCCAACCCTTCATCCGCCACAAGCTCTACAGCCATCACCTTCGGTCCATCGAGCGATAGTGATCCGCTATGAGGCGGCGATGGTTGTCACCATCCCGTGAGACTGGCTCCGCCGAACCTCGAGCGGCCCGCCAGCACGCGGCTGCAGCTGTCACCATCAACCCACCGCACACGGTACCTTCTCATGAGACTGGCTCCGCCAAACCTCGAGGGGCCCGCCAGCACGCGGCTGCAGCTGTCACCATCAAGCTTCGCTATAAAAAGGATCCCTCCAGATACGCTAACTCTAATCTCTCTGATCTCTAAGCTCTCCTCCTCTTCTCTAAGCTTCGAAACTCATTCCAAGCACTCCATTCCTATTGGCCAGAGCTGACTTGAGCATTGGAGGGTCCTGCCGGAGCCACCCCCCATCGGCTCCGGATGGGACTTTATTTTGCAGATCTCCGACGGCGATCTTAGTGGCCTCGACTCCAGCAACCTCCGACAACGATCAGTTTCTGCACCAACATTGGTGAACTAGCATATTAATCTTTATTTTTTTTACTTGATTTGTCCCTTCATGTGTGACCTCAAGTCTATTCCAAATTTTCTTAGCTGAATTGCAAGTGAAAATTTGGTTAAACTCATTTGTATCAAGGGCACAGTAGAGTACATTCATTGCCTTGATATTTAATCGGACAAGTTTCTTGTTCGTCTCATCCCAATCCTTCTCCGACTTAGGAGAGGATGTGCCATTGATAATGATTGTAGATGTGCGTGGGCCATTGACAATGATACTTCATATATTATAGTCGAGGGTTTGAATAAAAATGCGCATGCGAGCTTTCCAATAGGTATAGTTAGATCCATCGAAAAGAGGTGGCCTATTTACGGATTACCCTTTGGCAAGTGAGCCTCCTAGTTGGATTGACATGATCTTTGTCTCTAGTTAATGAAATTAACAATTAGTAGAGAACCAAGGCTCTGATATCAATTATTGCCTAGGAGACAATCTAAGGGGGGGGGGGTGAATTGGATTTTCAAAAATTTAAAGCAGATATGTACAGTAAAAAATGTTTGAAGCCTATGTGAATAAGATGAGAGAGCAAATAAAAGACATAAGCAGTAGCACACACACAAATAAGAGAATTTTACAGTGATTTGATGCATTTTCAGTACCTACGTCCACTCCCCAAGCAAGACTCTTAGAAATTTCATGATAATTCCATAAGATTACATCTAGATAGTTTTTTCGGGCTCACTATCCAAAAATTCAGTTGATTTTTTTTTTAGGTTCACCAACCACAACTCTTACAAGGATCAGACAAATATACCAAGATAAATAATGGAGAGAAAAATTTCAAAACCCAACTTCCAACCTCAGCTAAAACTAAGTATACAAAAAGAGAAAGAAAGATTGTACAACAAGAAATGCTCCTTTGAATGAGCAGAAAGGTTGTCGTTGCAGTTCGTTTGAAGCCTCCTTGAATGTTTGGAGTTATTTCACTTGAGGGCTTTTCAGTGCTTGGGAGAACTATTTGATTGGAGATTTGTGTATTCATTAAAAAATAGGACGTGCATTCCTTTCTCTCAATTTTCTTAGATCTTTTGAAAATACATCTTCTTCCTTTTATATCTGATGCATTACCTCTCTTCTGGTGATGATTGAATTTTAGAAAAAGTAAAATCTGATCGTTGAAAAGCAGCAACTAACCGCTAGAGTCGAGAAAATCCAATCAGGAATGCCTCATTAAAAAGCTATCGCCATATCTCGAGACCTCTCAGATTATCTCAAAACATCTCATCGAGATATAAGGCCTCTCGATTTGATCAAGAGAGCTTTTGCTTTCAGTTGCTCGCAAAAATAGCTTTCTAAAAAAATTTACTTGCCTGAGACGAGAGCTCTTGATTCTGAACGAGACGTCTCGCTGGAATCGCGAGACCTCTCACTCTTAGGATGCAGAAACTATGTTTCTATCTTCTCAGATCAAGAGCTCTCGAGATTCATTCGAGATCTCTCGAAATCATACCAGAAGCTCATCTAGGTGTGCCAATCCTCACGAGAGCTCTCAAAAAAAATTCAAAATATCTTAAAAACTACTCCAAGGCTATTTTGAGAGTTTTTTTTGCACCAAATAAGAAGATTTGATTTTTATTTGAATTGAGCTTCGTGTCATTCTCATTTTGGTCAAAGAGCTCTCTTTTTTCTGACATTTAAACACTTAAAATAAAATATATTAGTAATCATTTGCTTTAATATTTGATCATCATCAAAATTACTTAGAGGGTCAACAACCAAATATTGATTTAAATTAGATCAAGGATTCTTTAGACTCAATTACAATAGTTGTAGTTGATCAAGTTCATATTTTTAGCAAGAACCAAATAGACTTGATTCATGGCTACACGATCGAACCCAAAATTACTAGGTTGATCAAATTGAAACTAATGAACCAACTGGCATCTAAGATAAGTTTAGCAGTCTAGACCAATGATTTTTAATTGGGAGCTACTCACACTGATTCGATTTTTGACAAGTTAATGACATATCCCTTCCACTGATCTCACTTACCTAGCCAATCCGATGAATTAGGTTTTGATTAGATCGTTTGGTGTTTCGAGTTCACCCATGTCAATTAGGTAAATCAGTATAACTAATTTAGGTGCTCCTAAGACTAGCTTGAATTAGGTCCATTTTTATCTAACTTGGTGAAGTCAGTAGAAGGATCAAATTTGAGTGGTTAATATTCTCTTCTCTTCTTAAAATGAGTTAATCAAACCTTCTAAAATTATTATATTCTTAAAAATGATAACATTATGGTGATAACTAGGTCATAGCCTCTCATTAAGTTGAGTGATAATAGATCCATTAGTTTAATAATCATTAGAGGTTCAAAGGCCTGGTGCTTATTAACTAATAAAATTATCATTTATAATATAATGATTTGGTTGGGACTTTCTAATGATGATCAGATTGGTCGACCAAAGTTAGGCTTAATCATTTATTGGTTAGATGCACCAAATATAGTCATGTTAATAGTTAGACCTAATCGAATCTTTTCAGTGGAGGCTAAAGCCTACTGATTAGACTTCTGAGGTAAAATTAAATTACTAAAAGTTTTTAGAGAAATAATTGATTATGAACCTATCCATAGATGCACATAAGTTGACCGACCAAAGTCATACTTGTATATAGTCTGTGTGGATTCTAGTATCCACTAAGAAATTAAGATAATTTCTCGAATTGGAGATAGAGATTACTAATTCATATAAAATAGTGAAAGAATCTTTAGACTAAAGTCTAAGTCTTTAGGATTAATAATTCATATACTAATTATGTTATGATTTTTCTTTTTTGTGTAGCTATGGCCACTATCCTGTCGCTCCAGTCATTGTTAGATATTGACAAACTAATAGAATCTAACTTCGATAGTTGGTATCAAAAATTGAAAATCATCATAGAGCATGAATGGATTCTGTACATTTTGATAGATTCAGCATCCTAGGAGCCAGCTTCGAATGCTAGAGATATGATTCAAGATACTTACCAGAAGTGGCTCAACGACTGCATTACCATTCGATGCATTATGCTGACGGCAATGAATGATGAGTTCAGCCGTAGATTCAAAAATGTCTAGCCATAGGACATGCTTTAAATGTTGAACGAGTCCTTGGGCATGCCTGACGATGTTAAGAGGCACAAGACTAGTTGTGCCATTTTCAATACTTGGATGAGAGATGGGGTGTCAGTCAGCGATCATGTATTGCACATGATCGAGATGATTGAGTGCCTGAGTAAGCTGGGCTTTTTCTTGCATTAATAGCTTAGAAAAGATGTGATTCTAAACTCTCTGCCTAAGTCCTTCCTCTCCTTTCTTACTCATTTTAGAATGACAAAGCTTGCAGTCAACTACCACGATTTGTTGGGATTGTTGTAGAATTTTGAGAAGGATCACCAGCTCCATAAGAAGTCGATGAATGTAGTGAGAGGATCTTCTTCTGATCATCGATCCTTTAAGAAAGAAAAGAAGAATAAGAAGGTACAGCAGCATGCCAGAACATCTACACAGGATCAGATAAAGAAATCCAAGCCTGACTAGAGCCAGGTAGAGTGCTTCTTTTGTAAGAAGATGAGGCACTAAAAAAGAAATTTTTCTCAGTGCATTGCCTCTCTAGATTCAAAAAAGCCAAAGAAAAAGCAAGCAGTTGCTGGGCAAGATAATTATATGATAACATTTTGCAACTTCTCAATATGTGATAGTACTGCTTGGGTATTAGATATCGAAAGTCCTTACCATATTTATAATTTGATGCAGGATTTGTAGGTCAGTAAGAGATTTGATAAAGGCGAGAGATTTCTAAATATTGGAGATGAAAGATAAGTTCCAGTTCTAGCTTTAGGAATCATGAATCTTGTAATCAATTCTCATAATATTATTCTTTGTGAATGTCACTATTGTCCAAACTTTTTGTTGAATGTTATCTCTGTTGACCTTCTGGCTAAAAGTAGTATAAAATTTTTTTTTATAATATCATTTTGAATGATGTTACGATTTTTGTTGGATAATTAAATAATGATATTTATATTGTATCACAGTCTGTTAACATATTTCAATCCTTCAGTAAATGCCCTAGAATGAATGATGTATCTTAACTCTACCTTTGGCACTGTAGGCTAAGTTATATCAATAAGAACAAAATAAATAGATTGACACAAGAGAAAATTTTTGAAGTCGATGATTGTGAGTCACTTCCAACCTATAAGTCCTGTCTTCTTAGTAAGATGACCAAGTCGCCTACTAAAAAAGGTGAGCAAGCTGGTGAACTCCTAGGTCTAGTACATTATGATGTATGTGGACCCATGAACTCAAATGCTAGAGCTGGATATTTCTACTTCATTATTTTCATTGATGATCTATTTAGGTATGGGTATGTCTACTTAATGAAGCACAAGTTGGAATCATTTGAAATGTTTAAATTATTCCATAATGAGGTAGAAAAGTAAATTAGGAAGAGTATTAAAACTCTTTGATCTGATCAAGAAGGTGAGTACCTTTTTAGTAATTTTCAGACATATGTAGGAGAGAATGAGATTCTCTCCCAATAGACTCTTGGAACACCACAACATAATGGTGTGTCTGAAAGGAGGAATCAGACCATGTTAGACATGATTCGATCAATGATGAGGTTTGCCAATTTACCGATCTTCTTCTGGAGATATGCACTTGAGTCGGCTTGTTATATTCTAAATAGAGTTTTGAGTAAGTCTGTAGCTAAAATGCCATATGAGATATGGACAGGACGTAAGCTAATACTCTCATACTTTAAGATTTGGGAATGTTCGACTTATGTCAAATGTTTAGTAATGGACAAGTTGGACCTAGGTTTGATAAGTGTATTTTTATAGGATACCCAAAAGAGACCAAATGGTATTATTTCTATCTCTCTGATGAACAAAAGATGTTTATCAGTCTTAAAGCAATCTTTTGGAAAAGGAGTTCTATGGTGAAAAAACTAATGCCTCTAAGATCAAATTTGAGAAAGTTTGATAGGTGGAAAAATTGACATGAGTAACTAAATCTGAATCGGATTTGATTAGATCAAATTCGAAGCCCATTATATTTGCACCTGTAAGGCAGTCTGGTAGAGTACTACATCGATCGGACAGATACTATAGTTTCTTGATCCGAGATTGTGATTCTATCAAACTTAATGAGAATGATAAGAATCCGATCATCTACATGAATGCAATGTAGAAACTCGACTATGAGAAATGACTTGAGATCATAAAATTTGAAATGAAATTCATGAAGATCAACGATGTATGAACATTGATTGATCCATCCGAAAGGATAAAATCCATAGGATGTAAGTGGGTCTTCAAAAGAAAGAAGAGCACTGATGGAAAAATGGAGACCTATAAGGCTCATCGGATTGCCAAGAGATATCGTCAATGTTATGGTATAGATTATGATGAGATATTTTTTTCTATGGCAATACTCAAGTCCATTTGGATTATGCTTGCGACAGCTACCCATCTAAATTATGAAATCTGGTAGATGGATATGAAGACAGCTTTCTTGAATAGAGAGCTGAATGAAAAGGTGTATATGATATAATCTAAAGGATCCACATCCACAGATGAGTCTAAGATTTGCAGGCTTTAAAGATTTATTTATGGACTGAAGTAGATATCTTGGAGTTGAAACATATATTTTGATAGGTCAATCAAAACATATGACTTCATTAAGAATGGAGAAGAGCCCTGCATATACAAGTGGGCTAATGGTCCGATTGTTGCATTTCTTGTATTATATGTGGATGATATTCTCTTAATCGAGAATGATGTTCCTACATTATAGAAAATAAAGATCTAACTGTCGTCTCAGTTCTGTATGAAAGATCTAGAAGAAGCTTCCTACATCCTAGGGATGAAAATCAATAGAGATAGATCTAAGAGATTACTCGGATTGTCCCAGTCTACGTATATAGATACTGTACTGAAAAGATTCAGCATGAAGAATTTCAAGAAAGGCTATCTATCGATAGACCATGAAATTTCTTTCTTTAAGAGGGATTGTCCGACAATACCTCCAAAGAGAGTGTATGAGTAAAATTTAATATACTTCGACAGTAGGTTCTATCATATATGTCAGGATATATATACACCAAATGTGGTACACTCACTAGAGATAGTAAGTAGATACCAGTCTGATCTAAGAGAGAACCACTGAAAGGTTGTTAAAATCAAGCTAAAGTAGTTAAGAAATACTAAGGATGAGTGTCTTGTTTATGGTGAGTCGGATTTAAGACTTGAAGGATTTATAGATTTCAGTTTTTAGTCTAACCATGATGACAGCAAAAGAGTGTTAGGGTATGCATTTATCTTTAATGATGAAGCTATCTGCTGGAAGAGTTTCAAGCAGCACATTATGGTTGACTCAGTTTACAATGTGGAGTATATCGCTGCATCAGATGCTACTAAAGAAATTGTGTGGCTGAGAAAGTTCATCACTAAGCTCGAAGTAGCATCCTTTCTTGATGGTCCAGTTTTGTTATACTGCGATAGCTCTAGAGCCATTACTCAGGCAAAGAAATCGAAGACACACTAGTGGATGAATCATATTCTACATCGCTACCATCTTGTCTATAAGATCGTGGATCGAGGTGATGTCGATCTTTAGAAGATCGATGGAAAGAAAAACCTAGTCAACCTATTCACTAAAGCCATTGCGGTGAAGGAGCTCGACAACTTCAAGTTTACGATGGGTATTAGATACTGCATTGATTGGCTTTAGTTCAAGCGAAAAATTATTGAAAATAATGTTCCAAAGTCAATCATCACTGTTGACGGTTGAGCTATTTTTGTATTTGAAGATGAATTATATATAAATAAATATTATTTTGACATTATTTATCATAAATTCTTTCCATCTTCTAATAAACTTCTATGTTGTGATGAAGTTCTTAGGACTATTTAGAATCAATAAAGAAAGATTTATCATTTAGTCCTTAAATCTATTCATAATCAAATGATACATTATTATCAAGGATGACAACGTTTATCAAGTGTAGATCATTGTGTACCATATGGATTGGCTGTCCTCTCAACTAAGACGTGTGTGATATTGGTATGGCATGTAGGTAAGATATAGAAATACATTTGCACTAAATGTGATCAACTTCGAAGCTTTTCTACTATCAATATTTGCTTCGATGGAATATGGGTATAAGTATTCTTCCGATCTAAGATCACCATAGTAACTTTCAAACAACTTACTATGCTTTGGTATTAGAATATCTAAATTTCTAATTCAGTGATGGAAGATTTTTGAGTACAGTCAAATACTTGAGGAGTCGATGTGTGAATCAAGATGGGATTGACCACTCTGAATTTAGTTGCATTGAATTTTGTTTCAATTTAACAAAGCCTTAAACAGGGTAGTACTTATGAGAAGTCATAGGACTGATTATACTGAAACACGATATGGATGTACTTTTCATTATTGATAGTTTAACTCTGAGTCATCCTAAACATAGATATCAAAGAAATAAATTATGCGGTAACTATATTCGAGTAGGTTTTGAATATTATGATTACAACTATTCAACCTATCTGGACATCAGGTACCATTGCTAGATGGTCACATCGATTAGTACAGAAAGTGATTTCTGTGCTACCGACTTAGGTTTGATCCTCCGAGGTTATACACATTAGAGATTCCTACTGGACTGAGACTCTATGATTAAGAATCCTACTACATTGAGACTCTAAGTCCTACTTGTCTGAGACTTTGTGATTGAGAGTCCTACTGGTCTAGAATTTTATGATCACGAGTTTTACTCATTTGGAATACTAGAGTCAAGAGTCCCACTAATTTGGGACTCTTCAATCAAGAGTTTCATATGGATAGTATTGAAAAATATATCCTAAAGCTAATCATCTAGATTGTAGATGATTGAGCTAAATATAATTTATACTTAAATTTTAATTAAATAAAATTATTATTTTGATAATTTCATCACTTTATGCATCTTCCTGTAATGAACTCTCTGTGATGAAGTTCTTAGGACTATTTAGACTCAACAAAGGATAATTTATTGTTTAGTCCTTAAACTGATCGTGATCAAATGATTCATTGTTACCTAGGACGACAATGTTCATCAAGAGTAGGTCATTGTATCCTATAAGTGTTGGTTGTCCTCTTAACCAAGAAGCATGGTGATGCTGTTATGGCATGAAGATAAAATATAGGGATATATTTCATCGATCATGATTCAACTGTAGAGCTATCTTCTGCCAAGATTGCTCACGAAGGATATGGGTATAAATATCCCTTAGACCTGAAATCACCATGGTGACTTACAAGCAACTCATTGTACTTAGGTACTGAACTATTTGAATTTCTAATTCAGTGACGGAATGCTACTGGGTGCAGTCAAGTACTTGACTTATCGGTGCGTGAGTCAAGATGGAATTGATCCCTCCAAGTATTGGAGCAAGTGCATCGCTGTACTTCAATTTAACAAATCCTCAATCGAAATAGTCTATATGATGGATGCTGAATTTTGAAATACAATATGGATGAATTTTTTAGGATTGGTAATTAACCCTAAATCATCCTATGAGCATCGTGGTCAAGGGGATGAATTATATGGTAACCATATGCCACAGGTTCGTCGATGTTGCATTACGATTTTTGACCTATCCGAATATCGGATACCATTACTAGATGGTCACATCGATTGATATAGAAAATTAGTTTCGGTGCTACCGGCTTAGGATTCAAACCTATGGGATCACATACAATAGGAGTCCTACCTGATTTGATGGTTGATCAAAGAATTCTACTGAATTGGGACTCAATTATTATTGAAGGATTAATTAGCAATTAGATTGCTAATTAGCTCGATTTGATTGAGTGATGAGGAATTGATCAAGTCTAATTAAATTTGATTCAATTAAGTTTGACCTGATCAGATTATGTGATGATCTAATTGCTTAAGGAGATGGACCCTGATTTGATCAGGGGTTGGACTCAATTAATTTTTAATTTGATTAGGAATTAACTAAGTTGGGTTAAGCCTAATTTGGTTGAGTTTGACCTAGTCTAATTGATTAAGATAAATTAATTTGGATGAAACCAATTTAGACCAATTCAAAGTAAATTTGAATTTAAACATCCTTCTCCCTATGTATTGACCTTTAACCCAATCCTTTTCTCCACATACATTGGGAATGTGCATGGAATTTCTCCATGCCAGAAGAGTGTTTGCACCCTCCATCTTTTTACCTTTGACCTGGTCCAAAAAGTTGGATTTGGATGTATCACTTGAATTTTGAATTCAAGTGTGTTGGAGGTTGAAGTTAGTTCAAGCTCCCAAACTCCATGCCATTCTCTATTTGTTGCCAATATTTTTCTGATTTCATTGGCGCGTGCATGTAGAAGGAGTATCCTTCTGCGTGTGAAAGAGGTGATAGAGGTGTTTGAAATGGATAGACTCCCATTTAAATTCAAATGGTTGAGTTCGGTGGAAACGAGTTCAACCACTCCTAGCCTATCCATTCCACGTGTTTTACCCATCTTTCTGATGCAAATATAAAGGGAAATTTTTTTGTGCATGTGCGAGAGAGAGAGGCTTTGGTAGTGCATGGGTGTGCGTGAGGTATCAGAGAAATTTCTGCAAGATAGAAATCAGAGAGGGGTGCATCTCTTTTGATGTAAGATTTTCTAAAGAGAGGAGTGTCAAGGTCCTTAAGGGTGAGTGTTGAATCCTAGAGTTCGGACTCTAGGTTTGGGTGGAGAGTTTGAGTGCCAGATCTTCATCGGGTTTCACCACTATCTCATCTTCCTCCATTGCATCTTTCGATTTCTAAAGCGTCCAAAAGATCAGAAGTAGTTTGTCAATTGGATCGACAAAGGTTAGCTGTCAAAAGCCCTGAAGAGGAGCTAGCACTCCAGAGGAGCTGATTAGGACCAGAGGCTCTATATGGACTCACCATAGAGGTCGGACACATGTGCGACTGCAGCACGATATGAAAGCAATTTTTCAATGGATCCAGATTATGGTGATCATCTACCCATACACATGTACTATATTCTGAATATAGATTGATCAGCAAATGTGATTTGCTGATCGAAAGCATTTTATTTTTTTAATTCATATTAATATGTCAAAAATTCTGAGTAGGATTTTATGATCAGATCATAGCATGCGTAGAATTAATGTAGATTAATTTTGCTTCCGCTGCTATATATATCAAAAAAGTTTTGAAAAGCACGCTCAGAACCCTGCTAGGTTTTCTTCATCCGGTATCAGAGCAACAGGTTACTCGACATATTTTTATATAAATTAGAAAGATTTAATGTGTAACATAATTATCACACGGACTGTAGGTTATCCTACTGTAAGGTTTATCCCTTACAATGAAAAGGTTATCTTGATACATTGCGATCTATAATATTGATCATAAAATTTTAGATATGATCTAATAAATTTTTATGATATGTTCTTAAATTAATTTTAATCTAAATTTTATCATGAATTATTATTTAGATTAGATCTAAATATTTTATAATTTTTATGTAATGTACATAGAATTAGATTAAACTTGAACAGGATCTTATGAAGGTTCTACTCATCGATCAAGTCGGCTGTCTCAGGAATCTAGCCAGCTCGACCAATATGTCAGCCTGAAATGATCTTTGAACTGCTTCAATTTTTGACGAGTTAATGACATATTCCTTCCACTGATCTAACTTACCTAACCGACATGGTCGATTAGGATTTGATCAGATCACTTAGTGATTCGAGCTGACTTATATTACTAGAAATCAGTTTGACTGATTTTAATTTAGTAAGACTGAATTAGATGCTCATGGACCGAAATTGATCCTAGTCCTCATCAATTGATCTGGTGAAGTTAGTGAAAGGATTTGACTTGGTGAAATCAATGAAAGAAATATGGTCCGTGTCCTTTCTATCTCAAATCATAAGTAAATTAAATCCTCTAAATTATTAGATCCTTAAAATGATAAGATTATGGGAATAATTGAGTCAAAGCCTTCCATTAAGGTGAATAGTAATAAGTTCAATTTTCTAGTTGGACATTGAAGGTGCCTACACCTGGTGTTCATTTGGATATTGAAATTACTTTCCATCATATGATGATTAGGTCGTACTCTCTGAACGACGATCAAGTTAGTCAGAGCTTTCCTCAGATCTGATTTTCATTTGCTTGATGCACTGAAGTCGATCATGTTAATGATTAGACCTAATCGGACCATTTCAGTGGAGGCCAAAGCCTACTGATATGATTTCTAGGGCAAAATCTAAATTACTAAAAAATATTTAAAGAAATAATTAATTGTAAACTTACCTATAGATACACGCGGGTTAGCCAGAGCTTTTCTCGAGCCCATTTGCATTCTATGTGGATTCTAGTATCCACTAAGAAATTAGTATAATTCTTCGAATTAGAGATAGAGACTACCAATTCATTTAAAAATAGTGAAAGGACCTTTAGACTAAAGTCCAAGTCTTTAGAGTTAATTAATTCAAATACTAATAAGATTTCAATTTTTTCTTTCAGATAAATTGAATGGCTAGTGTAAGTCCACTCCGTTTACTATTGGACAGTGATAAGTATTTAGGACCTAAAAATGAGGAGTCTAGTGTTGACCCTAATCAGACAAACCCGAAGAGGAATTGTCCTCTTGACCTGAATAGGCTAATCAGGAGAAACCAGCATGTGGTTGCTAATCAAGGCTATTATATGATAGTACCTTGCAATTTTTTCGTATATAATACATCTACCTGGGTATTAGATACCAAAAGTTCGATTCATATATGCAATTTATTGCATGGATTTCAAATTGGTAGAAAGTTTGAGAATGACAATAGATTTCTTAATGTTGGGAATGGAAGTAAAGTTCCAGTCCTAGCATTGAAAACTCTTGGACCATTTTTCAAAAATAATAATGTTGTTTTAAGTGATTGTCACTATTGTCCATCTTTTATGATGAACATAATATCTATTGAACTTTTGGCGGTTATTATTTATCAATAAAAAAAATATTATGATATTAATATGAATGGTGTTATAGTAATGCAAGTATAATTAAGAAATGATATTTATGTTTCATCATAGCCTATTAGTATAATGTACACGTTTAGTAAACATCCAAAACTAGATTATGTCTCCGATGCCTATCTTTGGCACTATAGGCTCGGTCATATAAATAAGAATAGGATTAACAGGTTAGTCAAAGAGCGTATCCTTGACATCGATAATTATGAATCATTAAATATCTATGAGTCCTCTCTTCTTGGTAAAATGACCAAATCATCTTTTACTGAAAAGGATGAATGGCCATTGATCTTTTGGATCTAGTACATACTGATGTATGTAGACCTATGAGCACATGTGCTAGAGGTGGGTTCTACTACTTCATTACATTTACTGACGATCTATCTAGGTATGGATACGTCTATCTTATGAAGAGTAAATTCGATTCATTTGAAATATTCAAATGATATCAAAATGAGATAGAAAAATAACTTAGAAAGAATATTAAAACTCTTCGATTTGATCGAGGAGGTGAATATCTTCTAATGAATTTTTGACATATATAGAAGAGAATGGGATTTTTTCATAATGGACACCTTTTGAAACACCACAACATAATGGTGTGTCTGAAAGGAGGAATCGAATCCTGTTAGACATGGTTCAATTCAAGATGGAATTTGTGAGTCTACCAATTTCATTCTAGAGGTATGCACTCGAGACTGCTTGTTTTATTTTGAATAATATTCCGAGCAAGTCTGTTACAAAAACTCCATATAAGATATGGACTGGATGTAGGCCGACACTCTCTCACTTTAGAATTTGGGGATGTCCAACTTATGTAAAATATTTACAGTCAGAAAAGCTTGGACCTAGGTCCGATAAATGCTTGTTCATAGAGTACCTCAAAAAAATTAGGAATTATTACTTCTACCTTGCTGAAAAGCAAAAGATGTTCATCAGTAATAGGACAGTCTTTTTAAAAAAAAGGTTTCTTATGAAAGGAACAGCTGTATCTAATGTTGAACTTAGTGAAGTTCGACAGGTGGAAGAACCAACACATTCTAGTGAACCTGTAGAACTGGATTTGATAAGATCAAATTTAGAGCTCATTGTAGAGGCAACCTTGAGGAGATTTGGTAGAGTACCGCATCTACTAGCTTCAGTGACAATCCAAGCTGGGCGGTATGTCCAAAGTGAAGGAGAAATTCGGAGGAAGTTTGGCTCCGTAGAAGTCCGATTGAAGGAAAAATTTGGAGAAAGTTTGGCTCCCATAGAAGCCCGACTAAAGAAGAAATTCGAAAGAAGTTCGGCTCCCATAGAAGCCTGACTGAAGGAGAAATTTGGAAGGAGTTTCGGTCCCATAGAAGCCCGATTGAAGAAAAAATTTGGAAGGAGTTTGGCTCCCATAGAAGCCTGATTGAAGGAAAAATTTGGAAGGAGTTCGGATCCCGTAGAAGCCCGACTGAAGGAGGAATCTGAGAAGTTCGGCTCCCATAGAAGCCCAACTGAAGAAAGAATCCAAAAGAAATTTGGCTCCCATAGAAGTCTGACTGAAGGAGAAATCCGAAAGGAGTTCGACTCCCGTAGAACTCCGACTGAAGGAGAAATTTGAAGGAAGTTCGGCACTTATAGGAGCCCGACTGAAGGAGAAATTTGAAAGAAATTTGACTTCTATAGAAGTCCGACTGAAGGAGGAATCTGGAGAAAGTTTGTAGAAGCCCGATTGAAGAAAAAATTTGAAAAAAATTTGGCTCCTATAGAAGTCCGACTGAAGGAGGAATTCGGAGGAAATTCGGCTTCCGTAGGAGTCCGATTGAAGAAAAAATCTGGAAGAAGTTCGGCTCTCGTAGGAGTCTGACTGAAGAAAAAATTTAAAAGAAGTTTGACTTCTATAGAAGTCCGACTGAAGAAGAAATTCGAAATGAGTTTAGCTTCCATAGAAGTCCAACTGAAGGAGGAGTTTGGCTTCCATAGAAGTCCGACTGAAGGAAAAATTCAGAAGAAGTTCGGCTGGGGTGCGATCGCTGTAGAATTTGACCGACTGAAGGAGTTTAGCTAGGGTTCGACCATTGAGGAGTTTGGCCGTTTGAAGGAGTTCGACTAGGGTTCGATCGCTGAATGAAAAATTCTTGATGGAAGCTCTTCCATGATTGCTAGTTGCGTTAGGCCAATCATCAGACTAAACTTTGATGGAAGCGAGGTTTATCCCCAATAGTCCCTATCCACGTATATTGATACCATGCTGAAGAGGTTCAGCATGGAGAATTTCAAAAAGGTCTATCATCCGATAGGCCATGGAATTTATCTCTCAAAGAGGGATTGTCCGACAACTCCTCAAGAGAGAGAGCGTATGAGTAGAATACCATATGCTTCGATAGTGGATTCTATTATGTATGCCATGATGTGTACGAGATCGGATGTGACATACTCACTAGGAGTAGTGAGCAGATACCAATTTGATCCAGATGAGAATCATTGAAAGGTTATAAAGATATTTTTATCATACTGATTCGATCTTTGACAAGTTAATGGCATTTCTCTTCCACCGATCTCACTTACCTGATCGACATGGTCGATTAGGATTTGATTAGATCATTTAGTGATTCAAGTTGATTCATATCACTAAGAATTAGTTTGACTGATTTCAATTCGATAAGACTGAATTAGGTGCTCATGAATCGAAATTGATCCTAGTCCTCATCAATTAATCTAGTGAAGTCAGTGGAAGGATTTGACTTGGTGAAGTCAGTGGAAAAAATATGGTCCATGTCCTTTCTATCTCAAATCATAAGTAAATTAAATCTTCTAAATTATTAGGTCCTTAAAATGATAAGGTTATGAAAATAATTGGGTCAAAGCCTTCTATTACGGTGAATAGCAATAAGCCCAATTTTCTAGTTGGACATTGGAGGTGCCTTACACATGGTGTTCATTTGGATATTAAAATTACTTTCATTCATATGATGATTAGGTCACACTCTTTGAATGGCGATCAGGTTAGCCAGAGCTTTTCTCAAGCCTAATTTTTATTCATTTGATGCACTGAAGTTGATCATGTTAATGATTGGACCTAACCGGGCCATTTCAGTGGAGGCCAAAGCCTACTAATTTGATTTCTAGGGCAAAATCTAAATTACTAAAAATTGTTTGAAGAAATAATTGATTGTGAACCTATTTGAAGATGTACGCGGGTTAGCCAAAGCTTTCCTCGAGCCCGTTTGTACTCTATGTGGATTCCAGTATCCACTAAGAAATTAGTGTAATTTCTCAAATTGAAGGCAGAGGCTATCAATTCATTTAAAAATAGTGGAAGAACCTTTACACTAAAGTCTAAGTCTTTAGGGTTAATTAATTCAAATACTAATAAGACTTCAATTTTTTTTTTAGATAAATTGAATGGCTAGTGTAAGTCCGCTCCGTTCACTATTGGACAGTGATAAGCATTTAGGACCTAAAAATGAGGAGTCTAGTATTGATCCCAATCAAACAGATCCAAAAAAAAATTATCCTCTTGACCTGAATAGGTTGATCAGGAGAAACCAGCATGTGGTTGCTGATCAAGGCTTTTATATGATAATACCTTATAATTTCTTCATATGTAAAACATCTACTTGGGTATTAGATATCGAAAATTTAATTCATATATGCAATTCATTGTATTGACTTTAAATTGATAGAAAGTTTGAGAATGATGATAGATTCCTTAATGTTGGGGATGGAAGTAAAATTTCAGTCCTAGCATTGAAAACTCTTGAGCTATTTTTCAAAAATAATAATGTTGTTTTAAGTGATTGTCACTATTGTCCATATTTTATGATGAATATAATATCTGTTGAACTTTTGGCCCAGGATGGTTATTTTTGTCAATAAAAAAAATTATTATGATATCAATATGAATGGTATTATAATAATGCAAGGATAATTAAAAAATAATATTTATATTTTATCATAGCCTATTAGTGTAATGTACATATTTAATAAACGTCTAAAATTAGATTATGTCTTCAATGCCTATCTTTGGCACTGTAGGCTCGATCATATAAACAAGAATAGGATTAACAGGTTAGTCAAAGAGCGTACGTTAGATATGTGTGCCCTAGAAGTCAGAATTAGCTGACACTTATTATACACTTCTAAGGATAAAATTATAATTTTTACTATAAATAATAAAATAAATTATTTTCTATCATAATGTGTATTTAGTGTCTGTGATACATCCCTTGAGTTAATGGCAATGATAGTTCTTATTTTCAAGAGTTGAAAATTTAAGACATGAATTTTCATTATTAACTCATAAAATACTCCTAACCGTAGGATTATCATGAGGATGGTGATTGATCTGAAAGGTTGGTGTATAATTATTTTTTTATAGTAGATAAGTCTTGAGTCTACAGTGTAGAGATACCAGAGCGAGAGTACAGATACTCATTAAAGAATGAGAGCACTGAGCGTGACCACCTCGAGCAGTTATTAGGAAGTCTACCTTCTCATCAATGACTGGCTCGAAGCTATAATTGTGTGTCTAGTTCTTTGACCTAAGGTGCATCGATAGTTAACCTTGAGGGTGTTATAGTTTGACTATACCATGACTCAATCTTCAAGTCATTCAAAATTCTGAGGTATATATTAGCTATAGCATGTTCATTATAAGAATTGGATTGCACCAATAGAAAATCTATCTATCTCGGTAGATGAAGAGAAGCCCTATGATGATCATGAGAATCAAGTCCATAAGCTCATGGTCATGGCAGAGTGAAATAATAGAAAGAGTTTCTATTAAGGTTTTCACATTGAACTTGAATCGAATGATTAATCATATGATGGATATTAGGGTTTGATGAGGTTACCTTAACCCTAATCCAGTCGGGGCTCAAGATAGAAGAACTTAATCGCACAGGTAACTACACCGAGAGGTTCATTTTCAGTTCTGATGGATTGCCACCATATGCTGCTAGGTGTCACTGGTGGGTTTTGAGAGCAATTAGAATGATTTAGATGATGAATCATACTAGTTATCTGAATCAAAAAAGTTCTGATCTATCGGAAGGTATTTTGATGATGTCGATGATAGAGATCGCAACATATCTCATTACCATATAGAACTGAACCTAATTAAATCATACAAACAAGGATTTTGATCTAGATATCATCAATTGGACTAACATAGTTCAATTAATTTGAATTAGATTCAATTAAGTTCAAAAAAATCGTGCTAGCACACGATTGAGCCTAATGTTCTCTTTTAATTATCATTAAAGTTTGTCTCGACTAAGCCAAATGTGTCTTGGCTCACTCAGATATCTTTACCTGATCTGACTAGAGCTTGTCCAGGTTAGAAAAAGGTTGTCTTAATTTATGAGATAAATTTGAGACAACATCTACCATTTTTCGTCACCTACTAAATTCTGTTTCGGATATTTGGTCAAATATTGACCTTTGACACTTAGACATTTGCCCATGTGTCATGCACCCATAGAAGAGAATTTTTGGACCAATCCACCTACTAAAAAGCAAATGGATGAGGGGCACATGCTTAGGAAGGCATGCATCCATGGATAGAGCATCTGGAGTCCCATACAAATGGGACTCCAATTGCTTTGGGGTTTCTACCTAGGTGGTGCCAAAGACTTATCTTTGACTAATTTTGGCACCATCTAAGGATGATTCAGAGGGGTTCCCATCTGATTGGATCAGATGATGTCATCCTACCAATCAGATTTAGATCTGATTGCATAAAAGGCCATGATTGGCTGGGATGATGTAGCACTGCTTGGCGCAACAGGGTCTATAAAAATCCTGTCTAAGCCAAGATCTAAGTAGCTTGATCCATTGCCCATGCCACAAGGCTACCGCTCTCCCTCCTCCATGCCATCTTCAAGTCATCTCTCTCCTACCCATGCCCAAGAATTTTTGGGCTTCAGTTTGGTGCAATCCAAGCAAGAGAAAGACAACAGAAAAAAGAAGAAGGCAGCACTACTACAAGAGATAACTCACATCTTTGAAAGAAGATTTGAAGATCTTCAAAACTAGATCCAGATCTAATTTTTAAAAAGATGATAAAGAAAAAGAAGATCTTCAGATTCTATCCGAGTGGATAATGATAGAGGCTAGGCACTTGTGTGGCTAGATCCAAAACCTCAGATAGATATCAGAATCATCATAGGATAATCAGATTATCCTCAATAAGATAAATTAAATTAGATTTAATTTATTTTTTATTTTATTTTTTTTATTAGATCAATAATATTAGATATGAAAAGTCTCAGATCTGATCTGAATTTAAAATTTTTTTTTTGAAATATCTCTCTTCATCCAATCAGATCTGAACGAATCTGACCTGGAAAACTAGATTTTTTTCTTCAACTGGTATCAAAGCCAGGTTGCATTTTTATTAGATCTGATTTTAATTTATTTTGATCTAATAATTAGATAATTTTAGATGTCACATGAGATATGATTAGATCTAAAATTAGAAAAATTAAAAAAATAAATAATATAGATCTAAGTTGTACAAAATGCATGACTAATTGTAAAATAAAATTATTCTATGTATAGTCTAGCATGATTATAATTTAATTTGATTAGTTATAATTTTTAGATCTATTTATTTACTATTTTTTGATATTATAAATATTATAATAAGATCTAAAAAATAAAAAAATAAAATTATTTAATTTTTGTTCATATGAGATATGATGAATGCATGTTTAGACTAGTTGTAGAATAGTTCTACATAATTATCTAGATTAAATTTTAATTTGATATGATCAATTTAAATTTAATTTTTTAAATGATTATGAGATAATTTAGATCTGAAAACATGCATGATATGATACATGAAGATGTATGCAAAATATGTTTAAAGTTAAATAATTTTTATATATGAGATATATGATGTAGATCTAGTTAGTTTTATAGTTTTCATATTTCTAATTAAGGCATTCTTCTTGGCTGTCCGATCATAAGAATAAAGTAGGATTTAAATATCCCCTCCTTCCATTCGATGGGATGTTCTTATGATGTGTGGGGGTGCTGCGCGTTCGTCCTTAATCAGAAACTTAAAACTTATTTTCTGCAAAATCCTAGATCCTGAAATCCTAAAATTTTATTTACATATTTTATTTGTAAACCCTAAACTTAATTAAGAATTAAGATTATGAAATATATTAAATCTAAAAATTAAGAATTTTCAAATTTAAGACATATTCATAAAATTGGGTTCGGACTTGGGTAGCTTAATTAGGTCTAGCAGTTGATCATTGAATCAAGAGTTGGTTAGATGGGATCAAGAGTGCTTAAATTGACTAGCTTAATAGGATTAAGTCAGGGTTAAGATCGAATCACATGAGTGATCGATCAAGATAAGATCTAATTAGGCTCAATGGTTAGAGTCTGGATTGTAGACTAACCTGATTGGTTCTGACTCAATAATTTGGTGTCTAAGGTAAGTCTGGCAGATATGACTGATTGGTTTTTAATTAGAAGCTACTCGACTCGAATGCATTCTTATCGAGTTAATGGTATATCCCTTCCATCAGTCTTACTTACCTGACCATATTTATCGATCCAGTCCTGATCTAAGGTGGTTAACAATCCGAGCTAACCCATGCCACTAGGTTAATCATAATTATTATGGCTATTATAAGTCAAGTTTAAAGAGACCTAAATCAAATCTTTCTAAGAAACAATTAAGTCTAAGGTCTTCCACCATTATAGATATGCGGGCCCTTTCCAAGGTTGATTGTTCTCGACTGATCATAGTGGTTCAGTTGTACCGAAAAGATCCAATCATGTCTATTAGGCATTAGATGCTACGGGCTGGAGGATAAATTGGACTTAATATTTTGGATACGGTGAGAGCCCCAATTAGAAATCCAATATGTGTAAATGGTGGATCTGACTTAACTAAGAAGTGGATCAATATTTCGGGCATGATGAGATTCATGAATTAGAGATCAAGTTTGGATGCACCATGATTAGAGAATCATTGGACAAGAGTTATCCACTCATTGGCTAACCCATCATCAATAACTATTAGGTGAGGTGATGAGTCAGTTGGTAGGACTACACCAACCATTAGAAATCTATAATCGTGGAGATTTTTGTATCTCTATAGAGAAAGTGTAAGGATCCGAAAAAATAGTAGAAGCTAATTTATTTAAAAACTAAATTACTAAATAATTTGGTCAAGTCTTAATTACAATATCTAACTAAAAACATTGATTCTCTATAGAAAAAGCAAAATATCTGCATCCAACCTACTAGCACATATCCTGGACACCCATAGACTGACCAAACTTAATTATAAGGATTGGCTCCAGAACTTTAAAATTATTTTGGATTTTGAGAAGTTAACTCATGTATTGGATCACGATCCCCTCACCTTACCAGCTCGTCCATCCACTGAATAGAGAGCGTCTCTTGATAAGTGGACAGATGAAGATAATAAGGTCAGATACTACATGTTGGGCTCGATGTATGATAAGCTTCAGCACCAATATGAAGATATCAAGACTGTCCACCAAATGTTGGCTCACCTACAAGAGATGTTTGATGAACTGAGTCGCGCAGCCAAATATCTTGTCACTAAACGACTATTCAAGACTAAAATATGTGATGGACAGTCAATCCAAGATCATTATCTAATGGCAATGGATCAAGGACCTTGGAAGAGCTTGAGAAGCTCGGAGTAAAGTTGATGGACTTGGAATCTATAGAATGATATAATCCTACAATTCTTGATTGATTGCATATGGGACAGTTCATTCATGAACTTACCATATGCATAAACTTTAAAATGCATCTTGACTGAGCTTAATGAACATACTGGTTACTGCTGAGCTTTCAATGAAAGATTCTAAAGGCTCAATATTTGCTATGAAATGAACTTTTTCCAAGAAAAAATCTTTTTAAAAGAAGAAGAAGAAGTCTGTGAAAAGATAGAAGGTGGAAGAAGGAAAGAAAAGGAAGGCAGAGCTGAAGAAGAAGGCCGCTGACAAATGAAAATATTTTCATTGCAATACTGACGGCCACTGGAAGCAAAACTGTCCTTCATACCTAGCCACCCTAAAGAATAAAAGGAGGTAGGTCCTTCTGGAGGTATATTCATTATTGAATCTAACCTTACGATTTCTTCTGCATCTAGTTGGATGCTTGACTCTGATTTTAGTGCTCATTTGTGCACTTCCATGCAGGGTCTTGAGGATAGCAGGAGACTGAGGGATGGTGAGATGATCCTATGTGTTGGAAATGGAGCAAGAATTGCTGCTGTGGCTGTAGGAACCTACCCTCTTTGACTACCATTTGGTTTAGATTTAATACTTAGGGATTGTTATTATGTTCCTGCAGTAAGCAGAAATTTGATTTCTGTTTCATGTTTAGCACAAGAAGGCTATGTAATTAGTTTTCTTAAGGACCATTGTAATATTCTTTATGAAAGAAATAAAATTATAAGTGATTTTCTTATTAATAGTCTTTACCAGTTACATATTGATGTATCTATTTTTAATATCGAGCAAAATGTGAATGCCATAAAATCAAAACGACCCAAGGATAGTCCAAACGATAAGTATCTATGGCACCTTAGACTAGGTCATATAGTAGAAGATAAGGTTAACAAATTAGAGAAAATCAGGCTATTGAGTCCATTGACTTCCGAGTCATATCCAATTTATGAATCATATCTTCATGGCAAAATGACTAAACTTTCTTTTGTGAGACATGAGGAAAGGGCCACGGATTTGCTTACCCTAGTACATACTGATGTGTGTGGCCCATTTGATGTGCCAGCTAGAGGTAATTTTGTCTACTTCATAATCTTCATCGATGATTTGTCTCGACAAGGGTATGTGTATCTTATGAGACCCAAATCTGAAGCTTTTGAAAAGTTTAAAGAATTCAGACATGAAGTAGAAAAGCAAACTAAAAAACCCATTAAGGTTCTTCAATCAGATCAAGGAGGTGAATACCTTAGTCAAAAATTTCTGAACTATTTCAAGCATAATGGCATAGTCTCTCAATGGACTTCACCTGTAACATCTTAACTCAACAAGATTTCAGAACGAAAAAATCAGACCCTATTAGATATGGTCCGATCCATGATGAGTTTCACAGACCTCCCTGATTTTTTTAAGGGATAGTTTTTTAACTGCTATATATTTACTGAATAGGATTCCTTCTAAAATCATTCGTACCACACCGTATGAGATATGGCATGGTAAGAAATCAAAGTCTGAGTCATCTCAGAATTTGGGATTGTCCAGCTTATGTCAAAAGATAACAAGCGGATAAGTTAGACTATAGGTCCTTTAGAGCTCGATTCGTAGGATATCCTAAAGAGTCATTAGGATATTATTTCTACATTCCAGAAGATCATAATGTGATTATAAGTCGACATGCCATCTTTCTTAAAAAATAGTTTATTCAAGATGGCGGCATTGAAAAGCAGATCAAGCTAGAGGAGAAAGTCTCCCAAGAGCAAAGAGCTAAGGACCCTTTGGAATCAAATCAGGTTAAGCCAATACAATCACTACCTCCTCTACCTCGAAGATCAAAAAGGATTTTTTATTTTTTTGAGAGGTACTTAGGTACTATTTCAGAAGAAGTAGAGAAAATATTCCTCGTAGGTAATGGAGTTCATGGTGATGATCCCAAAATCTATAACGAGGCGATATCAGATATCGACTCCGAGAAATGGTTAGAGATAATGAAGTCAGAGATTAACTCGATGCACACAAACCAAGTCTGGACCTTGATAGATCTACCAGAAGGTATAGTACCTATTGGGTGTAAATATATCTACAAGAGAAAGATTGGTGCAGATGAAAATGTAGAGACATTCAAAGCTAGATTAGTGGCAAAAGGTTATAGTCAACGTGAAGGCATTAACTATCAGGATATCTTTTCGCCAATAGTCATGCTTAAATTCATTCGCACATTACTTGTTGTTGCAGTTTATTTTGATTATAAAATATGACAAATGGATGTGAAAATGTCATTCTTAAATGGATATCTTGAGGAAGATATCTATATGGAATAACCACTAAATTTCACATCCAGTGATACCGATCATAAAGTATGCAAGCTGCAAAGATTCATATATGGACTTAAGCAAGCATCTCGGAGCTGGAATACTTATTTTAATGATGTGATCAAATTGTTTGGTTTCATCAAGAACAAGGAGGAACCATATATTTTCAGAAAGATCAGTAGGAGCGCTATTATTTTTCTCGTACTGTACGTAGATGATATCCTCCTTATTGAAAATGATATTTTCATATTGACCATAGTTAAAATATGGTTATCTAAAAAATTCTCCATGAAAGATTTAGGAGAAGTATCCTTCATTCTAAAAATCAAAATCTATAGAGATAGACCAAATAGGATGCTAGGTCTTTCACAGAAGATGTACATAGAGGAAGTGCTAAAGAGGTTTAGCATGAAAAACTCCAAGAGGGGTTTGGTACCCTTCAGACATGGCATTCATCTCTCCAAGAAAATGTGTCCCAACACACCAGATGAGATTGAACGCATGAGCAAGATCCCTTATGCTTCTGCAATAAGGAGTCTCATGTATGCCATGTTATATATATGACCTGATATAGCACATGCTGTGAGTGTCACAAGCAGATATCAGTTAAATCTAGGAGAAGAACATTGGACTTCTATGAAATATATCCTTAAGTACTTAAGAAGAACTAAGGATATGTTCTTGATTTTTGATAATGGAGAACTCAAAGTCCAAGGGTATACAGACTGAAATTTTATGTTCGATATAGATGATCGAAAGTCGATATCTGAAAATCTATTTATGTATAATGATGGTGCTGTCAGTTAGAAGAGTTTCAAATAGACAATAATAGTAGATTCCATCATGGAAGCAGAATAAATCGCTGCTTCAGAAGCTATGAAAGAGGCATTCTTGTATAAGAAGTTTGCCGTAGAGATTGAAGTGATGCCATCAGATGCCATTCCTCTGTATTGCGATAATAATTGTGCCATTCCTCTCTACCTTCTCATCAATGATTGGCTCAAAACTGCAGTTGTATGTTTGGTTCTTTGACCTGAGGTGCATTGACAGTTCACCTTGAGGGTGTTATAGTTTGACTATACCATGACTCGATCTTCGAGCCATTTAAAATTCTGAGGTGTATGTTGGCAATAGCATGTTCATTGTAAGAATTGGATTACACCAATAGAAAATCTATCTATCTCGGTAGATAAAGAGAATCCCTATGATGATCATGAGAATCAAGTCCATAAGCTCATGGCCATGGTAGAGTGAAATAATAAAAAGAGTTTCTATTAAGATTTTCACATTAGACTTGAATCAAATGATTAATCATATGACGAATATTAGGGTTTGACAAGATTATCTTAATCCTAATCCAATCGGAGCTCAAGATAGAAGAACTTAATCACATAGGTAACTACACTGAGAGGTTCATTTTCAATTCTGATGGGTTGCCACCATATGCTACTAGATGTCACTGGTAGATTTTGAGAATAATTAGAATGATTTAGATAATCAATCATACTAGTTGTCTGAATTAAAAAAATTTCGATCCATCGAAAGATATTTCGATGATGTCGATGATAGAAATTACGACATATCTCATTACCATACGAAACTGAACCTAATTGGATATCATACAAATAACTGAACCTACTAGGTGTCACTGGTGGATCATACAAATAAGAATTTGGATATCATCATTTGGACTAATCGAGTTTAATTAATTTGAATTAGATTCAATTAGATTCAAGAAAATCGTGCCAGCAAATGATTGAGCCTAGTGTTCTCCTTTAATTATCATTAAAATTTATCTCGACTGAACCAAATGTGTCTTAGCTCACTCAGGTACCTTTACTTGGTCTGACTGGAGTTTGTGCAGATCAGAAAAAGGTTGTCTTAATTTATGAGATAAATTTAAAATAATATCCATCATTTTTCATCACCTGCTAAATCTTATTTTGGACATTTGGTCAAACGTTGACCTTTGACACTTAGACATCTGCCCATGTGTCATGCACCCATAGGAGAAAATTTTTGGATTAGTCCATCTACTAAAAAGCATATGGATGAGGGGTGCACGCCTCCCTAGATAGAGCATCTGGAGTCCCATACAGATGGGACTCCAATTGCTTTGAGGTTTCTACCTAGGTGGTGCCAAAGACTTATCTTTGACCAGTCTTGGTGCCATCTAAGGATGATTCGAAGGGATTTTCATCTGATTGGATCAGATGATGTTATCCCACCAATCAAATTTAGATCTGATTACACAAAAGATCATGATTGGTCGGGATGATGTGCACTACATGGTGCAATAGGGTCTATAAAAAATCCTGTCTGCGCCAAGATCTAAGTAGCTTGATCCATTGCCCATGCCACAAGGCTGCCCCTCTCCCTCCTCCATGCCATCTTTAGGTCATCTCTCTCCTATCCATGCCCAAGAATTTTTGGGCTTCAGTTTGGTGCGATCCAAGCAAGAGAAAGGCGATAGAAAAAGAAAGAAGGCGGCACTACTGCAAGAGACAACTCACATCTTCGAAAGAAGTTTTAAAGATCTTCAAAATCAGATCTAGATCTGATATTTGGAGAGGAGATAAAGAAGGAGAAGATCTTCAGATTCTACATGAGTGGATACCGATAAAGACCAGGCACTTACATGGCTAGATCCAGAACCTCAGACAGATATCAGGATCATCACAGGATAATCAGATTACCCTCAACAAGGTAAATTAAATTAGATTTAATTTATTTTTTATTTTATTTTATTTATTAGATCAATAATATCATATCTGAAAAGTCTCAGATTTGATCTGGATCTAAGAGAAAAAATTTTGAAATATCTCTTTTGATCCAATCAGATCTGAACGAACCTGATCCAAAAAATTAGATTTTTTTCTTTAGCGTATCCTTAACATCGATAATTATGAATCATTAAATACATGTGAGTCCTATCTTCTTGGTAAGATGACCAAGTCATCTTTTACTGAAAAGGATGAATGGGCCATTGATCTTCTAGGTCTAGTACATACTGATGCATGTAGACCTATGAGCACATGTGCCAGAGGTGGGTTCTACTATTTCATTATGTTTATTAACGATCTATCTAGGTATGGATACGTCTATTTTATGAAGAGTAAATCCAATTCGTTTGAAATATTCAAATGATATCAAAATGAGGTAGAAAAATAACTTGGAAAGAGTATTAAAACTCTTCGATTTGATCGAGGAGGTAAATATCTTTCTAATGAGTTTTTGACATATCTAGGAGAGAATGGGATTCTCTTACAATGGACTCCTTCTGAAATACTACAGCATAATGGTGTGTCTGAAAGGAGGAATCGAACTCTGTTAGACATGGTTCGGTCCATGATGGGGTTTGCGAGTCTGCCAATTTCATTCTGGAGGTATGCACTCAAGACTATTTATTTTATTTTGAATAATATTTCGAGCAAGTCTATTACAAAAATTCCATATAAGATATGGACTAGACGTAGGCCGACACTCTTTCACTTTAGGATTTGGGGATGTCCAACTTATGTAAAATATTTACAATCAGAAAAGCTTGGACCTAGGCTCGGTAAATGCTTGTTCATAGGGTACCTCAAGAAAACTAGGAATTATTACTTCTACCTTACTGAAAAGCAAAAGATGTTCGTCAGCAATAGGATAGTCTTTTTAGAAAAAAAGTTTCTTATGAAAGAAACAGCTGTATCTAATGTTGAACTTAGTGAAGTTCGATAGGTGGAAGAACCAACGGATTCTAGTGAACCTGCAGAATTGGATTTGATAACATCAAATTCAGAGCTCGTTGTACAGGCAACCTTGAGGAGATTCGATAAAGTACCATGTCAACTGGATAGATATTATGATTTTTTAGTTTAGGATAGTGATCCTGTCGAACTCGATAAGAACGATGAGGATCCAATCACCTATATGGATGCCATGCAGATCTAACTTCGATCAATGGCTAGAAGCCATGAAGTCCAAAATGAACTTCATGAAGATCGATAGTGTATGGACACTGATTGATTCAGCTAAAAAGATAAAATCCATTGGGTGTAAGTGAATTTAAAAAAAAAAAAAAGGATACAGACGAAAAGGTGGAGACCTATAAAGTCCATCTGATTGTCAAGGAATATCGTCAACGTTATGGTATTGATTATGACGAGATATTTTCTTCAATCGCAATGCTCAAGTCCATTCGGATTATGCTTGCGATAGCAGTATACCTAGACTATGAGATCTGATAAATGAATATGAAAATAGCTTTTCTAAATGGAGGGTTAGATGAAGAGGTGTATATGATACAGTCTGAGGGGTTCGCATCTACATACAAGTTCAAGGTGTGCAGACTTCAAAGATCCATCTATGGATTAAAACAAGCATATCTAAGTTGGAACATACATTCTGATAAAATGATCAGAACGTATGGCTTCGTTAAGAACGAAGAAAAATCCTGCATGTATAAATGGGCTAATAGTTCTATAGTTGTATTTCTTATACTGTATGTGAATGATATTTTCTTAATTAAAAATGACATTCCTGCTCTACAGAAAATAAAGATTTGGCTGTCGTCGCAATTTTTCATAAAAAACTTAGGAGAAGCATCCTACATCCTAAAAATGAATATCTATAGGGATAGATCTAAAAGGTTGCTTGGATTATCCCAGTCCACGTATATTGATACCATGCTGAAGAGGTTCAACATGGAGAATTTCAAAAAGAGCTATCCTCGATAGACCATGAAATTTATCTTTCGAAAAGGGATTATCCGATAACTCCTCAAGAGAGAGAGAGCATATGAGTAGAATACCATATGCTTCAACAATAGATTTTATTATGTACGCCATGATGTGTACGAGACCAGATGTGACATACTCACTAGGGATAGTGAGCAGATACCAGTTTGATCTAGATAAGAATCACTAAAAGGTTATGAAGATAATTTTAAAGTATTTGAGAAATACTAAGGACCAGTGGCTCATCTATAGAGATACTGACTTGAAACTTATGGGATATATTGATTTCAGTTTTTAGTCAGATCACGATGATAGTAAGAGTGTGTTAGGTTATGTGTTTATCCTAAATGAAGGAATGGTCTGCTAAAAAGTTTCAAACAGCACACTATGATCGATTCTATGTGTGAGACAGAGTATGTCACAACATCTGATGCTGTAAAGAAAATTGTGTGGCTATAAAAATTTATCGACGAGCTGGAAGTGGTACCCTCCTTGAATGGCCCAATTTTGCCTTACTGTGATAGCACTAGAGCCATAGCTCAAGCAATAGAGCCGAAGGCACATCAGCGCACCAAGTATATTCTGCGATGTTATCACCTTATACAAGAAATCGTAGAGCGAAGTGATGTCGAGCATCAGAAGATATCAAAATCAAAGAGTTCGATAAACACAAATGGAAGATGGGTATGTGACACTGTTCTGAGTGGCTTTAGTCTAAGTGAAAGTTGTTGAAAAATATATCCTAAAGCCAATCATTTAGGTTGTAGATGGTTGAGCTAAATATAATTTATACTTAAATTTTAATTAAATAAAATTATTATTCTGATAATTTCATCACTTTGTGTATCTTTCTGTAATAAAATTTTTAGGACTATTTAGACTCGACAAAAGAGGATTTGTCGTTTAGTTCTTAAACTGATCACGACCAAATGATTCATTATTACCTAGGACGATAATATTAATCAAGAGTAGATCATTGTATGCCATAAGTGTTGGTTATCATCTTAACCAAGAAGCATGGTGATGCTGTTATGGCATGTAGGTAAAATATAGGGATACATTTCACTGATCGTGACCCAACTGCGGAGCTATCTTCTGCTAAGATTGCTCGCAAAGAATATGAGTATAAATATCCTTTAGATCTGAGATCACCATGGTAACTTGCAAGCAACTCACTATGCTTAGATACCAAATTATCTGAATTTCTAATTCAGTGATGGAAGGCTATTGGGTGCAGTCAAGTACTTGGTTTGTCGGTATGTGAGTCAAAATGGGATTGACCCCAAGTGTTAAAGCAAGTGCATCATTGTATTTCAATTTAGCAAATCTTCGACTGAGATAGTTTATATGATGGATGCTAAATTTTAAAATACAATGTGGATGAATTTTTTAGGATTGGCAGTTAATCCTATATCATCCTATGAGCATCATGGTCAAGGGGATGAATTATACGGTAACCATATGCCATAGGTACGTTGATGTTACGTTAGAATTTTTGACCTATTTGAATGTTGGGTACCATTACTAGATAGTCATATTGATTGGTACAAAAAATTAGTTCCTATGCTACCAGCTTAAGATTCAAACCTATGAGATCATACACAATAAGAGTTTCTACCTGATCTAATGGTTGATCAAAGAGTTCCACTAGATTAAAACTTAGTTATTATTAGAGGATTAATTAGTAATTAGATTGCTAATTAGCTCAATTTTATTAAGCAATGAGGAATTGATCAAGTCTAATTGAATTTGATTCAATTAAGTTTAATCTAATTAGATCATGTGATGATCTAATCGCTTAGAAAGATGGATCCTGATTTGATCAAGAATTGGACTCGATTAATTTTTAATTTGATTAGAAATTAATTAAATTGAGTTAAGCCTAATTTGGTTGGGTTTGATCTAGTCTAATTGGTCAAGATAAATTGGTTTGGATGAAACCAATTTGGACTAATTCAAAGTAAGTTTGAATTTAAACATCCTTCTCCCTGCACATTGACCTTTGACCCATTCCTTTTCTCCATGCACATTAGGAATGTGCATGGGATTTCTCCATGCCAGAAGAGTGTTTGCACCCTCTATCTTTCTGCCTTTGACCTGGTCCAAGAAGTTGGATTAGGATGTATTACTTGAATTTTGAATTCAAGTGTGTTGGAGGTTGAAGTTAGTTCAAGCTCCCAAACTCCATGCCATTCTCCTTTTGTTGCCAATATTTTTCTAATTTCATTGGCACATGCATGCAGAAGGAGTATCCTTCTGTATGTGAAAGAGATGATAGAGGTGTTTGAAATGGATAAACTCCCATTTAAATTCAAATGGTTAAGTTTGGTCGAAACGAGTTCAACAATTCCTAGCTTATCCATTCCATGCATTTTACACATCTTTCTAATGCAAATAAAAAGGGAAATCTTTTTGTGTGTGTGCAAGAGAGAGAGACCTTGGTAGCGTGTGGGTGTGCGTAAGGTATCAGAGGGATTTCTGTAAGATAGAAATCAGAGAGGGGCGCATCTCTTTTGGTGTGAGGTTTTCCAAAGAGAGAAAAGTGTCAAGATCTTTAAGGGTGAGCGTTGAATCCTAGAGTGGAAACTCTAGGTTTGGATGGAGAGTTTGAGTGCCAGATCTCCACCGACTTTCATCACTATCTCATCTTCCTCCATTGCATCTTTCAATTTTCGGAGCATCCAGAAGATCAAGAGCAGTTCATCGATTGGATCGACGAAGGTTGGCTGTCGAAGGTCCCAAAGAGGAGCTAGCACTCTAGAGAGACTGATCAGGACCAAGGGCTCCGTGTGGACTCATCATAGAGGCCGAACATATGTGTAGATACAGTGCGACACGAAAGTAATTTTTCGGTAGATCCAAATTATGGTGTTCATCTATCCATGTACAGATACTATGTTCTTAACATATATCGGTCAACAAATGTGATTTGCTAATCAAAAGCATTTTAATTTTGTAATTCATATTAACATGTCAAAAATCTTAAGTAGGGTTTTATGATCAGATCATAGCATATGTAGAATTAATGTAGATTAATTTTGCTTCCACTACTATATATATTGGAAAAATTTTAAAAAGCATGCTTAGAATCCTACTAGGTTTCCTTTAGATAGGACTCTATTGTCCGGACACACACTGGATTTGGATTCTATATTTATGAGAGGTTTAATTAGTGATTTGATTACTAATTAACTCAATTTGATTGAGTGAAGAGTTTTGGATCAAGTCCAATTGAATTGGATTCAGTTGGGTTTGATCCGATTGGGTTATGTGATGACCTAAACGCCGAGGAGGTTTAGTCCTAATTTGATCAGGGCTTGGACTTATTCAATTTCTAATTTGATTAGTATTTAATTGAGTCTAATTAAACCTAAATAAGTTATGTTTAATCTGGTCTAATTGGACCTAGCTAAATTGGTTTGGATGGTCTTCATTGGACAAGATTTATTAAGACTAGTTTGACTAGTCTTGTGCGCCACCTCACCTATCCTTGCGCCCATCCATTTTCTATGAGAATTAGATACTCGTAAGATGTTTTCCATGCACAGAAGGGGTGCATGCCCAGCATTCTCATGCCCCACATGGATAGTTGTTTTAATTTAAATTCAAATGAAGTTTGAATTTGAACTACCAACAACCTATTCTTATCTCTCCGACACATTCTCAATGCAGAATGGCGCAGATTAAATAGGGAATTTGAATGGGATGTGCACACATCAGAGAGACAAGAGTGTCTTCTATGTGAGTGTGCCCTGGTGCATGAGAAAAAATTAAAAAAAACCTAAGAGAAAAAGTTTCCAGCGAGAGGCATAGGGTTTAGACAAGTGTGCTACCCTAAGGTTTGGGAAGGATTTCTGAGTTGCAAGCATTGTAAATTCACAAAAATTTTAGAAGAGCCTCCTTTACCTCTCTCCCACCTCTGATGGTCATTTGAAGCATCCGAAGAGTCAATGGAAGAAGATCGAAGCGGTTCGATCAGAATCAGCCGTCAAAACTTTCAACGTCGAGCTTGCACTCGAGAGGAGCCAATCGAGATCAGGATCTTGTGTGGACGATCCGTGGAGGCTAGACGACCTATGTGGCTACATCGCGATAAGAGGACCTTCCCAGCAGTGATTCAATTGCAGTGTTCGACTACTCGCACAAGGCATCGTGTTTTGAACACAAGTAGTAGTAAATATGATTTACTACATACTGATTAGTTTTTGGATTTTAAATGCATATACGCCATATTTTGATCCTAGTTGCAGGATTTAAATTGGTCTAATCAATAGCTCATATGAAATTAATTAGATTAATTTTTAAATTCTGCTGTATAATTTTTTGAAAATGTTTCGAAAATAAAGCTAGAAATCCTGCATTTTTTTCCATCAGCATGATATTGAATCCCTCTCAAAGAAGGCACAAATCTTGTCAATCTAAGACCGTATAGATATCCTTTGCTTCAAAAGGACATTATTGAACAACTTGTGAAGGTGTTACAAGCAGGAGTCATACAATCTAGTTCCTCTCCGTTTGCATCACCAGTAGTCTTAATAAAGAAGAAGGATGGTACATGAAGGTTATGTATCGACTATAGAGAGCTTAACAAACAAACCATAAAAGATAAGTTTCCTATCCCTATTATTGAAGAGCTTATAGACAAATTATATGGTTTAGTCTTCTTTTCAAAAATCGACCTTGGGTCTGGTTATTGGTAAATAAGAATGTCACCTCAAGATGTGCACAAAACAGCCTTTAGAACCCATTTTGGGCATTTCGAGATTTTAGTGATGCCCTTCGGGCTCACAAATGCTTCCTCCACTTTTCAAGGAATCATAAATACTATTTTTCAATAATATTTGAGGAAGTTTGTTTTGATTTTTTTAATGATATTTTAATATACAGCCCGAGTTGGGAGGAGCACATACAATACCTTCGACAAGTGTTGCAAATTTTTAGAAGCCACAACTTTTTTGCTAAACTAAGCGAGTGCACTTTTGCTGCCAAAAAAATTTATGTATCTAGGGTATTATGTCTTTGCTAATGGGGTCTCAACAGATCTGAAGAAGATTCAAGCCATTGTTGATTGGCCACTTCCCAAAAATAGCAAGCAACTAAGAGGCTTCTTAAGGCTTAAAGGATATTATAGGTGCCTCATCAAAGAGTATGGCAAAATAGCCAAGCCACTTACAAGCCTGCTCAGGAAACATGAATTTTCTTGGATGGATGAAGCAACTCAAGCCTTTGAACTACTTAAGCAAGCTATAATCTCGGCACCTGTGCTAGTCCTTCCCAACTTCAACAAGACTTTTGTAACTAAAACCGACGCTTCTACCAAGGCATTAGAGCAGTTTTAATGCAAGAAGGGCATCCAATTGCTTTTATTAACAAGGCCTTATCCCTACAACATCAAGCACTCTCTGCATATGAGCGGGAATTACTCGCTATTGTTTATGCAGTGGATAAATGGCAGCAATATTTGACTAGATGGCATTTTATAATCAGAATAAAGTCTTAAATACTTACTAGATCAGAAACCATCAACCCCATTCAAACAATTCTGGCTGGCCAAATTATTAGGGTATGACTATGAAATTCTCTATAAAAAGAAAAGTGATAACAAGACTGTAGATGCTCTTTCAAGAATCACTGGTATTGAGGTTTTATGTATAGCACTTTCAACAGTAACTTCTGATTTTTATAAGCAATTCAACTGGCATGGCAACAGAATCCTTCATTGTAGAACATCATATAGAACCTAATTGCAGACTCTAATTCACATCAACAATATTCATGGAATGGTGCTCAACTTAAGAGAAAGAGAAAGCTAGTGATAGGTGATGATGTCCAACTTAAGGGAAAGATACTACAATGGCTACATTCTTCACATCAAGGAGGGCATTCAGGGATAAAGGCTACTTATAAAAAGGTGAAAACTTTTTTCTACTGAAAGGGAATGAAAAAAGATATTAAGACGTTTATCCAAAGGTGTGACACATGAAGAAAAAAATGGGTTTTTCTATCGCAGGATGCATCTGATCGGATCAGATTTGCAGCGAAATAATTTTTAAAAATTTTCTATGATCCGATTAGATCTGAGAGTCCTTAGATCTGATTAGATTGATCTATAATTAGAAATAAAATAAAAATAAAAATGATGATA
>QRFJ01000133.1:1137702-1165202 GCA_006176705.1 Cocos nucifera
TCTACATTGAGAACACGTGGGAGAGATAAGAATAGGTTGTTGGTGGTTCAAATTCAAACTTCATTTGAATTTAAATTAAAACAACCTGATTCTTATCCATGTGGGGCATGAGAATGCTAGGTGTGCACCCCTTCTATGCATGGAAAACATCTTGCGAGAATCTAATTCTCATTGAAAATGGATGGGTGCAAGGATAGGTGAGGTGGCGTAGAAGACTAGTCAAACTAGTCTTAATAAATCTTATCCAATTAAGACCATCCAAATCAATTTGGCTAGGCCCAATTAGACTAGATTAAACACAACTTATTTAGATTTAAGTAGGTTTAATTAAATTTTAATTAAATTAGAAATTGAATAAGTCCAATTCTTGATCAAATCAGGGACTAAACCTCCTCAGTGATTTGGTCATCACATAATCTAATCGGGTCAAACCCAACTGAATCCAATTCAATTAGACTTGATCCAAAACTCTTCACTCAATCAAATTGAGTTAATTAGTAAATAAATTACTAATTAATTTTTTTATAAATATAGAGTCTAAATTCAATGAGTGTTCGGACAATAAAATCTCATCTATATGAAATTCTTGATTGAAGAGTCCCAAATCAATGGGACTCTTGACTCCAGTATCCTAAATGAATGAAACTCATGATCATAGAGTTCCAGATCAGTAGAATTCTCGATCATAGAGTCTTAGATAAGTAGGACTCAGAGTTCCAATGTCATAGGACTTTTGGTCATAGAGTTCTAGTCTAGTGGAACTCCTCATCAACCATCAGATTAGATAGGAACTTCTAATGTATGTGACCCCTTAGGTTCGAACCTAAGCTGATAGCACAGAAACTACTTCATGTACTAATTGATGTGACCATTTAGTAATGGTACCCAACGTTCAGATAAGATGAATAGTTACAATCGTAATATTCAGAACCTACTCGAATATGGTTACCACATAATTCATCCTTTGATCTCTATGTTTAGGATGAGTTGGAGTTAAACTACCAACCTTGAAATGTATATCCATATTGTGTCTCAACACAATCAATCCTGTGACTCCTCATAATGACTATTTTGATCAAAGATTTGCTAAATTAAAATATAATTCAACATAACTCATGAATCCAAAGTGGTCAATCCCATCTTGATTCACACACCAACTCCTCAAGTATTTGACTATGTCCAGAAATCTTCCATCACTAAATTAAAAATTCAAATAGTCCGGCATCAAAGCATAGTGAGTTGCTTGGAAATTACCATGGTGATTTTAAGTCGAAGGGATACTTATACTCATATTCCATTGGAGCAAATCTTAATAGTAGAAAAGCTCCAGAGTTGGTCACGTTCAGTGTAGATGTACCTCTATATCTCACCTGTATGCCATACCAGTGTCACACACTCCTTGGTTAAGAGGACAACCAACACATGGCACACAATGACCTATACTTGATAAGCATTGTCATTCTTGATAACAACATATCATTTGATCGCAAATAGATTTAAGGACTAAATGATAAATTCTTCTTTATCAATTCTAAATAGTCCTAAAGACTTCACCACAATATAGGAGTTCATTAGAAGATAAAAAAAAATTATGATGAATAATAAAAAAATAATATTTATTTATTTATAATTTATATATAAATATAAAAATAGCTCAACCGTCAATAGATTGAGGATTGGCTTTATGATACTATTCCCAACACATCCCAGTTTGGAAGGTGGCAGCTTTTTAGGTTCTTCAAAAATATCCTAGAATTTCTTTAATAAATGCTGCAAATCTAGTGACTGAGATTCAGATTCAGTGGTGTTCATACCAATGTTGAACAAATATGTTGTACCTACAGCATGTCAGGAGACAAAATATTTAACTATATCATGAATAATTGAGGAATATCAACAAGCATTTGATTAAAATGTTTAGAATTTGTAGTTTTCAAGGAGGACGTCCCAACCCCAACCAGTTGATAATCCTTCCCTCCTATAGAAAATTCCATGGTAAGATGGCAGAAATCCCACTATACCATCCCAAGGGTTCTACCATTGTACCCCTAATACCATGTCACAATTGATTAAAGAAATTATTAGCACATCAACTGTAAACTTGGATCCTTGCATCTCCCATTAGAAATTTATGAAAATTCCTTCACACACTAAATGGTTTCCATCTACCATCGCAACTAACATAGTATTCACAGGTTCAACATGGCAATGTAGCTTCTTGGATGTGTAGCTGTCCAGGAAATTATGTGTACTCTCACTGTCCACTAGTATGTGAAGAGGCTTTCCTTTGACTAGCCCAATCACCCTCATAGTATGATAATTGGAGATGCCTTCAAGGGCATGCAAGGAAATTTGGGGATCCATTTGCATTGTAATAGGGACTACCTCCTCACATCCTTCTGTGTCCTTTTCCACCTCTTCATCTAGTTCTATCCAGTAGAGTTGAACTCTTTTCTTCATTAGGCAATTGTGACCAGGGGTATATTTTTTTATGGCAATAGAAACAAAGGTTCTTGGCTCTATGTTCTTCAATTTTAGTGGCTGTGAGGGTTCTTTATGTTCTGGGTTGGGGTTTGGAGGGAATGATTTGAGTGTTTGTGATGAGGGTGCAATTTTGTAGGGTGTGGTTAGATGGATCTAGAAAAATTTTTGCAGGGTTATACATTAGTAATTTTTGTGATGTAGATGTTGTAGGAAGGAGAGGTGGCAGCTTAGTAGTTGGACGAACCCCTTTGGCCAAATATCCTTAATTCTTTTCTTGGAGTTTTGCAAGCACCATAGCATCCTGTAGGATAGTAGGTTTGAATAGTCTAACCCAACCCGTTAAATCTTCTTTGAATCCTTCTAGAAATATACTAATCATTTGTTCTTCCTTAAGATTGTCTTACCATTATTGCATCAAAGGTTTCTTGAAATTCAACTAATGGACTTGTTTGTCGAAGTTGAGCTAATTCTGCTAAGGGATCCTCGTAAGATTCACCAAATCTGGCTTGTATGGCAGCAGCAAAAGTGTTCTAGGTAATTGAGGCATTATGAGGCCAAGTGAGTTCATAAGCTTGATGCCAAGCTAATGCTCTACCATCTAAGGCCAAACTTGCTACAGTGACCTTAACATTCTCTAGAGTTTTATCCAGCATAAAGTATCTTTCGCATCTATAAAGCCATCCCTTCACATTCTCACCCTCAAACTTAGGTAAATCCAATTTAGTAAGTCCGGTGGAAAAATGATAATTACCATTATCCTCCATTATAGAAGCTCAAGTTGGATTTGCCGAAGAGAAAGCTGTGGTTCCTTGATTACTGTGGTTCTGCATTGTAGCCATGATCCCTCCCATCTGTAGTGAGAGCCCACTCATTGTCTCTTGTATCTCGTTCATGGATCTTCTTAATTAGTTGAGTTAGCTTCTGCTGCGTTTGTGTATTAGTCTCTTGCACATAGGATCATAGAGACTTTTTCATTTCTCGAATTGACGTCTGTGATCGTGTAGCATCTGCCATGTTTTCATATTCAATGGAGCCAAAGATAGTCGACTCTGATACCAATTATTAGCAATTGAACCAGCGTAGATGAAAAGTAGGGGGGAAGAGAAGGAAAAATTTTAGAGTTTAGATAGAGGAAAAGAGAGAGATAGAAAATATCAAGATAAGAAGCAAGGTAATACTTCATTATAAGAAGCAAATAAAAATTTTTATTTAAAAAAAATAACTATCTTTTCTTACATAATTATTTATTAATAAAAATTAGTAATTAATTAGATCGATTTCATCAAATTAGTAATTGATTAGATTCACTTCATCTTTTCTCACATATTTCTCTAACCCTGTGTTTGATTGGGGTCATGAGAGAGAGGAATGATGAGATTGAAAGGCTGGATGGCTTTCATCCATCGTTTGGTTCAAAAAATTATAAAAATAATAGATGAAAAAGTAAGATTTTTCATCCATCCTGGTCTACTAATTTGCATTCTCCCAAATTGAGAGGATGAAGGAAGAATGGATGGAGTATTGATGGCTGAATTTTTGCATAGATAAAATTATCCCTCATTAATTTTTTTGACAAAACTATAATATTTTTTCACTTTTTCATTCATATTATTTATATATATTTTTATATATACTATTAATAATATACTATTAAATTTTATTACTAATTATTTTAATTTGAGTACATAATTTTGATAATTATAATTAAATAACTAGAATTATCTTCATTTTTTTTATTTTACTTACTATTTTTAATTAATTATTTATATAATATTAATTAATTATTAAATTAGATTATAATTAACTAGTTATTTAAATAATTAATGAAATTAATTATTAAATTAAATTATAAATTAACTAATTATTTATATAATTAACTCATTAATAATTTAATTATAAAATTACTTATTAAATTAAATTAAATTAAAATTAAATATTTATATAACTATAAATTATAATAATTATAAATTTATATATTATTTATTTAATTAATTTAAATTAATATTATAAATTAATAATAATAATAATTTAAAAAAATAATTTGATAAAAATATTATATGAATATCATCGTCCTTTCTTTCAAACAAAGTATAAATCTGCCTATCTTGCCAACTTTGGTCTCCATGGATGTTTAGCTGTCTATGCTATTTCCCCTTTAATCGCAGTTGGCGGTTTTCGTGTGTATCAAGAGGGCACACGAAAAGGTACTCCCTCTACCTCTGAATGCCCTCCGATGGATTACAACAGTAGTTGGGCGGAACCCCAGGCGGCGCCGCCCCCGGTGCACCACCACCTTTACTACGCGCCGCCGCCGCCCCTCCACCATCCTGACGTGATCCAGCACCACCAGCAACCCCGGCCCTCCTCCACCGCAGCCTATTGCTATCCCAACCCTAACCCTAACCATTACCCCGCCCCCACCCACGACGCCCCCCTCCCCTCCGCTGCCGGTGCCGGAGCCCTCCGACCGCCGGCGGTGGATCCCTACGCCCCTCGCCCTCACGCTAATCACGGGGGCTACGATGGACTCCATGCTGTTCCTTATTCGTACCCAGCACCGGTCCCACCGGCGGCGGCTGCTGGGGTTGCTGCCCCGTCGGCATATTACTACGGTGGTGGAGGGGAGGAGCGGCATAGCCTTGCGGTGAAGGAGGCGGTTCGGCAGTATGGGGTCGATCCCCACGGCTACGGACTGGTGAGTCTCTCTATACACTTCCAATTTTTGAAGAATAGTCAAATTCTTTTCTTCTCTTGAGATTTTATTGTTTGTTACTAAGGTTATAATGCGTTTTAGATTTAGTGTTTGCGGAGCTTGTGATTCTTGGAGCGATTGCATAGAATGGGTTAGATTTAGTTACTGATTCACTTTATGGCCCATATTACATGAATCACTTTTAGATCATAGTTGGAGTTAAGACAGACACTAATTGCTTGTAGTTGGGATGAAATCGGGAAATTATATGTATATCAAATATAAGTTGGGGGAAGAGAGATGTATTTGATGCTTTCAGCAGGACAAATGTTAAAGTGATGGACAAGATGGGATATGTTGTGTTTAGAAGATCCATGAGAGGATCCCAAGGAGGACGAAAAATGGAGATACAAGAGATTTTTGTTGGCTGGGGTCACTTATCATTTATGCATTATAGATCATGATCATAATTCATAAATTGTAGAGTTGAGGAAGTATTAACATACTTGATTTATATTGTCGTCTTCCATTTAAATGGCTGTTCTAAATTAATGGATTCTAGATGAGTCAAGGTCTTATTTTATTTTATGTCTTTATTATCTCTCTCTCTCTTTTCTCCCATTCTTTTGTCATCCCTTGTCTTATTTTTTTCTTCCCTCTCTCTCTAGGTAGCAACGATTCCTCTCTCTCTTCTATTTGTTTTTTTTTTTTTTTTAAATTTCTAGGCAACTCACCCCTCTATCTCTCTCCAACTCTCCAAGTTACTAAAAGCAAAGAGACTACATTTGTATTGGACTCCATATGCAGCTCATTTCATGGATCTCATGTTGGAAGATATTGGGAAGATTCTATAAATCAAGAGGACACTAGAGAGAGCAATATTTCTTATTGGCTTTATTTACAACTACATGGTACTTTGAATATGATGAGGCAATTTACAAACAAGAAAGAATTGGTTAGATATGGAGTCACTCGATTTGCAACAATTTTTCTCATATTACAAGAGCAGTGGGTGAAGAGTAAATGAACTAAAGATGCAAAGGAAAAAAAGGGCAGTTGGGATAGTTTTGATACCTTCATTTTGGAACCTTGTGGTTTACATCCTTAAGATTATGGGCCCTTTTGTTAGAGTTCTTCGACTTGCTAATGATGAGAAGAGGCAGCCATGGGATACATGTATGAAGCTATGGATAGAGCTAAGAAAGTCATCCAAAAAGTCTTCAATGGCAATGAAAAGAAATATAAAGATATATTTTCAATCATTGACGAAAAATGGGAATGTCAATTACATCGTTCAAGTCACTTCTTAAACCTAGAGTTTTTTTATAGCAATCCAGCTATTGAGTTTGATAAAGAAATTACTAACGGGTTGTACCAGAATACAAAGATTAGTCCTAAGTACCGGCATGCAAGATAAAATCATGATTGAATTATCATTATATAAGAAAGGTGAGGGTTTCTTTGGCATTCCTGTGGCAGTTAGATCAAGAAACACAAAAGCTTCAGGTAATAATATATTTGCTTTGTTTTAAAATTTGAAAATGCTTTCTATTAGACAAGCAAGTGATTGATGATTGCTTATAACTTTGCAGCAGAGTGGTGGAGTTTATTTGGAAATTCAGCCCTAAATCTGCAACAATTAGCTATCAAAATTTTGAGTTTAACTTGCAATGCAGCTGGTTGTGAACATAATCGGAGCGTGTTTGAACATGTAAGTACATTTTAAGGCTTGTATTTACTAAACTAGAAAAATTTCAATATCTAGTAACTAGTATAGCAAGTAAATAAAAATATTCAAATATTAATTTCATTTGTAAACTCATGTACCAAATCTACACTAAGAAGAGAAACAGACTCGAGCATCAAAGATTGCATGATCTAGTGTATGTCAGGTATAATCAAGTTTTTAAGGCTCGTCATGATATGTGAAATATCACCGAACCCATCTCTATAAATGACACTGATGATAGTAATGAATGGTTAATTGGAGAGATGGGTGCCAACACTTCAGATGCAGAAGATGATTTGATGTCTGATGATGATAATTTGACATGGGGTGATGTGGCAAGAGCATCTAGGGCTGGAGAAAATATGAGGACTTACATCAGGCAACAAGCAAGATCAAAAGCAAGTGGAAAGGCTTTAAGTTCTAGAATAGTAAATGTTGAAGAGGAAGAAGTTGATTCAGAGGAAACAAAAGGGAGATTGATGGCTATAAATCTATTGATGGAGGAGATGAGAACATCGATGATGATGATGATGATATAGTGGATCTTGATGAAGATTAGAGCTCTTCTACTTTAACTGATGTTTTTTTGCTTATTTTGTTTCGGGAACAAATTTTGTTAGTTTTATATTGACTGTAATGCATAGGCATATATCATGATACTTTGTTGCTAATTATGATGCATACAACTAATTTTTGAAATGAAACTCTTGATTTGAGATAATGTTTTTTGTGATTTCATTATTATTATTATTATTATTTGGGTGTAAATTAGCTATGTTTGTTTAAACTAGTAGCGCTTCACTTTACTTGGGCGAGTGCCTAGCACCTCGGACGATAAGAGGTCTTGTCGCCTTAAGAGTGCCTAGTGCTTTTGACAATACTGCTACCAAGTCCAAGTATGATAACCTTGTTGTTTGCCCTATCCTATGGTGAATGTCCATATTCCTACCTTTTTTTTTTAATTGCAAATTATTATCCCATTATGATTCTTTCTTTTCATGGCAGTTTTATGACTGTATTAAATCAGATATGTTTTTGACTGAAGGCTCTTGTACATTCACCTTGGAGTACTTGGACACGCACCAAGAATGGCATCCAGTCCCTGTTTTGGAATTCTTTGGAGGAGGAATAATGATGGCAGGTAGAGACCTGTCTACAATGGATCACAAAGTTACAGATCACTCTGGGGCATCTTACTTTTAGATCTGGCTGATATCATGGTTGTGAAGTCAGAAAAGGTCCTATTCAAGATTCTTGATGAAACATCTTTAAGAATCTGAAGTGATATTAAAGTTGTAGATTCTGTGAACTAGTTCAAGTACAATTTTAAAAAGTCACTGTCATGTTAGACTTATTGTTGAAGGTGCTATAGGATCGGCAATGCAGTCATGTGTCACTTGTATGATGATTATCTTTGATTTGATGGACAATATCCATCCAAGAGTTTTTTTCTTCTTCCTTTTGAGATAAAAGGAGGGAGACCTACCTGCGCTATAATCATTGAGGTCCTGATTTTTGGAGATGCACCATCCAAGAATAGAACCAGAACCTTTGGTTGCTTGCCCACTGAGGCAGTTCCCAGTTCTCCATCCATCCAACAGTTAATCAGGCAGGTCAAAAGTATTGGAGAAGGGTTACTGAAATAATGTTTCAGTGTTGTAGATGATGAATGCATTGATCTCTGAAGAAACAGTAGTGGAAGTATGAGCTCAAAATCAGATGTATTTGAAGGTAAAATCAATGCACAAGAAATGATTTTTATGTGATCAGAAGATTAGATGGTTCATGGAATAAAATTTTTAACTTTTAGGTGTCTTATGCTTCAAGTTTTACAAGCTGATTTAATTTTGTGGAGCATGGAGAGTAAAATATATAACTATGCCCTATTAAAAATCACCTAGGTCATGATGATAGAGAGTATTCCTGGTGAAATTGTGAAGTGACTTGTAAGCTTATCTTGGTCTTTTACAGGGGCTAATATCCCTTTCTTCTCCAGCGGCTCAAAGTGCAGCGACACCTTTCGTGATGGATTTCTTGTTCCTTTCATTCTGTCTTACTTTTCTTATTTATGCCCCATATCTACCCTGTTTGCTATGCTTTTGTTTTATGCCGTACTTCATCAACTTATAGTTTCTTGGTGCAATGCTTTCCTTTTAGCTATTTTGTTGACTGGCAGATATTAATGAAATCCAATATATGGATTTTACTTTAAAGGAGAATAGAGAGGTCTTAGCATGGTGGTGTAATATTGAAAATGTGGTGCTTAAATATAACAATACATAATGAGCCTTAACTGGCCATTTGTCTTTGAGTGTATATCTTGATTCCTAGTCAAGGTCAGTCAAGGCCTCGAGAAATGTTATCAAATCCCATCTCAATGCTTCCATCTGGCTTTGGTTTACTGTCTTTTTCAATGTTACAGATTGCATAAGATCTCCCAAACAGGTCTGTCCATGGCTATAGTGCACATGATGTCCAAGTGGTCAATTTCCTGTTAATCTCGTCCCCAAATCCATCTCAATGCTGCAACCCAATTTTTATATATCCTCTCTTTAATGCTTCAGATGGCATCTATAATCTCTACAACAGGACTGTCTATGGCTACAGATACATGTCCAAGTCATCCCGAACTCTTTTTCTTGCTGAAACCTGTCTATGCTGGCCTTAATCTTCACCTGGATTACCTAAACTCATTCATTTCATTGGCTCTCACACAGCTACCTGTGTATTCTTATATCTAGAAATATGCATGTCTCCCTTATTATTATTCATCTGATCTTTTTGGTATATACTGAAAATAAATTGAATTCTAATCCTTTGAAACAGAAAGCATGTCTTTTGCTTAATCTAGTAGAAAGAAATAAACTTGGTACTCCACCAACCTCCTACATTTTGTTTAATAGAAGCATCAAATTGTTTTCAGAATTGACTCTAGTTCTAGGATTCCAAATACTCGCATTGATATGATGTGTATAAGGACATTAGGAAGTGTTGCCTTGGTATTAATGTAAAAGGTGTGGCCTAGTGCACGAGGCTCCCACCATTGCAGGGTCTACAGAGGGTCAAATGTACACAGCTTAACCCCTGCATGCAAAGAGGCTGTTACCGTGTTTCATACCTGGGACATCCATGTTAGAATGAAGCAACCTTACAGTTGCACCAAGGCTCACTCCCTATGTTGGTATTAATGTAGCATGGCAACATGTGAGGTTTCTTTGTGTCGTGCATAGAAGATGAAAAACTAAAGGTCACTGTGGTTGTCCTTTGCTTCCTGGAAAGATTTAAAATTCTGGTATTAAGACAAGTGGATTTGCACTTCCTGTGCATCTCTAATAATCGACTGGAGGCATTTAGTTGGTTGATGGTAAATCCCTTGATCTTTTTATCAATGCTGATGTTATTATCAGCAGCCAAGGCATGTCACCCTCCAGTTTGCTGAGATATTGGTGTCTTTTCTATGGACAGATTGAATATTTGAAAAGCAATAGGTGAACAACTTTCCTTGATCTCTTCATAAGGAGGACTAGATGAAGATATTGAAATGTTTGGCTGCTTCTCTGCATGTAATGATAGGCCTCATGCAATCCAGTGGATGTTCCTGCCCAAATCAGGCTTTTGTTGTTTTGTTTGATTGTAAAATTGTTATCATGGAAGGCGAAGTCCTACCCCTGGTGAAGACTAATTCCTTCAAAAGGTTTACTTTTTGTAATGCCAATACATATTATGTTGTATTCAGATGCCTATGAGTTGCTGTAAGCTCCAATTACTGGTACATCATTATTATTATTGTCGTTCACTTATTGTTATTGTTATCATCATCTGTGTGTATGAGATGGTAAGGTGGGGAGGGGGGTTGGGGGTGGAGATTTGAATAGGCACTGACATAATATGTTGTGCACTTGTTTAGTTCTTGAAGGTTTTTCATTTTTTTTTGCACTCTGGAATTAACCTACTATGTTATTTTATCTTGCAGGTCCTAGCAAGGTCTTTGAATGGGCTGGAGCCAGCAGCTCCACCCCAGATAAGACCCCTGCACTTGCATGGTAGTGCATCACATCTAACCTTGAAAAAGGCAAAGAAGAAGGGCCGGAAGAAGGCCACCAAGGTTGTGCAATCAGCTTATTGTGAGGTCTGTAAGATAGACTGTAACACGCCAGAAGTTCTGAAGACCCACAAACGAGGAAAAAAACACATGAAAACGTTGCGGAAGCTTCAGGAGTCTATTACAGCAAATCCTACTAAAGCTCCAGAAGCCACGGTGGAGAGGAAGGAAATCCCAGGTGCTGAGAAAAGCAGAGCTGTAGGTGAGAAAGCAAAAAAGAAGGGAACTCCAGCAACGGCAGAGGAGCTGGAAGCCAAAAAAAGGAGAGTTTTGGAAGGTGGGGCAGCTGCGGAAGGTGTTAAGGTTTGCACCATTTGCAATGTTGTGGTCAACAGTCAGAAAGTGTTTGAGTACCATATTGCAGGGCAGAAGCATACTGCCATGGTGAAAAAGCTGCAGGAACAACAAGTTGCAGCTCCATCAGATATTGTTAAAAAATGACATGGATGGTTTAGACATTACCTTTGTGCTCTCTTTATATATATTGTTACAAAGATGAGAAACAAACTACCTGTATGTTTTTTGAGCTTAGACTTGTCCATCATTTCCTGGCATTAATTTTGTTCAGCTTTTCTCTACCTTATATTTCATCTTGCTCAGTTTGGTGCCTGATGCCAGGAATCAAATCTCAGCTTCTGTTTTGTTTTATGTAAAATTAACTTTAATATCTCTTTTTCTCTATTCCTGTTGGACTTAAATATGGATCTTTTCTAGATGGTTAAGTTTGTAGATAGAGCATTGACTCTTTTTGTAGGATACTGATATTACTAATTTCTGCTTATGTTTCATATCATGTTAGTCCTTTGCTATTCTTGCATGATAGGAAGGGGAGTATTTCTCAGTTGCTCCTGCCTAGAGATATCCGATACCCAAATCGAGAGGGTTGCTTTGTCTCATTCTTTATTATTTGAGATCAATGGAGTAGTTATGATGTTTGTGACTCAAGTTTTCCATTGCTTCTGGAGGTGGATCTGCGTTATTTTCTTCTCCGGATAAGTTCATGTATTTAAATTCTTATATGCTAATTTAATTATGCATATTTCTTGGTAACAATTTGTAAAGAGAGCACATATATGAATTATATGAATTTAATTAGCATATGCTTTAAGTTGTCTTCTACCATCGTTTTCTTGTGCTTGTATCATGTCACCAAGGTCAAGATCCGCCGCATCCTCGAGTCTCTTCAGCTTCAACATCACCTGGTCTCGTTCATATACCTTTGATCCAGGAGGAGAGGGAGCACGTAGCTGTGGCCCAGGCGAAGCCATGGGGCATCGTACAACAAGCATTCGCCCGTCATCAAGGTTGATTGTTTTTGGTTCCTTTGATTTGTTTCGATCATCAAAGGAGAGTTATGTTTTTTTCCCTAAGACTTGGAAAGGTTGTGTTTTAATTTGGCTGATTCTTTTGATGTAATGATACAATCCAAACCAACATGCTTCAAACCGCGTTATGCTTGTATGAAAATAAATCATCATTTATGCAAGTAATTGGCAAGCGGTGCAAGTTGGTGAATGATTTTTCTGAGAGGACCGGTGCAGCAGGGTTAGAAACGGCTTTGTATGCTGCAATCCATCTTGATGCATGGTTGGAACAACTGCTTGTCGGGTCCTACGCAATTCAACTCCTCGGTGTGATAGGAATCGGACTCCTCGATGGAATTGCTCGCCATGCTGGAAACAGTTTATGTATTGACCTCGATGGAATTGCTCGCCATGCTGGAAACAGTTTATGTATTGAAACGTGGATTTAGGATCTCAAACTATCAAACTAGCTGGGATTTATTAAGAGATTGAAGAACCTCATAAGGAAGGCGGGGGGGGGGGGGGGGGGGGAGAGAGAGAATGGCCATAGGATCAATATTCCTGGCTTAAATCCATACCTCAAAACCTAATGTGATCTGCATTGGGCTCATTTGAATCCAAGCATGGATGAAGTTCGAGCTAAATCTAATAAAATGGCCTCAAGTTTAGGTTAGGCTTAAAGCTAATTTATTTTAGAATTCAAGTTTCAATAGGACATTCCATGAGACACTGAGATGAGATACCATCTCATACGGAGAGATATGACCGGAACATGGGATGGAGCAAGACGATGGCACATCCCATTCTATGAAAAAATTGAGATTTAAAATCTTGAACCTATCCACGTAGTATTATATTTATTGAGTTTTTAAGCAATTCTTAATTTGCATTTTCAAAAATCAATTCAGTTCTTACCACTAAAAAAAAAAAAAAGTTAGTTTCTCCAAATTAAGGCCAAAATTTTATTCTTTTCTCTCTTCTGCAGGCACCTTGGTAACACTACCAAAAGAAATTAGAAAGGAAAAACTTTATTTGGATTTTTTTTCCACGTGAATATCTTGCATGCAGAACCCTCATTCAAGTTTCTTTCTTTAATTAAAAATCTTGCAGATCTTTTTTCTTTGAATAAAAAGTAATCTACCATCGGTTAATAGGTAATACAAAACATACTGCATTTCAAAAAGAATACATGGTAAGCCCCATAAAACTGAAGAAAAAATTTTTTAGCCCCTCTTTCTGGGCAATGGGCAGAGAGATTTTAGTATTCCATTAATGTATTTAATACATATTCTTATTTCCTATACTAGATCTATAAATAACTTTTATAATTTTACATAGATGTTATGCATTTCTTGAATTATACAATTTTTATCAATCATTTCCGGCTCTCATTTCTCATAATGTTTTACCACACTATTATCACTTGCCATAATATTATTGTTGTTATTTCCATAACTCAAGAAATTATAATTTTTAATTTTTGATGGTCATATCTTTGCTTCTCTTGTATTTTTCACATATGGCACAGGTTATCAGTGATAGATCCAATTGAAGAACTGCACATCAATCGGAACTTTATACCTGCACGATTTAATTTTTTTTCCCCCCCTGAATAGACGTGAAATAGGTAAGCAACCTTAGATTCCCTGCACCACTTAAAAGATTCCACACCTCGCGGTGAGGTCACCTCCTGGCCCCTTTAATTAGGGCTGAAACGTTACCCTTCTCGAAAGAAATCCAAAACCAAAAACTTTCGAATTTAGCCCATTCCCAGAGAAACCCTCATCCCCAGACTACTCTAATAGCTTCCTCCCCTTTCCAAATCCCGACCATTTGAATCGCTTCTTTCGGCAAATCCGATGCCACTCCTCTCCCACTTGTAATTGGAGTTCTCCTCATTTGGTTTTCTTCATCTGAGTCAATTCGCGGTCGCTCGTGGAATCATTCATCCACTCGAAATTTCTATGTAGATTCTCTTTGAGCATTGTTTTCGGCTCTGGTATCTTTGGATTTTTTGTTGCATCGGATGCTGCTGGCTATGATCGGGATATTTTGCAGAGAGTGAGAGGATTTTCATGCACTTAGCAGGTGGTTTTCTTCTAAAGTTCTCCCCCCAATTGTTATTTCTGCACTTGATTTTTGTTGGTTTATATTTGATATTAGTTGATTACAGACAAAGATTTCGCCGTTGGCCTTCTTTATATATATATATATATATATATATATATATATATATATATATATATATATATATATATATATATATATATTCCGTTTCCAAATGTTATTTGGGCAATAGGGTTTTGTTGATATGTGTAAAAAATCAAACATTCTGTGATTGATGCTTCATTTTACTTACCTTTCCCCATTTTCGATTATGAATTTCATCTCCGTTTTAAGCTGATGGAGGAAGTTATTAATGAAAGAAAAAGGAATTATTTGATTCAATTATTTGATCAAGCTTGATGGTTGTTGCGTATGGGCCAACAACTAGAAATTGCTCATTGAAAATATCCCATTCTTTAGGTCATTTTGTTCAACGAGGGCTAAGTTTTTTAATAATTCATTCATGTTCTAGTCTTTGAAGCTCATAGTTAAACAATGCTCAAAACAAGGTTAAAATTAATATTTGGCTGTTTTTTATTGACTTCTATCTTGTGTGATTTCCTGCAGATGTCTAGCAGTTCTAATAATGGCGATGCCACAGATGTTAAGTTTTTACGAAGCGGATCAACGTATACAGAGGTAAAGCTCAAGACCTCAGACAAGTTATGCATTGAAGTTTTTTGTGGGCCATTATGAATAATATTAGCAATGTAGCATGAATCCATGGTGGTCTTTCTATTCAAAAGTTCAAAAATGTTCTGCTCTGCAGTGATATTTTATTTCTTAGTTAGCAATATATCAGTAAACATGAATCCATAAATAAGATACAAGAAAGAGTAATAAAGAAGTGTGATAGCTTCATTGATCTTTGTAAGCTGTGTATGAGACTAGAAGCTCACAGATTCACCATTAGAGCTCTAAAATAGGGTTGACTCTCCAAGAATTTGACATGCTGTTTTTGGACTCAAATATCAGAATGATAAAAATGAAAAAAATCTCATTCTCTTCCCTCATAACCAATAGTGGATGGAGTAAAAAGGTGAATCATGAAACTCTTGTAAAGTCCTGCACAATACAAAGCCCCTCATAAAGTAGGAAAGCAGAAAGAAGAAGGTCATCAGAATGATTCACCAAGCCCACCTAGGTGCTTAGGTTTATTTGCACATGACCTATTGTAACATGGTCCTATCTTATCAATTTACATTATTTAGTAGATTTCAACCTCCAAGGCTCATATAGACTTGTTGATAATTCTAAATCTGCGGTGCTATTGATGGACATTATTTTTTTTAAAGTCAAAACAAACAATTCAGCAATGTTGTCAGTCTCTTAGTAGGCTGGTTTTAGTGCATATCCGGTAGGTGACAAACTGCAAGAAGCCAATGCTGTATGGCTGGAAGAACTTTTACCAATAATTTGTGTGAATTTGATTGTAAAGTGATCATTGATAATCTGGGAATCTTAGTTCAGCTTTGGTTGTATCAAAAAGCTTGGAAATGATATATCGGTTTTCTTTAGAATTTATCTAATGTACATGATTATTTATAGGGTTGTAAAAAGTTTCTGTCAATTAGCTTGCTTATTCTTTTGTCCAATATTTTGTTGATTCAGAGATTGAAAATAGATGCAAATGCAGCATCAGAGGCATGTCTCAGTGATAGTAGACGCACCCAGAAATTGGAAAGAGAGTTGATGAATTGCTGTCAAGAGATAGGTAGCTGTACTAGTATTACCTTGCATTTTTAACAAGTCATCAACACATACCCTCATAGAAACCTATCTCTTTCAAGAATTAAATTATGTTAGCATGCAGTTGATCTTACTGTTACCTTTTTAGCTTCAAACTGGGGCCCTCATGGTAACATACTTAAGCAAAATTTGGACGATATTTTCTCCTAGAATGTCTTTTTATTGCACTGAATCCCTTCTTTTGTAGCATTAACTGGCTGCCATACAGAATATTTGCAGGATCAACTAAATCTGCGGGATGTTGAGGCAAATTTTATGGGGGAGCATGTACATAGCCTTGAATTGAAGCTTGCAGAAGTTAACAAATTACATGAAAGGTTAAGATCGATAGGTGAGGAACTAGTGCAATCTGATTCTCAATGCCTGATTTTGTTGCGGGAATTAAAATGCAGAGACGAAGAGTTGAAGAAGTCCACTTTGCATATAGAGACACTTGATACAGTAATTTTGGATTCACAATGTGAAATTGAGAGTTTAAAACTTGATTTAACTGCTTTAGAGCAGAGATGCCTTGAGGCAGAGAGGTTTTGCCAACAAACTGCTCAGGAAAAAGATATGATGAAGTCACAATTGGAAGAACTACAATTCCGGTTGCAAGAGTCGCAACAGGTGATTCACCATTTGGAAAATGAGAATAAAAAACTGCAAGAGAAGATAGGGTTGTCTGAGAGAAATGCTAAAGAGTGTTTTCATAAAGTTGAAGAGCAACTTCAGAAGTGGCTGGAACACTGTAACAAAATAGGTATCTGTGTTAGCTATGAATCTACCCAGGCCTTACTGCTTCATGCAAGGAAAGAGCTCCCTTTACCAAAAGAAACATGGTAAGATTGCAACTGCTTTTACTTATTTTCTGCTCTATATTATTTGTTATTCATTTTCTCATTTTAGCAACAATTAGTTTCATAAAATATCTCTAGCTTGCTACAACTTCCAACTCAATGCCTATTTCGTCTACTGATATTTCAAAACCTCATAAACCACCATGAAAATAAATGTTTTCATTATGTTTCCAAAGCTACTGTATTTCTATTGCTGCACTAGTAAAGTATGGCAGTTGCTTCAGGTAGCTGCCTGGAGCCAGGTACCAACATTTTGACGAGTTAAAAAGTGAGGGAGAGTAAAAAGAGATAATATAACAGGTGATAGTAAGTTTATACACTTCAGTGAATAACTGATTGATTATGTGTATCTTTCGAGGAGCTTAGGAAAGCATGTGCCTGTACAGAAACTACCAATGATTTGGAACTAAATGAGATCTTGGGTTTTGAAAGGAGATAAAGTTGCAGTTTGCACTTGATTCTCCTCTAGTTACGCCCTGCTTGGCACTGGCTTTCCAGGAGTTTCATCCATTTTCCGTCTTATGCTGACTTCATGATTTTGTATGTTCTTATATGTCTAGGTGATTGTTTTCCATCTTTCACAGTCGAAATCACCCTGAATCCCATGCTCTTACGCAAACAACAGATTTGTGACTAGTCTCTGTGACATCATTTACGACATTAAGCTCTGATTGCTATTAAATTTTTAAGATTTGAAAGGGTATATTACCAAGAAATTAACTCATGTCATCATCAGCAACGACTACAAGCAACAACCATGAATATATATATTGTTTTGTATTCTGTTTTTTTCTTAGAAAAGGGGAAAAAAGGCTGCTTTGAGACAACCAATCATTAGGAAACCCAGAGCTGTCATACACAGTATGAGAGTGGTGTCTCAAGCTCATGAATAAATTTTCATGATTCAACTTGATGTAGTTATTTGGTAATTGCGATGTTCTCACATGCATGTCCTTGTTGATTTGCTGATGTATCTTTGGGAGAATTGTATATTTCATGGATAAACATGGTTGATGTATATCATGGATGCTCATGAAGTCCATGAATGCAATAATGCAGTAGGTCTCGGATATGGTTTTCTGAGTCACAAATTTTGTCCTCTTCCATATGAGTGTTGCAACTGTTTCATTTTATTGAAAATCTTAGTAACATTCATCTTGTGAAGATTGGATGGGTGTTGGACGGTGATTGCAAAATGCCACAAATTATTGTATAAATGACTGTCTGATTGCCTGCACTGCTATATGATATCTGTGTTCATAATTTTATTGTAACTTGCTTTTCTGCATGCTTCACTTTTATTTCGTTGTGGTTCTGACATCGATTTGTTTTCATATCCTATTATATATGTTTACGTTTATCTCATACATATATGTTACAGTTTCCTTATCAAGAAATGCATGTTGATGTTGACCCTTGTTTTTCTGTCTTTAAACTCCTAGTAGTAATAATCAATGCTATTTCTGAAGCACTTGTGAGGAATTTTTTGGCCGATTCCTGTCAAAATATGTTGCTGTAGCATCTTCTGATGAACATGTAAAGGATGAGATAGAGAAGATGACAAATCAGATCTGCAAATCCGAACTACTTGTAAAGCAGCTCAAGGTCTGATGGTGAATCATAGTTTTGCTGATATCTGAAAGCAAAGTTCATTTTTCAAATGTATTCTATCTTGCCATGCTAGGAAGAGCTTAGAGAAGAAAAGCAAAAGGCAAAGGAAGAAGCGGAAGACCTTACTCAAGAAATGGCTGAACTGAGGTACCAAATAATGGGCATGCTTGAAGAAGAATGCAAACGTCGAGCTTGTATTGAACAAGCATCCATTCAGCGAATTAAGGATTTAGAGGCCCAGGTATGTGATACAGTGCTATAAATCTGGTTGATTGACTTGAAAGTTGGTCCGGTTGCTGCTGGCTGTTTTTTAATTCTGAACTGGACTTGCATAAAAAATGGTCATATTGATTAATTGACTAGGAAACTTATGAAAACATCAATTTCTAAATAGATGACATGGGATAATTTGATATAGACTATTATCCTTGAGATAAGGTTACATATCTCTAAAATGTCATAATTTCTTCTGTTATGGGTGTACCAGGTACAGAAGGAGCAGAAGAAATCTATTGCAGCCCTTAGGCGTTTTCAGGAAGTCTGCGAACAAGCTGAAAGGCGATCCTTGGAGGTTAGGAAGTTAAAGAATGCATTGGAGGTATATATATTCAGTTATATATTATTTTTCCTTAAAACAGAATTTACTTACTACTACATTACTGTAACTTTTATCAGTCTATCTATAGATATGTAAAGATAACATCACCTTGTAAGATAAATGAAGTGTTTGCTCCAATAACCATCTTATTGGGTCAGAATAGAAATGTGAAAGCAACTGCTTGTCAATGTTATCGCTGTTTGCCAGTAAATCATTAAAACAAATTGATTGGATAGTTAATGGATTATAAATTTTCACATGCATAAATACTGATTCAGTATGTTTCGAAAATGGCCGTGTTGCCGTTTATTTCTATACCTTATGATCAAAGTTTAATTACTGGTTGTTTAGACATTACACAATAAGTTCCATCTTCACCTAGGTTTATTCCTATTGTCTGGACTGAATGCAGAAACTTCTAGAGCATGAATCGACACGCAGTGCTTTTACCTGGTTGCTATTATCTTATTCTTTGGTTCTTATCGATAAAGCCACTCTTGCCTTGGTAGTAGCTTAGCATGATTGTAGTCAAGGAGCTTCAGCTGCAGTACTGCTCTGAAATCAGTATGAGGTTCTTCATGGTTGTGCATTTTTTAGCGATTTTTCACCTTATACACTGGAACATGCCATGTGGTGCATCATTCCTTCACCGTTATGTGATCACTTGCCTGTATACCCATGTTAATTACTTATATCCCAATATGTACCTCCCTTTGGATACTGCACTATCTTCATTGCACTATTTAATCCTTTTATGGCAAACATGTTATGATCTGCCTTAATGTTTCTTTCTGTGTCTGTGTCTAAGAGAGGAAAGGATGGATGAGGGGATCCTTTTGGGGCTTAAAACATTGTGCATGTTTGTGTTCGGGAATTGTATTGGACATAGACCATGTACGAAGACCTTCACTTCATTGTGGTGTCCTGTTATAAGGTTATGTGGTCCCCATTTAAATGTATATATCTGCCCTATATCCAATATGATCATGTATCGAATATGGGCCATGAATGTATACAGTTCACATCAATTTGATATCCTTTTATGATGGTATGGTCCCCCATTTAAATATAGATATCTGGCTTGTGAATTCACTGGCACTTTACTCCATCACTAAAGTCACATAACAGAATTCTTGATGCTGCATTCGTAGGTGAGAACACTAATAGGGAGTAGTGCAAATAAGGAAAAACTACAAATTAGCTTGCCCGAGGCCTGTGTTTTCTTTCACTTTAATAGATGGACAAACTGCTCCTGCAAGTGCCACTTTTAGAGGAGGCCCTTCCCTGTTAGCTTATGTAGTGTGGCTGGTACAAGTACTATGAATGTAGAAAAGATTTTTTTCACCTTTTCCCAGGAAAACCATACAGAAAGGCAATTGAACCACTCAATGCATAAATCTACTGACTTTAGGACTTCCTCGTGGATGGAATTCCTGTCATTTTAATTGATTCTTTGAGAGCAATTGCAAACCATTTCCAAGTGTTCAGTTCCAATAAAATTTGTTTGTTTTGTAATGTCACCGACTTTAGTTGTTTGTTCCAATAGAAGCACGGCAAAGATTCTGAACTCTGACAAAAATGGGAAGTCAAAATAAACGTGTACTTTCAGGAATATGATTGGGTGTTTTCTTTGTCTGAGTTATTATTTTGCACAGAGTGCACATGATTCAGGGCTAGTGATGCTTGTATTCTTTGTTGAACAGGTAAATTATATATGGACATGTGTTGAGTGAATTGCTCTGTTATGATGAGTGCTATTGATAGCTTTAATCTTTATGAGGATGACTTGGTCATGTCAGACACACCGTAAACTTTACTACTAAAAATGATTGAGGCATAATCACTAACTTTTAGATCTAACTATCCTGAATTATGCCACACCATGAATGAATATTATAGCTTTCTTGTTTAGTGGAATGTAGGGCTGCAAATTATTCGAGCTGCTCATGAGCAGCCCTGGGGCTTGGCTAAAGTTTATTCAGGCTTGGCTGAGTTAGTAAATGAGCTGAGCACAAACACCTTTTTAGAGCTTTGTTCATAAACAAGTCGAGCCTGAACATGAGCTGGTCTACAAAACTTAATTCAGCACAAATTGGATTTTTTTCCTTTTCTGATGAGCTTTATTTCTTTTAAGATGTAACATTCCATTTCCAATGCTACAAATCCTCGGTTAGTTGAATGCTGATTGTTTGCTTTTTTGCATACTCAAAACTCAGAGGTTGCACCAGTGCACAGACCTGGAGAATGCTTCTGGAAATGAACGCTGCATCTGTAATTATTGCACAAGTTCGGTAAAGTCGTTAAACTGCCAGATTAAAGCGCCTGTGGATGCTGAAGCCACTGAAAACACCTCCAGTACAGCTTCGATAGAGTGGTTTCCAGATAAAGCTTCCAGGTCTGAAGACGGGCAAGATAAAGAATGTGAGCAAGGATAGTTGATCCTAAACCAGCATGTTACAGTATTGTTGTCATGGAAAGACTCATTGCAGCATTGGTAGATCCAGCTCAGCATAAACCAGCTGCAATGAGTTGTTGGTAATCAGCTAGGCTGTTTGTAACTGATGAAAAATTATTTTTTTTGCCTGCATGTACATGTGTTGCTGTACAAATGACGTTTCAATTAAAAGGTAAATTGGATTTAACAGACTGAAGTGTAAGATTTTATGTGGATTACTTTGTGTTGGGTCGATGGTGTAAATTTACTATTCTTCACTAAGCATTCTTTCTATTGAATGGAAAATTTCTTGCAAGAGTGGAGTATCAGTTATGACTAAATATGTCTATGCTTCCAATGTAAGAATTCAAAGATCGCAGTTGTATGTTCAAATGCTTGACAGCTTTGACGGATGTGAAAAACTTCGCCTTCACTGGCCAACATTGCATGGATTGATGGAGGAATATAAACCAGACCGGCCCGCTACTAGCTCTGATTGGAGCAAGACATGCGAGGCATTTTGAACAACATATGATGGGGGTTGCAAGTTGATCGGATACATCAATCAACTGCCTACTGTAAAATGCAATTTTTATTCTTGTCGAAATGTTGCTTTTGTTCTCGAACTAAAAGAATTGGCCCTTCTATAGGCATTGTTGGGGGACCAGTGATAAATGCATGAGAATTGTTGGATAAATGCAAGAGAATTGTTGAATGTTTGCTTGCATTTGTTTATTTATTACTTTTTAAGAAAATCTAGCTTCCTATGCAGCAACAAAATAATGGCTATAGAAAGTAACATAAATATAAATATATATATATATATAGACACACACACACACACAGGCATCCACTTTTGTCAAATTCCTAGCCATATCATTTTGTTGTAGCCTTTTTGTAGTATTTTCCTGTGATTTGATATTTATATACTAAGCTTGATTATTGTAGGATCTTTTGCATTTTTCACATTTTCTGATAGTATGAATGCCTAGATTTAAAAAGAACAATAATTGGATAGACACCCTCTAGTAAATATAATTTTTATATTTTTATTATTTTTGCATTTTATAGTCCACAAGGTAGCATTTTGGGTAAAAATTAAGTAATCTAAAACATGGTCTAAAAGGATATATATATGTGTGTGTGTATTAGAAAAAAAACTATTGAATAACAATTAAAATAGTAAAATTGAATTAAAATAGTAATTTACATAAATTTGAATAGTGTAAAATTAAAATTGATTGAAATGATAATTTACATAAAATAGTATTTTTGAAAATAAAATTGGTACAGGACGGACACCTAGAAGGTTCTAATAAAAGAGAAACAGAGGCAATAATTCTCCACTCTGATATGCCTCGAAGGACTTACAATCATTGGATATATCAGGTGCTTGGTATGCTTGAGTGCTTTTGAATGCACAAAGATTGAGATTGAAAAGTATTAAAAGAGATTGCTTACTTCAAAGAGATAGCAATTTTGAGAAAAGATTCAATCTTTATTAATAAGAGCTTCAGGTACAAAGCTTGCTTCTTGCTACAAGAGTAGGATATTTGATATAAGGCTTGAGGGTTTGATATAAGATTTTGGTAGAGCTAAGGATAAAGGGAGGCTTTCTCTCTGTTGGAAGTTCTGTCACTCTTCGCTTGGGCTCCCTTTAGGCTGAAGTCTTCCTCGACTTATAAAGCTATTGGCGGACTTAATTTGGAATGGAGTCTGGGGGGACATCTTTTGAGTCATTATCCTTCATATTCCTTGTGCTGGAGAAAATCAGGAGTGAAAACTGAGGACGATGGTAGTTTTGAGGAGAAATCTTTGAGATCTTATAAGATTTTTGTGAAGATTTTTGACCAAAATAAAATATATTTTGAGGTAAATTTCTTCATTACAGACAAAGGCATTTATCATCTTATATTTGATTTTTAATTCTGATTTACTTGTAGTATTGAGTTTTTCTTTTATTTTTTCAAAGAATTTGGTGAAAATTAATCTCTTTTGAATACAATTTAAGTCTGTACCTGAGTCAATAAGGACTACGGTTTTTAACCTGAAGTCCTCTATTACTATAGTGATTTGTACGCACCATTTTTAAATAATGATGCCTGATAAGGATTCGATGAATTCTATGTCATCATCAGGATCTGGTTCAGCGGTGTTAGCTTGATCCTTTCGAGATAATAAATTTATTTGATTTTTCATTTGATTAATCTTTTAGTTGATTTATTTCTTTTTGTAAGTCACGAAGAGTTACTAGTCTTTTATCTTGGGTTTCAAACCTTTTGAGTATTTTGTTTAAATTATAAGCCTGCCAATGGCTTTATAAGCCGAGGAAGACTTCAGTCCAAAGAGAGCTCAAGCGAAGAGTGGCAGAATTTTCAGTAGAGAGGAAGCCTCCCTTTATCCTTAGCTCCACCAAAATCTTGTATCAAACCCTCAAGCACTTTTCAATCTCAATCTCTCTGCATTCAAATGCACTCAAGCACACCAAGCACCTGGTATATCCAATAGTTATAAGCCCATCGAAGCATTCTAGAGTGGAGGATCATTATCTCTATTCCTGCTAAAACAAATAAGGTAGGTCTTTAAAATCTTAACAAAAATGTCATCTTAGAAACACCCTTCCTAAGTCTGATCAAACCCTTCTCTTGATGATGAAGGTATCAGGCCTTGGTCAAGATTTGACCTTTTCCTTTATGCACCAACCATTTTACAAAACCTTGAATTTCTTGAAAGGTCAAATGATAAATCTAATTTCAAGAAAACAAAAATAAATCAAATACTTAAAAGAAGAAGTCACAAAAGAATAGAAGAATAATTAAATAATCCTCAAATTATCAAAAATATTCAAAAAATAATAAGAGAATTTCAAGAAATAATATGTTCTAATGTTCTAAGCTTCCAAATGCATTTTGGGAAAGAAAGCAATATATTGTTTGACCTCCCATATGAAAAAGATTTTAATGAACAAAAGATGCCCACAAAAGCAAGATCTATACAAATAAATTCACAAATGATTGAACACTGCAAAAATAAAATCCAAGATCTACTTTCAAAAAAAATTATAAGATCAAGTAAATCCTCTTAGAGTTGTGTTGCCTTCTATGTCTAAAAAAAAAGCGAAACTTGAAAGTGGAGTACCAAAACTTGTTATTAATTACAAGCCTCTCAGCAAAGTCCTCCAATGGGTATGATATCCAATTCTGAACAAAAAAGATCTATTAAGAATCATAGGAGTCAAAATCTTCTCAAAATTTGACTTAAAATCTGGATTTTGGTAAATACAAATCAACGAGAAAGATATATACAATACTACATTTATAACTCCATTCAGCCAATATGAATGAAATGTAATATCTTTCGGCCTCAAATATTCACCTTCAGAATTTCAAAAAATAATGAATGATATATTCATCCTATTCATAAATTTTATCATTACCTACATTGAAGACATTCTAATATTTTCAAACTTAATAGAACAACATTTCAAACATCTCCAAATCTTCAAATATGAAGCTATCAAAAATGGTTTAGTTTTATCAAAAATAAAAATAAAACTTTTCAAAATTGAAATTAGATTTCTAGGCCATAAAATTAATCTAGGAACTATTAAACCTATCCAAAGATCAATTGATTTTGCACACAAGTTTCTAGACAAAATTCTTAATAAGACTTAATTGCAAAGATTCTTAGGTAGCCTGAATTATGTTTCAGACTATTATTAAAACATAAAACCAATCACCAAAGCTCTCTATGATAGGATAAAAAAAAATCCTCCTCCCTGGATGGATATACATACACATTGTCAAAACAATCAAGGAGCAGATAAAGACCCTTCCGTGCCTTTATCTTACTAATCTAAAGTGCTTTAAAATTGTTGAAACTGATGTCTCTAATATAGGATATGGGGGCATCCTCAAGCAAAATTTCGAAAATATCGAGCAATTAATCCAATTCGCTTCTGGTTTTTGAAATTCTTCACAAAAAAATTATTCTATAATTAAAAAGAAAATACTTTCAATCATTTTTTGCATTTTAAAATTTTAAAGTAATTTGCTAAATCAAAAGTTTCTTCTTCATATCGATTGCTAATTTGCAAAATATATCCTACAAAAAGATGTAAAAAATCTGGCATCAAAGTAAATCTTTATTAAATGGCAGGCAATTTTATCAATTTTTTATTTTAAAATCAAATTCAAAAGAGGAAAGGATAATTTTCTACCTAATTTCTTATCTCGAGAATTCTTATAGGGACACTCCAATGGTGCCACCTAAAAGACCGTCAACACCTAATCTAGTCCGAAAATAAACTAAATATGACTATGCCCAATTCTCCTCCAACCAACCCAAACCATCCTCCTCTAGTTCAAAATAATCCTCAAAACTTCTTTTTGCAGCCAAACCAAAGACCTGACATGAGGCTGTAGTTCAAGAAAAGCAAGAACTAGAAGCAATTGAGAGTTCCTCAAGATTTTTTATAGAATAACTAGTAGTGTTGGCAAGGGCAATCCAACATTGCTGGACATTGATGTTTTTTAAAAAGCTATTGCAAAATATTCTTTAAAAAACCTGCATATTTTATTCCTTAAAGAAAAACGCATTTCTGTCACAACACCTCTTCAAAAATTCATTTACAAAAAACAAGTCTTAATCTGTTTTGATAGAAAACTTACTCGATTGATAGTAATAATTGAGGATGAGTATTCTACCGAGACCCTAAAGCTGGTAGCTGGAAGGATACATACATACATACATATATATATGTATATGTATATATATATGTATGGTATGTATGTATGTATGTATGTATGTATGTATGTATATGGTATGTATGTATATATATTGTTGATGCAGAATCTGATCATCGTCGGAATCCGTTGGAGTGGAGGTCGATGAGGTCGCCGTCGGGGACCTGCAAAACAAAGTTCCGTCCGGAGCCGGTGGGGGGTGGCTCCGGCAGGATCCTCCGACGATCAAGTCAGCTCCAGTCAAAAGGAATGGAGTGCTCAATGTGTAGTTCAGTAGAGTTTTAAGGAGGAGAGAAGAATTTTTTTTTTTAGAACCTGGCTTGAGCATATCTGAAGGATCCTTTTTATAAAGAGAGCTTGTTGTAACTGCCTTGATTAATGACTGTCGTAACTGTCCTGATCAATATCGATCATTATTAACTTGATAAATGCCGATCGTTATTGACTCGATAAATGTCGATCGTTATTATTGTGTAACCGTAGCGGGATCGCCTGCAGAAATCCATCATAAGAAGTTCGGCCATTGAGAAGTTCGACCGCTGAAGGAGTCCACAAGGAGTCCGACTTTCGTAGAAGCCCGATCGGAGAGGAAGCTTGGAGGGAGTTTGGCTCCCGCAGGCGCCTGACTGTAACGACATGGAGAGAGTTCGGCTCTTGCGGGAGTTTGACTGAAGCTCGACGATTGGGGAGTCAGAAGGAGTTCGGCCGCTAAGTAGTTTGGTCGGTTGAACGGATTAGAAGAAGCTCGACCGCTGGGGGTTCAACTGAAGTCCGTCTGCTGAAGCTCTTCTGTGGCTACTGGTTGCATTAGGCTAAGCATCGGACTAGACTTTGACGGGAGCGGAATTTATCTCCAACACCAGCCCCCCCACTTTCGAGTTCGAAAATCGAAGAAAGAAAGTGCAGGAATGACGACTGCCAAAGTCTTCCTCTGAGCCTCGTGCTGGTCCATGTCGAAGTTCGAGGGAGATCTCATTTCAGGATGAGGTTATCTCCGATCTTATCTCTGGTTGAAATGAAAGTTGAAGCTCTTCGACCGAGGTTGACCCGATCGCTCGGGTTAGGATGAGGTTCTCCTCCTGTTGCTAACTTCGACTTTGCTTGCGT
>QRFJ01000133.1:1167702-1228287 GCA_006176705.1 Cocos nucifera
ATACATTATTGGCTAAGAAAGCCTAAATGACAACCATAAACCCTCTTATTGCTGACCTTTTTAGTGCATAAAATTGAACTACTGTATCTTTTGATTCAAACCTTGCAATTTCTAACAAAAACATACAAACCTTGTCAATCCACACCAAGGACACCACTTCTCTTAGGAGGGAGATGAGGGCATGCTGTTGCTATATCAAGTCTAAGAGTAAAAAAAGGTAGATTGTCATTTGTGACACAATGCTATTGCTATATCAAGTTTAACAGTAAAAGAATATAGATTGCCATTTTATGACACAATAATTTTATTGGTTGAACTGGAGGCCACTTCTAAGAGGCTAATTTATGTTATCTCCGTATGATAGATAAACTCTAAAGTAGAAAAAAATTATTGGTTAGCATAGTTCTACTACGTGTATTCTGCACCATCTAATAAAAAGTTATCCCAGTATTCATTATTGAAAAAGGAATACTCTTATTCAAGGTTGATTGAAAATTTTGAAGGAAAAAAGTTTGCTTTAGCTACTAGTTGATAATTTTTGTTGGTTTCAATGAAAAAATTTTAATTTTTTTGTTGATACAGCACTTTTTTATTGGATGGTGCGGGATACACATGGTGAAACTATTTTAACCAATAATTTCTCTGAAAGACGAGCAAAGGACCCGAGCATCAAGATAGAAAATCTTTGCTTACCGATGGATATTTAAAGATTTATTTTTAGTATCATCTTATATATATATATATATATATATATATATATATATATATATATATATATATATATATATATATATATATATATATATATATATATATATATATGAGTCAGACCAGAATTAGATCGATCAGATTTGAACTCAGATCCGGTCAAATCAAAACTCTATAATAGAGATCCTATATAAATAATCCAAGCCATTGAATGTGATCTACTATCTCAAAACTACTTATACACAAAAAATTATATAATTTGGAGATTCCTAACCTATACATCAAATAGTCAAAAATTAGATAACTTAAATAAAATTGAATTAGATATATTTTATGATCACTTGATGCATAGGCAAGGGACCTTCAAATTATATAATTTTTGGTATACAAGTAATTTTAAGATAGTAGATTACATCCAATAGCTTGGATCATTGATGTAGAACCTTCATTATAGAGTTTTGATCTGAGCAGATTGGAGTCCAAATTCGATCGATTTTCTCCAAGTCTATTCCAGATATATATATAAAGAGAGAGATGGACTAGGCTCCGATCAATCGAAACTCAGCCTACATTTGGTCGGATCTTTGATCGTTCGATCTGTATGCATCTTAAAATACGTGTCTGAAAAGGCACGTCGACTGAAAAAAATACATGCGCTCGTATGCTTGAAAAAAAAATTTTAAAAAAAAGTTGCCCAAAAAATAATTTAGAAAAAAATTTGAAAAAACTAGAAAAAAAATTTAGAAAAAAAAAATGAGGCACTCTGAAGGCGCCTACATTTAATGTAGACACCTTTTGATTTTTTCTACTTTTTATATTTTTTAATTAAAAAAGTTTTAGAAGAAAAAAAAGAAAAAAAAAGAAAGAGAAGGGGAGGTGCCTACATAATGAATGTAGGCGTCTACATAATGAATGTAGATGCCTTCCCTCTCTCTCTTTTTTTTCTTCTAAAATTTTTTTAATTAAAAAAATATAAAAAATAATTAAAAAAAAGGTAGGTCCCTTCAAGCGCCTACATTTTAAATGTAGGCCTTCTGGGTGATTTTTTTCTAATTTTTTTTAATTTTTTAAAATTTTTTTTAAAATAGCAACAGACTTTTTTTTTGAATTTTTTTTTAAGTACATGTGCGCCTGTATTTTTTTTAGTCGGTATTTTTTTCAAACATGATTACATATGGGTTAAACAGTCGGAGATTCGATTGAATATAGATTAATTTCCAATCGATCAAAATCATCTATATATATATAGAGAGAGAGAGAGAGAGAGAGCGCGCGCATTTAAAGCAGTGGAAGCCGCCATTTAAAAATAACATAAAACAAAATAAAGGAAATGAGATGAACAAAATTCCATGAAAGAAAACCTTAAATAGACACCTGACACCCGCTATAAATTGTTAACCAGGCCACTCTCATTCTCCTCCGGAATAGAAGGAATCAAGCAGGACGGATGGGAAGCCAAACGGGTCGAAGTCCCCTCCTTTCTCTCAGCACGGAGAAGGCGAAGAAGATTAGGCTCCCTTTCCCCTCGTGTCGTCGACTTTCTCTTAAAGACGGAGTTTTGATACGAGAAATGTGTTCAAATTTTTGTAGAAAGATCTCATTTTTGTTTTCTTATCATCTTTTAATCGCAGCTCCTTTCGACGGGATTTTACCTGGGAGGAGAGCCCAATCCTCGACCTTCTTCGATCGTTTCTTCGATTCATTTGATGCTTGAAAGCACGCTAAATTCGGTCCTCAGGTATATCACCATTATAAATGTTATTTTTTTCCCCTGTTATCTATGGAGCTAGCTAGGAAGAGGAGAAGGGGAAGAAGGAAAGTGAAGCTATTTTCTCTTCTGTCAAACATTGTGTCGAGTTTTGGGGGTTATTGGAATGATATGCATTCGGTATTTTTTTACCACAACTGATGTTCCCTTCAAATTTGATCTTTTTGTTTGCAAGTAATTGAATTAGAGTGTTCCTTGTACCGGTTGTAATCTTTATATATATATAGGTTTTATGTTCTTTGCCCTTTTCTCTCGACATCCTCTTGTTTTTAATTATACCATTTTACTACCAAGAAAAAAAGTCTTTTTGCTCCAGTTTATATCATCCCACAACTTACTCTTTTGTTTGGATCAGTATACATTTGGGATTTCTACCTTGATATGGTTCTGTCTTTTGATTATTGGGTTTGATTGTGATTACTTTCTTATACTGATTTTGTATAGCACTTAAATTTTCTTGCACAAATTTCTTCACTTGATTTAAACTTTTGTTCTTTGGAGGAAAAAAACCTTCTAGTTATGTATGTTTAATTATATACATACCCATCTTTACTGTGGCAATCTTCCAATCATATATATATATATATATATAGCTAGTTTAGAATTAGGTCGTTCGGATTTGAACTTAAATCCGATCAGGTCAAAATCCTATAACAAAAGTCTTACATCAATGATCTAAATTATTGAATATGATCTACTACCTCAAAACTGCTTGCACACAAAAAATCATATGATTTGGAGATCTCTAGCCTATGCATCAACTAGTCAAAAATTGGACAACCTAAATAAAATTGAATTAGGTGTATTTTTTTATCACTTGATCCATAGGCTATGAGTCTTCAAATCATATCATTTTTGGTGTCCAAGCAGTTTTGAGGTAGTAGATTACATCCAACGGTTTGAATCATCGATACAAGACCCCTATTATCTAGTTTTGACCTGACTGGATCTGAACCCAAATCCGATCGACCTTATCCAAGTTTGCCCATATATATATATATATATATATAGCGGAGGAGTATTGTGGTGTTGCCATTTTAGCATTTTAGATAATTTTTGTTGTGCCATGTGGAATCGATATTTCGGCTGTAGTAAGCCTCCGATCTCAAGCTCGACACGGGGGTCATCCGGGCATTGTTGGCTGTGGCAGTGGAGGAGGAAGGGGCTCCGGCAGGGATGCAGGGGCCGTCGCTAAGGAGGTTGCGGCGATCATGATGCTGTGCAACCTGGCGAGGAGTGTGGAGGGGCAGGCGGCGCTGATGGATGCAGGGGTGGTGGCAAGGGTGGTGGGGCTGATGAGCGGGGCGACAATGCCGGTGGAGGAGGAAGAGAAAGAAGTCTTGGAGTCGAGGAGGGAGATGGGGTCAAATGTCAATGTGGGCGATGAGGCTAGGGAGGGGGTCGTAGCTGGAGATAGAGATGGGAAGGAGGAAAGGGGGCAGGGCATCTTCAATGGGTGGTGGGGCGAGGGAGGGGGTTGCAGCCAAAGATGGAGACAAGAAGGAGGAAGGGGGGTGGGGCATCTTCAATGGGCGGTGGGGTGAGAGAGGAGGTCGCGGCCGAAAATGGAGATAGGAAGGAGGAAGGAGGAAAAGTGAAAGGTGGGACAGCACTGGCGGACGCAGAGAAGGTATGAGAATAGGAAGGAAGAAGAAAAAATAATAATAAATTATTTCATAAAATAATAAAAATATAATAAGTATATATATAATAAATAAAATAAAATAAAATATTAAAAAAGCTAAAAATATTTATTATAAATATTTATTATCCGCCCCATGCAACGCGCGGGTCTTTGACTAGTTTGGATATAATCTGTCTTCATGCCACAATCTGGTCCTTTTAGTTTCTTTTGTTGAACTATGCTATCTTATGGTATCCAAAATTCTATAGGAATTCTTTTACATGCTTGCTGCAAATGATTTGTTACCTTGGTTGTTGATTGTCGTATGCAGACTGAGATAATGCCATTATCCTCAAATTGTAATCATTGGTGCTAGTTCATAAATCCCCTATTTTGAGATATCTGCTGCCATCATTTTTGGATTTACATCTTCCTTGTTTTTCTTCTGTTTTTTTACTTGTCAGTTTTTACATGTTCTGATTTCTTCAAGTTATTATTACTGTTATACCATTTTTTTTCTAAAAAAAAAAACAAAGAAACAACTTTTCAGCCCTTGGTCACAGCATGACTACCATTATTTCTCAGTGAAGGTATTAAAGAACTGCATTGATCCTTTTCTAACTTAAAAATACCCTTTGTTTCATTTATATTTTGGTGCAATTTTCTTTGTTCATCATGGCCTTCTTTATTGGTTGTCATCTGAATTATTGAATAAGTTAAAATCTAGCTAACCCATTCTGGATTTTCTTTAGCTTTTGTTTTTACTTTCAATTATTGGAGAAACGTAATTCTACAAACGCTGGTCTTTTTTTTTAAAAAAAAGAAAAGGAATCAATATACAAACTATTATAGTTTGATATCTATATGACGACAATCTTTACTATTAAGTTTTAACTAGTCTCTAGTTTTATTTTTAATATTTTCAATCTATTTTCGACCTATATATATATATATATATATGGTGAAATTTTTATCAGCCTGGAAACATGTGCTCAGGTTTTTTTCCCTTCTATCACCAATCTATTTCTGTGACTATCATTAACTGTTCCTTGAATTATCTACTTCATTATGTAACTGAGTTGCTCGTATATTTTATTTAGGTCTTCATTTTTGTCATATTTTTTTCATCCATGCATTTTATCATGGAAAAAGTTGCTATATGTTCAATCTCGATAACATCAATTGTTGCTACATTTTTTTTCCTGTTGGTCATCTGTTTTCCTGCAGTGTTAAAACTGTAAATTGCCAATCCCATGGCATGAATGCTTTTCTATTTGTTTTTAGGTACAGATATTGGAATTTTGTGTTGACTGGAGCTTTGCTGTCTCACTGCTTTTTTACTTATTTCCTTCTCAACTTCTTTTAATATGTTCTGTAATTGCTAACAAATCGTCTAAAGAAGGATTAGCAAAGATGCCAATATCAAGGATTTCTAAACAACATTCAGATGACCCTAGTTTCTCAAAATCCAATTTTTCTGACTCTGATTCTGAAACAAATTCACAGCCTGCGGGAACTTCCTCAGTCCCAGTTAAGACAAACCTTAAAAGCTCCCCTGGTTATGATTCTTCTGCTGCAAAGAACAGGTATAAGAATGACTTTTGTGATTCAGGAGGGTTAGAGAACCAGTCAGTGAAAGAACTAGAAAACTATGCTGTATATAAGGCTGAGGAGACTACATAGAAAGTAAATGACTGCATGAAAATTGCTGAAGTAATTAGAGAAGATGCTTCCAGAACTCTTGAAATGTTGCATCAGAAGGGGGGAGCAGATTGCACGGACTCATCAAACTGCTGCTAACATTGATCAAGACCTTAGCAAGGTACTTTCCCTTTTTTGTCTTTTTTTTTAACTATCTTCACTATTCTCTGTTAATGACTATGATATCATTTGTTAGAGTAAAATAGATGGCTTTATTGATGAAGAGAGCTAATACAAAATAAGAGTAATGGAAGAACAAGATAAGCAACCAAGAAGAAAGTTCTCTCGAACCAGTAATACTGGCCAGTCTATGGCAAAAACTCAAAAGAATCAAGTTGATCCCTGTTACTAAATCATTACAAGTATTTGTAGCCTTTAAATTGCTCCTCCTTTGGAAACTAGAATTGTCTTTCCTTCTTTATTTAACTATTGCTCCTTCTTTGGAAACTAGAATTGTCTTCCCATCTTTATTTAACTATCAATCCCATAATTCTCTTGATTGATTTTGTCAATCATTTTCTTGATTGATTCTGCCCATCTTCATAATTGCCTTTCATATAATTCTTCCTTTATTTAGCCATCAATCCCATAATTCTCTTGATTGATTCTGTCAATCATTCCCTTGACTGATTCTGCCTATCATCACAATTGTCTTTTCTTCTGTGGAAATATATCCTTAATGGTCTTCGTGGTACCTGCTCATCACTATGTTCAATATGGCTTGCATGGCTAATATTCTGTCCTATAATATTACCTCCTTCTGAAACACTAGCCTTGTCCCTAAGGCTGAAAGAGGAAAATTGGCTGGCAATCTCGTTGCGGTCCACCCACGATGCTTCTTCAATTGAACGATCCTTCCATTGCAATAAGAGTTGTGAAATGGAGCGGCCACCCTGTACGATAAGTCTATCTGATAGAATGGCTTCTGATTCATAGGGAGGTTCTTCAGAAGCTGCTAGAGTATCTGTTAGCACGGTCTCTACCAGATGGTTGCCAACAATACATTTGAGCTGCGAGATATGGAAGACCGGGTGCACCCAACATTCCGCAGGTAGGCAGAGTTTATAGACGACAGCACCAATCCGTTTGATGATTTCAAAAGGACCGTAATAACGTGTAGCCAATTTTGGATGGACTCGATGGGCGACCGATTGTTGTCAAGGTGGGCAAAGCTTGATAAAAACCTTGTCGCCCACCATAAATGATACTTCACGTCTATAATTGTTCACACTCTTGGCCATCCGTTGCTAGGCGCACTCCAAATTGTACCGAAGCTGCCTTAAAATTTTATCGCGGTCCAAAAGGCTCTGTGACACTGCCTCTACCTGCATTTCTAAGGTAAGAAATATTGCAACACTGGTGGGGAACAACCATATATCGCCTCGAAGGGGGTACATCCAGCGGAGGTGTGGAACGAAGTGTTGTACCACTATTCAGCCCAATGCAGCCATTTGGCCCATGAACGGGGCTATTCCGAAGCAAAATAACGGAGATAAGTTTTCAAGTTGCGATTTAGCACCTCTATCTATCCATCGATTTTGGAATAGTAAGCTGAGCTCATCTTGAGTATGGTCCCCAGCAACTTAAATATCTCCTACCAAAAAGAACTCATGAAAATCGGGTCGTGGTCGCTCACGATAGACTTTGGCATGCCATGCACATAGATAATCTCTTTGCTAAAAAGCTCAGCAACCATTCAGACCGTGTAAAGATGCCTCAGTGCCAGGAAGTGACCATATTTAGTGAGTCTGTCGATCACCACAAAAATGCATTCAAATTCTTGAGATTTTGAAAGGCGGATGATAAAGTCCATAGACACATTCTCCCAGATGGTTGTAGAAATTGATGGAGGTTGCAGAAGGCCCGCCGGAGAAGTAGCCTCATACTTGATACGTTAGCAAATCAAATAGGAGGCCATAAAATTTTTGGCGGTGCATATCATTCCTTTCCAATATAAATTCACTGCTATGCGGCGATATGTCCTATAAGCGCCCAAATGTCCACCGGATGGAGTGGAGTGAAACTCGGTGATCAACTTAGGAATCCATGATGAGTTGGCAGGAATAATGAGTCTCTCGTGAAAAAATAGTCTTTCCTGTACCAAACTATAGGGTGAGCGAGCCGTAGGCGACTGCTGAAGCTGCAACACAATAGCTTGCAATTCAGGATCTCGCTGGACTTCATCATCCAAGGTGGAAAGATCCAGCCAAAAGGGTTCGTTGATGGCCCACAATTCCCCATCATCCTCCCTCCAGAAAAGTGAATCTACTGCCTTGTTGGTCTGTCCAGGCTTGTAAACCACATCAAATTCATAGCCCAAGAGTTTGACTATCCAATTCTATTGCACCAGGGTGACAATCTTCCGAAAGAGAAGATGTTTCAGGTTTCTATGATCGGTCCATACCATAAAACATCGGCCTACTAGGTAAGGACGTCAGTGCTGCACAGCTATGACCAAAGCCATCAACTCCTCATATGCAGACTTGGACAGAAAGCAAGGTGATAAGTCTTTATTGAAAAGGCAACTAATCTTCCTGCATCAACACCGCGCCAACACCAGTACCCGACGCATCGCATTCCATAACGAATTCTTTAGAGAAATCTGGCATAACAAGCATTGGTGCTGATATCAATGCTTGCTGTAAGATCTCGAATGCTTGCTGTGCCTCGGAAGGCCAAGTGAATATGTCTCGGGCATCCTTCTTCAATAGGGTGGTGAGGGGTTGAGCAATCATCCCATAGTGCTTGATAAACCTCCTGTAATAGCCCGTGAGGCCAAGAAATCCCCGAACTACCCAAACGGAAGTTGGTCGGGGCCAATGCATGATAGTAGAAATCTTTGCCAGATCCATGGCTACACCGGCAACTGAGATAATATGGCCCACATACTCCATAGATTGCCGGCCCAACTAGCACTTTTTCATATTAGTTTTGAATTTTGTCTTTTAAGACCTGTAACACACAACGCGGATGCCTCAATTGCTCATGCCAACTGGCACTGTAAACCAAGATGTCATCAAAAAATACTAAGATAAATTTACGGAGATACGACTGGAAGATATCATTCATGGTAGCCTAAAATGTTGCTGGGGCGTTGGTAATGCCAAAAGACATGACCAGAAATTCATAATGCCCACCATGCGTGCGGAATGCTGTCTTATGAATGTTAGACGGTACCATCCTAATCTGATGGTATCCCACGTGCAGATAAATCATAAAGAAATAACTTGCGCCAGCCAATTCATCTAACAATTCTTGTATTACCGAGATCGGGTACTTATCAGGAACAGTTGCCCGATTTAGCTCCTTATAGTCCATGCAGAATCGCCAACTATCTTTCTTCTGAACTAGGAGGACAAGACTAGAACATGAGCTCGAACTAGGCTGTATAATCCCTGCTGTCAGCATCTCAGTCACTAGGCGCTTAATCTTGTCTTTTTGGGCATGCCCGTGCCTGTAAGAACAAATCGAGACTGGTCCAGCTCTAAGTTGCAACTCAATTCTATGGTTTGAAGATCTATAGGGGGTAATCCGATAGGTATGCCGAACACCTCACCAAATTCTTGCTGGAGCTCCTGTAGTGCAAGCTATTTTGCAGCAATCAAACTTCACCGGTGTTCGCATCTGCTAGAGGTGTGTCAAGCCATAAAATTGCCCAAAGATCCACCTCGGCAGTGCGCCAGAATGACCGCAAGCCTATTGAAGTGCGGCAAAGGAACGGGTCTCCCCTGAGTTGTACCCGTTGGCCGTTCCAACCAAAGCCCATAGTCATCTTACGCTAATTGAATTTAACATCTCTCAGTGGGGCGAGCCAAGCGACCTCAAGGATGAGGTCCACACCGCCCAAACCGAAGACAAAGTAGTCCGCATGAATGTCGCAAGATCCCAATTGAATCTATAGGTGCTTGCAAATGCCAGAAGAGGTTACTCGATATCCATCGTCAAGGCATACTCCGAAAGTACATGTGGCATTAGTGGGAAGCTGCAAATGCTGCACAAGAGTACTGGAGACAAAATTATGGAAAACTCCACTATTAATAAGAATAACCACCTTGTTACCTGTCACCACACCACGCAATTTCATAGTGTGGGGACTAGAAATCCCACCCACAGAATATAAAGGCAGATTTAACATTGTCAATTGGGTGTCTGGCACTCCTCCATCCTGTGGTTCCGACTCTTCCATAACTAAGGCATCAAAATCCTTAATACCAATATAACCATCATCCTCGCCAACAATGATGGCCTAGAGCTCCTTGTTAGGGCATTCATGCAAGGGATGATAGGGTTGTTTACAGCAAAAACACAGCCCTTTTGCACGCAAGTCCAAGTACTCCTGATGAGTCATCTTTTGGGTACCCTTGCCCCTGACTTGGGAAGGTGTGGAACTAGGCATGGGCTCACTTTGTTGCAGAGCCCATTCTGTCGGTTTATCCATGGCTGGTATGGCATTATTGCCGCCTCCCATGTGCTATCCTGGCTTAGCCGACGTCCACGACGAATGCTGGGGCCTCCAATTCTCAGCTTTGGCATGGATAGTGCTACTGTCAACAAGGCACGAACCAAAATTGCAAAAACTTCTAGGTTGGATAGTCACCTACAATTTAGCCTCAATGTTACGAGCGAGTTGCATGACTCAGTTGATGTCAGATGGCTCAAGAGTCCGCACTCTAGCCCGAACCTCCTCCTGCAGACCATTTATGAAGTAGCCAAGAGATTGGAGTTTGCTCATCCTAGGCACCTACATGGTAAGCTCGATAAACTCGTCAATGTGAGAATCAACATTGGACCATTGCCACAGCCACCAACCGCTCATACGAGTTTCCAAACTGCTGACCATCATACCTTTCCATCAATTCTAAAGCCAACATTTGCCAGGATATGGTGGGGTTGCTCAAGCGGAGCCAACGAACCCAATGGAGGGTGGAGGCCTCCATACAAATCATCGCCAAGGACACCTTTTGTACCTTGGGAGTGCTATGCAATTCAAAGTATTGCTCGGCACAAGCAATCCGCCGATAAGGTCCCCTCCATCGAAGCTTGGAATTTCCACCTTTCGTGGTAAGCCTGATGTTACCTCCTCTGTGAGTTGTGTAGTGGCCAAACAAGCAGTACCTATCGACGTGGACAAAGAAGAGATTGGGGCAGTTTTAATGGGTTATGCAATAACGGCCTTACCTTTCCCAGAAGCAGCCATGCCCGCAATCATCTCCTTCAGACAAGCAAGGCGGTCGTCAATCGTCTATTGGAGTTGTGTATGAGTTTGGACAATTTCGAACTGCAAACTAGAACGCTGCAACTCCAATTGAACAGCGAGCGATGCCATCGATTTCTCTAACAACTCTACTCGAGCCTCCATATGAGTTCCGGGTATGAACAATTGAAGGTGATGCTGAATGGCAGGTCGGACCACTTTTGTTAGAGTAAAATAGATGGCTTTATTGATGAGGAGAGCTAATACAAAATAAGAGTAATAGAAGAACAAGGTAAACAACCAAGGAGAAAGTTCTTTCAAACCAGTAATACTGGCCAGCCTATGGCAGAGACTCAAGAAAATCAAGATAATCCCTGCGATTAAATCATTACAGGTATTTATAGTCTTTAAATTGCTCCTTCTTTGGAAACTAGAATTATCTTCCCTTTTTTATTTAATCATTGCTCCTTTGGAAACAAGAATTGTCTTTCCTTCTTTATTTAACCATCAATCCCATAATTCTCTTGATTGATTTTGTCAATCATTCCCTTGATTGATTCTACCCATCTTCATAATTGCCTTCCATATAATTTTTTCTTTATTTAGCCATCAATCCCATAATTCTCTTGATTGATTCTATCAATCATTCCCTTGACTGATTCTGCCCATCATCATAATTTTCTTTCCTTTTGCGGAAATATACCCGCGATGGTCTTGGTGGCACCAGCTCATCACTATCTTCAACATGACTTGCATGGCTAATATTCTATTCTGTAACATCATTTAATGACCAAAAAAATAATATTGTTTAAATAAAGGGTTTTGCAAGAAATACACACACTTGCATAGTAGGTATATACATGCATATATACATACGTATCTATTCACCTACATATACCTATATACAAATGTATACACATATATGCTTGTAACACATATCTATACTTCATATGAAAGTACGAATAAATTTGTGACCAAAGGTGTTTACAGCCCTTTAATCTTCCTAAATCAATCTTAACCTTTTATCTTCTTTCATCAGTCTTATTCATTTAAATCTAATCACCAGCCACACCCCAGATTTAACTAGTATTGAAAAATCCTTGTATACATCATTCCAAATATTGCTGAGCAACTTTGAATGCTGCTTGGTCTGGTTTCACACACTTTTTTTCTTGTAACGGTACTTAGCCCTCTTGTAGCAACCCAATCCTACACAAATTTTTGTTGCAATCCCATGCAAGCTTGTGATTTTGCTATCCTTTTGGCAATCAAAGATGTCGCTTCCTTATAGGCCTGAAAGTCCCTAACTCTCCAGCTGATTCAATATCAATAAGTGGCTATGATGCCCGCAAATGCTGCTTGGCCTTTTTTTCAGGAAGAAGAGTGGATCTCCATCTTACTTGGCCTTTAAATCTAAAATAAATCACAGTAGCCATCCAACTAAGCTTGTTTCTTGAGCTTAGGAAACCAGTCTCTGATCATATCTTTCTGCTCATAAGAATGATCTCCACAGCAGCCCATTTCATGTTATCATCCAGCAAATCTTATTAAGTACTCCTCTTCTAATCCAATAATCCATTTGAGGTCAAGTCTCCTAATTGGATCATTCCATGGTTCTCCAACATAAAATGAATGTACCAAGATGATGCAAGAAAGTTTGATCTTGGTCTTGTGTGATTCATGCCATTAGAAGATTAATCCCACTTTGTGGTGTGAAAACTTTGTAGCGTTATTTTTGTACGACATTACTTAATATTTTGAAATATATTTTAAAATTATTTTATCTGATGACTATTTTAATTAATTTCTATTTTTCCAAAAAAAAATCTCTGTTCAATTTCTTGTTAATTTTTGTTTTTTTCCAACATATGTTAGCATGTACTATTTTACTAGAATGTATATTTATATGGGCATAGAGAGAAAAGAGAATCCAGACCATTAAAAAGAAGAAAAGAAAAAATATATTTTAAAATTATTTTATCTGATGACTATTTTAATTAATTTCTATTTTTCCAAAAAAAAATCTCTGTTTAATTTCTTGTTAATTTTTGTTTTTTCCAACATATGTTAGCATGTACTATTTTACTAGAATGTATATTTATATGGGCATAGAGAGAAAAGAGAATCCAGACCATTAAAAAGAAAAAAAGAAATGAATAAGTGACAAGTCAACCATTTCAGGAATGCTGGAACTTTCAAAACAATTATCTAGTAGTCAAATTTAGTAATTGAGAGTTTTTTCTTCTTTTTTTTTTCAAATTGCAGCACCGTCAACATATGCTGAAAAAGAAGAAAAACAAAAAACAAAGAATTACACAGAATAAGGCATCACACGTTAGCGTCCTCTTCCCTCCGTCCTGGATAATGAAATAAAAAAATACCAGAAGCCTTAGGACATCATACATCACCAAAAATCATGTATAGCTGCATAAAATATAATAATGCAAAAACATTGTAAATCTTAATTTGATTGTTCAGGGATCAGTCCTCCAGATAAGATTCAGTACAACTTTTTACATTCTATTTCACAAACTCACAATCCACCAAAATGCTTCAGTTTACAAATTGACTTCTACTACATTTCATTAAAATCTTCTGAAAGGAACTAGTTAAGTAGGTTTCAGGTCTGCTAATGATTTATACTACCCAAATCTCAAAATCAATGCATACAGTTAAGGGTTGCTCCAAAAAGAAAGGATATATGGTGAAGGATTTCAAATATTAGTTGGTTTTCATTAATGGATTACTAAAATCAAGGTCACATTTATAAGACTGTATGTAAATGTAAAACTAACTTCTTTATCTGGAATTTGCATGATCACTCCAAACTACAAATTCTTGACATTGAAATAATTCTAAAGGCATGTAAGGAATATGACATTAGAGAAGGAACAAAGATCCCATCTATGGAGTAGAAGATTACCATGCGGTATGCATTTTTGTAGCTTAAACTCCCATGACATATTATCAGTCATGATGTTTGAAAATCTTCCTTATTCACCTTCTACATATTGGAAGCAAGTTATTGCTTTTGATTGTGAAGATATTTAGATTCACAAATATTTTTTTCAGAGTGAGAAGCTTTTGGGCAGTCTAAGGGGGCATTTTCTCTAAGCCTTGAAAGCCAAAGAAAACTCGGCAGACTAAGGGACCCCTTCCTGTAGTTACAAGAGGTAAACAAAGATTTCATAAAAATTGGCTTATTTGTTTTATTTTCTTCTGTTGATTTTATCTACCTGTTCACAGATGATTCATTCAAGAAAAAGGGAAACAAGGAACAAAGAGAAAAATTAGAACAAAGAGAAAAATTAGGATTATCTTCAAATCATGGGGCATGGCCACGAAGTTATTCTGAACCCACAACTGCAATGGAGAAAGTCCAGGTTTGTGTTGTTAGTCAGAGGAAGAATGTGGATAAATTATTTTCTTGATCATCATTTAATATATATAATTATCTTATAGGTTGAGATGCAAAAGCAGGATGACTCCCATTCAGATTTAAGTGATGTGCTGGGCCAGCTAAAGGATGTGGCTCTTGATATGGGTTACAGAGCTTGAGAGGTAAGTTAATTCATTTTTATCTTTGAACTTAGAAAACAACTCCTTTCAGTGAGCTCCCCTAGCTGGTCAACCAGCTTAAGCCAGGAATCTGAAAAGGGCGGGGGGGGGGGGGGGGGAGTGGGGGTGAGTGGTGGGGTGATATTAGGTCTCACCTGGTTGTGAAATCTTACATAATTTACTGCTGAAGCTGGTTTCCGAGTTGATTTTGATGGGTTAAGTGTTGGTTGTTCCTATCTTTAAAATGTAGAAGTGGATGTTGATGCAGTCTTGTTCTATATGGGAGGATTAGTTAAATGCTAGCCTTGAGTTAGATGATTCGTTTTGTATGAACAGATCAATCTTGAGCATCAGCAAATACATAGTGATAAGACATGATGCAAATATGCTGATATAATAAATTTTAAAAATAGGATATGATATGGCTACAATAAATAAGTATATTTTTTTTACACCCATGTAAAAACCCATGTATAGCATATGACTAGTTATCATAATTTCTTGGTCTATACCTTCATTCATTAATATTGATATTACCAATGTTAATCATCCATCATTAAAGGATCAACATTTGTTACACACACGCACAGAGAGAGAGAGAGAGAGATGGAGAATATGGCTGTTTAGTCTGCATAAATCCCAGCATGTAGTTTATTGATCATTATAAGCTTAAGAAAGTTTATGACTAGGATGATGTGGTTTGCAAAAATTGAAAGGAAAAGAGATTTTCTTTTATTCTTTCATAGGGGTTTTCCAAGATCAGTGAGAATTTTACATTCCAGTGGAGGTATTTTCCTTCACAAATACCCAACATACTAAATCCTAATAATATCGAAGTATTGAGTTTAGTGCAAAATGATTGGTTGAGGATGTTTTCGAACATTAGAATATATTGATGAATGACATCTGTGGCATGTCTTGTATGAGTGTTGAAACCCAGGTGAAATTATATTCGTTGTTATTAACTTTGCCAACCAAAAAGTGGGGTCCTTTTGTAGCTTTTGTTTTGTTGCTTTTGATTAACCTTCAGCACAATATTTTTGTTGCTTTTCTCATTTTTGTCAAAGTTTCCTTCATCTCTTGTTCCTCCCCTTTTCACATTGATATTTATAAATCTTGCTACCTAAAAGATGAAAAGATGATTATTAGCAAAAAGATTGGCCAATCTGCTACTCAGCATGTGCAATATATATATATATATATATTTAAAAAAATTTCCAAGTTCTTTATTCCTTCTGCTAGATCACATCCGTACATTTCTTTGCGGGCAAAACAAGGCTCTTGATGGATTGCATGATGATGTGGAAGAGCTGAATCACATAATCAAAGGAGCCAACCAACGAACTCGCAGGTTGCTTGGGAAATAGGTTGCAAATTTTGTAGTGGATATGTTATAAGAATAGAGGACACTGGTTTTCAGCAAGTTTTATGGACCACAGCTCTGTTATTTCTTTCTGTATTACCATAGTCCTGTCAATTACCATCTGTGATTGACACCAAGTTGTATATGCTCACATTATAGCTCTTGTTTATCCTCAAGTATATGTTTTGTGGCGCTTCCACTGCAACGTTGATTTTTCATTCATAAGCTGTGTATGCTCACATTCCATGGCAATGTTGATTCTTTATTCACAAATTTCATCCATCCATGGCAAAGAGATAGAACATGTAGTACCAAGTGCGACAAAATGGATTGAATAACACTTGGATCAATTGGTGGACATCAGTCTTTTGACAATAAAATGTGGCAGTAGCATGAAGTGAAATGCGTTTACTGGATGTTGCACAACTAAGCAATTTTTGACATTTAAGTGCTTATATTTTGGTATGATGACCATATTTAACCTTGCAGCAGAAAGTATCAAAACTATGAGAAAACATAAATTTATTTTTTGATTGTAATAAAAAAAAAAAGTTTTATTCAAACTATTTTGCAGGGAGTCTGTCCCTTTCTCAAATCCAACCAGTCCTTGAAGCCCCTGTTGTTGTCCTTTAAAAAGGTTTTATTCAAATTGTTTCAGTGTTCAGAGATGTTCGGTTGTTCTTGTGTTGCTTATTTTGTAGGAATTACTGTGTTTATTGTAATACTAACATCGTTGTGTGGATTTGCTGAATGATTGCCTTTGATGCATTCATCTCCGATATCTGGATTTGGTTGCATTTACTTCATTTGTTCTTGAGGTTATCATTAAGGTCAACCATAAAGTAATATAGCAGCAAGACATTATGTCTATATGCATGGTCAGCCAAAGTCAAAACATCATCCGAAACATTCCATGTGACAATGATCATAAAGAACTATACAATCTTTTATGGCTGATTGTTTACTCGGAACCAATGTTTTGTGAATTAGTTTCACCACCATAAGGTAAGAGAAGAACTGCCAACATTAGTTGGATGACCAATTAAAAAGAAAGGGAGCCCTACCTTCTTGCTTTCCTAATTTCTTTCAACCTGGAAAGCAGTACCCAGAGGCTCCATGCATAGAGGGAAGAAGAGGTGTGATAAACAAAGATACAAAACAAGCAAATTCATCACGTTTTTAATCTCAATTAATCCAGGTAATTGAAGGATTCCTTTGTCCAACACCATCTTTCACTGGATTTGCATTAAAATATTATTTTTTGGTCTAAACATTAAAATATAAATTTAGAAAAAGGAACAATATTGCAGGGAAGAAGCTCTTGACATTTTCTCTCTCATCTCCAATAAGAAACGCGCCCCAAGAAATTATCAATTTAAGAATTCACTTACCTCCCCCATCCATTTCAAGACATTTTCTTGAGCAACAACATGCCTCAAGATATCATCAAATTTTTCCAGTATTTTGTGGCCTAGAGATCTTATGGCTCGGCACGAACCTATAGTTTCACCCAAAATGAAAAAGATGATCATGTACCAAATAGTTTTGACAGCCTAGCACAAGCTACAGGTTTAGAGACATCAACTGCATAAATGCTGCTACGATGAAAAAAAGGCGTCTCCACCTAAAGATAAAAGTTTTTAACATCCCCCAATTTCGGTACATAATGAAATTGCTTTAACCATGCTACAAATTAACTATCCAGTATTCATTTTTGACTGATACATATGCATAAATCCAGTGAAATATAAAGCAGGTTTCTTTAGCATTTAATTAAGCCCTGTGATCATCATGTAGAGTGGATCAAATGAATGCTGCCAGTTTTTTAGTTGCTCTGAGAATCAAAAAAAATGTTTAAACATAACCCTTTTATTAGTTAAAATTTGGTATCAAATTGAACGACATAGATATGGATATAAGAAATTTAAATGAGGAAGAGACAAGCAAATTTTAAGGTTAAAATGTTCGTTTGTTGAGGTAGATTGCAAGAACCATATACGAACAAAGACCTGGCACAAGTTTGAGTCTACAATTTGACAAAATCCATAAACCATTAAGAGCTAAAAACCCTAAATCAAGCACAAGGGCAGTTCTAGCAAGCAAATGAAGACATCTTCATATAAATGCCTTAGAACACCATAACCTCTAAATCCGTTGTCTAATACTCACAACTTTGTTGACAAAGGCTAGGAGCTGTATGCATTTGCTCACATGAACTCATTGATGCATGCTAAGGATGGTGACAATATCATGTTTCTGTCCATGATGCAAAATAGTTTCATCTTCTTTTGCACTCAGAGTTGTAACCGAACACATCATGCTTCATGAAGAATAAGCCACAGAGTCCAATTTTACTTTCACCACCTTGTCATTCTGTGGTAGATATTTCAGCATCTCATGAGTCATCCATAAACAGCAGGACATTTTTCATAGTTTGAGGATGCCTTTGGAGCTTCAGTATAATCCGCACTTCCAACATATCATCAACCACAACCATATGATACTACCAGCCTTTGGCTGCATGGTTTTGATCTCTAGAATTTGGTGACCTGCAACCTTGGACAATCTTGATACAGCAGCATCTAGTGATAGTAAGTACAATATAAATCTTATAGTTGGAGCCTCCATTGTAAAGCCATGTCAGCATGCCAAGGAACCCCATATCACCACAAAAAAATCAGCTGTACCAACATAGGAAAAAGGGGCAAGGGACAACAGGGAACAGGAAGCTTGCGTATAGCATTGGCTTTGCAAGCTACCAGCATTAATTACTGACAGATCATGCAACACAGGCATGAATGCATGAATACATCTTCCTGCACCATCATATGTAATTTACAGACACTTCAAAAAAATCAGTGTCATCTCAGTGCTGGATGGATAACAAGAAAAAAGATTAAAAGGTAAGAGAAAGCAAAACCTTCCCAACCTGTAAAGACTTCAGAAAAGCATAGTTTATCGAATCTTGGGGAATATCAGAGTGAGCATTGCTAGAACTGGCCTTATCCACTTACACAGCCGGATACAAGGAACTTCCTTTTGCTCCCCTGATCTTCACGCAATTCCACAACATCTCTCACCTTCTCAATCAGTTCCTCCAGCCCATTCACTCCAAAACTCTGGTAGTCAAGAGCTTTTTTGTACCGCTGTTCATAGAGAGCCTCAAAATTGCTGAGGGGAACAGGACAGGAGTAACAAACAAGCAGCTCTTGAACCTCCTGTCTGAAACTCTCCAGATGGTAATCAAAGTCATATGCTGCACCTAAAACAGTGTTGGCATTCCTCTCATCATCCGAGAACTCATCGGAGGAGCTACCCAAATGAGGACATACACCAACATCCACATTTTCTTCCAGAACTCCTTTTCCCTTTTTATCCTTCCTCAAAATGATTGGTGTACTCAGACACTTCTTCAAATTCCTGTCGGCTGAGTTACGAAGGCAGAGCAGTTTCTTCTGTCCCTTCCCAACCACAACCAAAGCATCAGTCATTTTCTGAATGAGGTGCACCAGCTTATACACTCCATACTCTGCCATGTAGAGTGGCCGTCCAAAGATCTTAAGATACTCTGGAGGGACACGTACAAGAGGCAAACTTCCACCAGACATCTCAAGCAGCCTGACTAGCTGACCCTTCAAACCCTGAATATCTCCTGGACGAACCCACCACGTCTGCTCTTCTCTACCATTCTGATCCCCTACCGGACCTTCACTTGGACCAGATGGTAGACTTTGCGACCTTGAGGAAGTTAAATAAGGCCCAGCTACTAAATTATTGCTGCTGTAATCTGACAAGGAATGAGAAGCTCTAGGATGTTCTCTAGAGACATGAGAAGAGTTGTAGCAATATAACTGGTTGATGTTCCCTCGGCTGGTGTATTCGCTTTGAGAAATTCCTCTATAAACAATTGCCTCTTCTTCATTCTGACAGTTAGTGTTGTCTCCCACACTACAGCTCATGAGATAGCCTGTGAGATCAGGCCCACAGGGAATAAAACTTTTTGGAGGAACAAAACCTTCACCACGGGCTACGCTGGGCCAGTCCCAGACAAACCTTCCTGCGTTGCTTAAAGCAGATGAGACACCCACTCCAGCAGGGATAACGAGGATGATAGTGTACCCACGTTGACCAAGTATATGCAAGGCTGGAGCAAAGTCCACATCACCTGATATTAACATGATTGAAGAGGGTGGTCGGTTATCCAGAGCAAACAGAAACATGTCAACTAAGATAGCCTTGTCAGCAGCATCTTTTCTACCATTTGGAACATCTATGAGCTTAACGCCTGTTCTCTGGCAACCCTCTCTCAGCCTCCGAGGAAAGGCATTGAAATCCCCATAAGCAGAGAACATGGTCACAGCTCCTTCAATGACAGGATGCACCCGTAATGCCATTCGAATGTTGCCTGAAACATCTTCAGGGCGAACATCACTTGGAACTGGACAGTTCTCGATGTCCCAAAGGATAGCCACAGAACCATGCAATGCCGCACTTTGCTGGTTAGGCACTTCAGGTTGTTCCTTGTTAGAAGTGGATAATGCCCCACTGGAGTTCGATGATTCTGGAGTTATAATCTTTGGTGGAAGACTTGGACTGGCCATTGCCTTGTCTTCATAAGACATTTAAGGTTCCTACAAATACAGATATAGAAGAATCTGAGAGGAAAGTAATTTTAGGAAGGGGGAGGGGGGGGGAGGAGGATAAAAAGCACTGCATGTTATCCAGTAAGAAATATACAAAACAATGCAGAACTGAAAAGCTGGACAATCATTGAAGATGCAAGGACCAGACGTCCAGCATTAATGGATCACAAAGTTCATAAGATAGCAAAAGAACAGCTCTTACAATTTGACCTATTGGCAAATGATAGAGAGCATCTTAATAAGTAATCAAGCATGGTAGGTTCAACTATATCAGCAAATCTTTGAATTACAGACCTAATGAAAAAGAACCATAACCCATGCGGTTATTCGGCATGGTATAAAAGAAATTCTTCATGGTTGGCCTATGCATGGTGCATTTAGTTTTTCATGTATGTCAAAAAGATATTTTGGAGCTCTGAAGACATCTTATCAAGATTGGTCTAAGTGTGATGTGTTCAACTCTCAAGTTCTCATGCATGTCTAAATGATGGTCTGGAATTCCTGCAAAGCACTGCCAACTAAGGGCCTATTTGGATGATTGGACCCAAAATCCCATAGGAACCATGGATTTGGGCCTTTACAACCACATAAATGAGGCTGGGCTATGCCTGTTTTCATAAATACACAGAGAACCATTGTAGTAGGCCAGCCCGAATCCCATATGGAGGAAAAAAAAGACCTGCTAATCCCATAGGGAGAAAAAAAGAGACCTTAGTAGGTCTTTTTTGTCTCCCTATGGGATTCAAGCCAGCCCACTGCTATGGTTTTCTATGTATAAAGATAGGCTGTTCTAGGCTTCATTTAGATGGTTGTATTGGCCCAAACCCATGATTCCTATGGGATTTTAGGCCCAGGCATCCAAACAGGCCCTAAATGTGGAGACAATCCTCATTGTATACAACCCATGAAAATCAATTTCTCAGAAGTCAATTGAAGCATGGCAGCATTGCACAATCACTCTTAATATATGTCGATTAGATACACCGGATTAGTTTGATCACAAGTCATGCAAAATTAGAAACACAAAAACTTGTATTCCACATCATAATACAGGATATGGCACTTAAGTAATAACCACGAATACTAGACTAATTTAAATGAACAATAGAACTTACTAATATAAATTCACATGTATTAACTTTATTCAGATTGACAATTTAACATCATGAAATAGTAGTAATCAACCAATGAACAAGAACAGCAATAGGCATTGAAGGATAAAATAAGAACATTATGGAATTTTTCACAAATTGTGACTTTCTATCTTTCCCATCAAGACCATCATTAACCTTCAAGAACCATAAAACCGAACAAGTCCGACAGTAGGCAACATTGGTGGTCCTTAAAGATAGGTCAAGCCTCAACATTTATTGAACCCAACACAGCATAACAAGCAGAAGATGCAAGATCTCTTTTCTCCATTTCTCATTTAGGTTAGAAGTCACTCTCTCAGTCTAACGATTCCATCATTTCTCATCCTATGAGACTGACTAATTTTATAAATGACTTCATCTAAAGGAACCACTGAACAGGTACACTGGTCTTGAGTTCTATATACAATCCATCATCAGCAGATATTCACAGCTACAAGAAAAGAATATTTTGGAAAATACTAGCAAAGTCATTTAGTAGTGTTGCACTTGAGGTTAGAGCTACAGAGGTTACTGCTCATATGCAATAAGAATTGAAGGCTGATTGCATATTGAATATGAGGAAGATGTAATATCTGGGACTGAAAATAGGTTAGCAATCAAGTTTAGAATAGAGTTTTGATGGAATACATCATCTTTCGTGGTAACAGATTTGGTCATGAAAAAGAAAGAACTGGTTATAAATTTGTATACTAATACCTAAAGCAAGGAAGATCATGACAAAATGTCATTATCAGGGAAGCACTGCGATCTTATCTCAAGAAAGGGATGCATTGCAATATACACAGCAGTTGATAAATGAAGAGAAAATGAAACCTGAAAATTGCATCCGAGGTGACTAAATAACAAATTGTGCATTGAACGAAAAGAAAAACCAGTGCTTTGTAAACCAGGAAGGAAACAAATTGATACTTTCAGGTAAAGTACTGAGATCTAATACATGATATGCGACCCTGCTTAAAAGAACCAAAAGGGAACTCAAAAAACAAACAGTGGGCAATGAACGATTGAAGGTGTGTGCATGATAATTTCTACAAAACAGGTAGGCTGATAAGAATAAAAGATGTCCACAAAATGCAAAACCTGGAAAGAGTCAAGGTTTTACATATAAAAGTAGTGAATAAATCAATCTTTAAAGAAAAAAAGAGTCTTGACATAACGAAATACAATAAGACAAGGCATGATCTTGCTATGGAAATTCATTACAAAGGAAAGGAAAGATAGAAAGGTACTTCTAGTAAGATATGGAATAAATTGTGGGAGAGATGGCTACAATGAAGAACTTGGGCAGAAGTATGGCATACATATGCATCATCGATGAATTCAGAGCTAAGGAATTCTTGGATATAAAAGCAGGACCATATGTGAAGTTCTAAATCAAGTTAAAGATCATAAACCAATAGCCAGCATTTTCAACAAGTAGATGAAAAGAAAGATGGTAGACAAAAAACAGATCCGAGAATTTGACATCACAAAATCAAGCTGCGAGAGAAAGTGATAGACCAAAAACTAGAAGAATAAGATCCAAAAAAAAAAAAAAAATCTAGCAACCAATCTGGCCCTCTCTGAGGAACGACGATCAATAAGTTTGATACCTTAATAATGGAAGGTGTTGACGCTGAATCTGATCGTCGCCGGAATCAGCTGGAGCGGAGGTGAACGAGGTCGCCGTCGAGGACCTGCAAAACAAAGTCACGTCCGGAGCCGGTAGGGGGTGGCTCCGACAGGACCCTCCGACGATCAAGTCAGCTCTGACCAACAAGAATGGAGTGCTCGAGAATGAGTTCCGTGGAGCTTAGGGTTTAAAGCTTAGAGATCAAATATTAGAGTTAGCGTATCTGAAGGATCCTTTTTATATGCCGAGCTTAATTGATGTTGGTGGCCATATCGTCCGGCTGCGGGCCGCTCGGGGCCGCATGGAGTTCGGTATGGAGGGGAAGACGTCGTCAGGTGGATAGTGACGGCCATGCTGATGGATCGTGGGCCGCATGAGGCCAATTACGAAGAGAGTGGTGTCGCCAGTAGTGGTGGCCATGTCGTCCGATCATGTCGCCTGTGGCAGACTGATGGCAACAGTTCATCCAGATTTGATAGCCGTGGCTCTGAGAAAGCGGACATTGATCGGTGGACTTCGGTGTGTATCCATTCCAGAGGAGTTCGGACCCCTAGAGGAGTTCGACCGAGGGAAGCTCAGAAGGAGTTCGGCTAGAGGAGTGCGGAGAGAGTTCGGCTCTCATAGGCGTCTAGCTGGAGGGGCGCAGAGAGAGTTCGGCTCTTGCGGGAGTCCGACTGAAGCTCGGCCCGCTGTAGGAGTTCGACTAAAGTCCGGCCGCTGAGAGTCCAAGGAGCTCGGCCACTAAGCAGCTCGGCTGAAGTCCAACCGCTGAGAGTCCAAGGAGCTCGACCGATAAGCAGTACGGCCGGCTGAAGGGGTTCAAAGGAGCTCGGCCACTAAGCAGTCCGACCGAAGGGGATGTCCAGGAGGAGTCCGGCTCCTGAAGAAGTCCGACCGAAGGAAAAGCTTGGAAGGAGTTTAGGCTCTCGCGGGAGTCTGACCGAAGCTCGGTCACTGAGGAGTTCAGTCGGCTGAAGAAGTTCGGCTAAGATCCGACCGCGGAAGTCCGAAGGAGCTCGGCCGCTGATCAGTTTGACTCTTGCGGGAATCCGACTGAAGCTCGGCCGTTGAGAAGTCCGAAGGAGCTCGACCGCTGAGAAGCTCGGCCGGTTGTAAGAGTTCGGCTTCTGAAAAAGTCCGACCGAAGGGGAAGCTTGGAGGGATTCGGCTAAGACCCGACCGCTGAAGCTCTTTCGTGGCTATCAATTGAGTTAAGCTGAGCACCGAACTGGACTTCGATAGGAGCGGGATTTATCCCCAACAATAGTCCCCCTACTTCCGAGTTCGAAACTCGAACGAAAGGAGTGTAGAAAAGGCGACTACCGAAGTTCTCTTCCGGGCTCCATGCTGGTTCAGGTCGGAGCTCGGAGGGAGATCTCATCTCCAGACGAAGTTGATACGGATACTTGGAAGAAATATGATCTGCAGCTTATGTTGACGCGGTCGCTCGAAAGAGATCTCATCTCTGACCGAGGTTGTCTCCAATCTTATCTCCGACCGAGGTTGGCTCGGGCACTCGGGAGAGACCTTATCTCTGGCCGAGGTTGTCTCGGACGCTCTGACCGAGGTTGTCGCGGACCCTCGGAGGAGATCTTATCTCCTACGGCCGAGATTGTCTCAGACGCTCTGGCCGAGGTTGTCTCGGTCGCTCGGACCTAGGTTGATGGAGATCCTGTCTCCTGTAGACTTCGGAGCTCGAACTTGGACTTTGCTCGTGTTAGGACGAGGTTCTCCTTCTGTTCCTAACAAGCTGTGGGGGCACCTTCGGACCGTCATCCGTGCCTCTCCCCCCATCTCGTCTAGGGTGAATGAGGCCGTCGACTTTGCTCGCGTTAGGATGAGGTTTTCCTCCTGTTCCTAATGGGCTGTGGGCACATTCGGCGTCGTCGTCTCCCCCCATCTCGTCTGAGGTGAACGAGGCCTTCGACTTTGCTCGCATTAGGACGAAGTTCCTCCTCTGTCCCTAACGGGCTGTGGGGCACATACGGACTGTTGTCCGCGCCTCTCCCCCCATCTCGTCTAAGGTAAACGAGGCCTTCGACTTTACTCGCGTTAGGACGAGGTTCCTCCTGTTCCTAACGAACTGTGGGGGCACATTCGGACCGTCGTCCGTCTCCCCCATCTCGTCTAAGGTGAACGAGGCCTTCGATTTTCTCACGTTAGGACGAGGTTCCTCCTCTCCTCCTGTTCCTAACAGGCTGTGGGGGCACATACGGACCGTCGTCCGCGCCTCTCCCTCCATCTCATCTAAAGATGAACGAGGCCTTCGACTTTGCTCGCGCTTAGGGCGAGATTCTCCTCCTGCTCCTAATGGGCTGTGGGGGCACATACGGACCGTCGTCCACACCTCTCTCCCCATCTCGTCTAAGGTGAACGAGGCCTTCGACTTTGCTCGTGCTAGGACGAGGTTCTCCTCCTGTTCCTAACGGGCCACTTTCGCTCATTTCTTTCCTATCATCACATAGTTTTTGCACCCAGAAACAATATTATTGAATGGGAAGGATTTTACTAAGGAAAAATTACTGGCAGCACATCCTCGTTTCAGAGTCATGGGGGCGTTGTTCCTCCGGATTCCCTTGGGCAGCAAGGCTCGGGCCGGACGACCTCCTCTATCTCGTGCTGGCCTTCTCAATTTGGAGCAAGCTTCTCTTGGCTTTGTCGCTGGGAGACGACGAATCGCCGATGTACCAAGCTTCTCCTGGGGGTGATGTTGATGACGCCGTGAGGCGGCCGACATTCTTATTTCTGATTACGGCAGCACCGTTGGCCGATCTTCTCCTGCTTCAGACTGGCATCGGAGGAATTTACCCAGTCGCCACTTTCTGATGAGCTCCTCAATCTCGTCTCGGAGCTGAATGTATTCCTCAGTATCGTGGCCGTGGTCGCGATGGTAGAGACAGTACTTGCTTCGATCGCGCTTGTTTGGGGGAGGCCGGAGTCCTTCTGATCTTGGCAGCTGATTCTTAACTTTTATGAGAATTTGAGTTCGAGGAGCGTTAAGGAGGACTTCTTCACGCCCTTCTGTCAGGGCTTCCTTGGTGGTGAGCTCGAGGAGTTCGAGCCTTGCTTGTGCTGGGGAGGTCGTAAGCGCGGCCGAACTTTCTGTGAAACCTTCTGTGGAAGAACTTCATGCTTCTTAGTCGGGACTTCCTTGACGACGAGCTCGAGGGGGAGCTCGGCCTGGCTTGCCCGAACTTCATTCCACCTCCTGTAAATTCTATGTAGGGGCTTCCTTGAAGACATACTTGAGGGCGAGTTCGGCCTCCTGTGAAGCTTTCGTCGGAAGGACTTCATGCTTCTTTGTCCGGACTTCCTGAATGGCGCGCTCGAGGGGGAGTTCGGCCTCGCTCGCGCTGGGTGGTCGTGGGCGCGGCCGAACTTCATTCCACTTCCTGTGAAATCTGTGTAGGGGCTTTCCTTTGTCGGGGCTTTCACGCTCCCGAGTCCAAGTGGGAGTTCGAGAACACGGCCGAGCTTCACTCGACTTTTTTTAATCGTCCTTGGCCCTGAAGGCCTCTTCAGCTCGGGCATAACCTTCGGCCCGAGCCAATAAATCGGCAAAGTTCCTAGGATACTTCTTCTCCAGAAAGAACAGCAAGTCATTCTTCTGAAGGCCACTCTTGAGTGCGGCCATCGCAACAGACTGGTCCAGGCCCAGGACCTCCAATGCCGCGGCGTTAAATCGGGTGATGTAAGCCTGGATGGATTCTTTCTGCTTCTTTTTGACATTCATCAGAAAATCCGAACTTCGATGCGGACGTCGACTGCTGATGAAGTAGGCCACGAACTGATGGCTCATTTGGTCAAAAGAGAAGATCGCACCCGGCTTCAACGCCGAGTACCAGTTTCTAGCCACTTCCTTTAAGGTAGATGGAAAAGCTCGACACAGTATGACGTTTGAAGCACCGTAGAGTAGCATCATGGCACGAAAGGCCTCCAGATGATCAACCGGATCAGAAGTTTCATCGTAGCTTTCAAGTTGAGGGAGCTCGAAGTTCGGTGGAACGGACTCTTGCATAATCCAAAGGAAGAAAGGAGGATCGGTGCAGACGTCGGCATGATGAGCCGGGGCCACATGGCCGAGCTCTTCAATCCGTCGGTCCATCTCCCACAGTCTGTGATCAAGGACGTCATCTTGGTTGCCGATCTTGAAGGACTTCCGGCTATAAACGAGGCTATAAACAAAAAAGGTCTCCTCCAGAGGAGAACCATGATCCGAACACGAATCCCCGACTCTGTTCCCATTTTCGAGGAGAGGTGGGTACGTCAGCCCAAGTACTCTTCCTTGGGGCCGATTTTCGACATTCGGATAGCGGATTTCCTGATGGAATCGCCATCGGAGGCTGCTGCACGGCCCGCATTACCTCCGTAATGCCACAGACCTGTCAGACAAGCAGGTTAAACTGCTCCACATCCACCGTGGGTACAGATGGAATCTGAGCTGCCGGGGCTAAAGCACGAACAGACGAGTCTGGACGGGATCGAGCCGCGGAGGCTGCCGATCGTCGAGTTGAAGCTCTTCTGGGAGGCATTTTCTCTCGAAGAAAGAACTCCAAAAAGAAAGAAAAGAGATCTCCGGAGAGGAAAGAGAGATATCGTCGTCGAGCACTCCTTTAAGAACAAGGAGACCTCAAAGGTTCAGGCCCTTCCTCTAGCGCCAATCTGTTGATGCTGAATCTGGTCATCGTCGGAATCAGCTGGAGCGGAGGTGGATGGGGTCGCCGTCGGGACCTGTAAAACAACGTCCCATTCAGAGCCGGTGGGAGGGTGGCTCCGGCAGGATCCTCCGACGATCAAGTCAGCTCTGACCAACAAGAATGGAATGCTCGGGAATGAGTTCCACGGAGCTTAGAATTTAAAGCTTAGAGATCAGAGATTAGAGTTAGCGTATCTGGAGGATCCTTTTTATATGCCGAGCTTGATTGATGTTGGTGGCCATATCGTCCGACCGCGAGTCGCTCGGGGCCGCATGAAGTTCGGTACGGAGGAAAAGACGTCGTCAGGCGGATAGTGACGGCCATGCTGATGGATCGTGGGCCGTATGGGGCCGATTATGGAGAGAGTGGTGTCGCCAGTAGTATTGGCCATGTCGTCCGATCACGTCGCTTATGGCAGACTGATGGCGACAGTTCGTCCAGATTTGATAGCCGTGGCTCTGAGAAAGTGGGCATTGATCGGTGGACTTCGGTGTGTATCCATTTCAGAGGAGTTCGAACCCCTAGAGGAGTTCGGTCAAGGGAAGCTCGGAAGGAGTTCAACTGGAGGAGTGCGGAGAGAGCTCGGCTCTCATAGGCGTCTGGCTGGAGAGGCACAGAGAGAGTTCGGCTCTTGCGGGAGTCCGACTGAAGCTCGATCGGCTGTAGGAGTTCGACTAAAATCCGGCTGCTGAGAGTCCAAGGAGCTCGACCGCTAAGTAGTTCGGCTGAAGTCCAGTCGCTGAGAGTCTAAGGAGCTCGATCGATAAGCAGTTCGGCCGGCTGAAGGGGTTCGAAGGAGCTCGGCCACTAAGCAGTCCGATCGAAGGGGATGTCTGAGAGGAGTCCGACTCCTGAAGAAGTCCGACCGAAGGGAAAGCTTGGAGGGAGTTCAGGCTCTCGCAGGAGTCTGACCGAAGTTCGATCGCTGAAGAGTTCGGCCAACTGAAGGAGTTCGACTAAGGCCCGACCGCTGGGAGTCCGAAGAAGCTCGGCCGCTGAGAAGGTTGGTCGGTTGTAAGAGTTCGGCTTCTGAAGAAGTCCGATCGAAGAAAAAGTTTAGAGGGATTCGACTAAGATCCGACCGCTGAAGCTCTTCCGTAGCTACCAGTTGCGTTAAGCTGAGCATCGAACTGGACTTCGGCAGGAGCGGAGTTTATCCCCAACAGAAAGTAAGTAGATTACTCAATAGAAGATGGAAAAGTAACGAAGAGAATTCACATAAATTATACTAATATGAAGAAGACTTAAGATATAACATTGGCGCTGGAAAAATAAAAGATATGATCGTTAACAAGACCCAGAATATCATCCTATCTGATCTAAATGTTGCAACAATAATCACCCAACCAAGTTTGGAAAGACCGACGCTTATTGATGATCAAATGAAAGCCTGAATAAGATTTCATACCTTCAATAGCACACCAGCAAAATCCAGATCAAGTCTTACTCTCTCACCCATCACCTACGCCCATTTCCCCCCAAATATAGAAACTCTAACCGATAATAAACCTAGAACAGACCCCCCCAAAAAAAAATCCCACTGATTCCCGAAAAACTCAACTGAAACATCCCTAATCTCCCCTAAACCCAAATGTAATGTCCACGAAAATAAGGAATCAAATCCTTCGGGAAAAATCGAATTCCAATAAAGAATAGCAGAATCTAATCACTTAGAGATAAATCTAACAGCTATCTCCAAAATTTTCGCAATCCCGAAACATCAAACACCAGCAGAAAAACGGTGTGGAATTTATCAGATTCGCCCAAAAAATGAGAATTTTTCGAAACTTTAAGGAGCTTGAAACTTGCCTCTGATTCAAGTAGCTCAGGAATCAATCTAAAAACTCAAGATGGATTCGATGATATCGAGGGAGATACAAGGGCAGCGACCGACTACGATGGAGGAGAAGCGTCGAGGTCTCTCTTCTTCTTCCTGAAGAGTGTACTGTGTTAGTCCACCACACGAGAACGACTTTGCTGTGATCGTCTCTATCGGTTTGAGCTTTGATGAAATCTGGCCCGTCTGATGGATGATAACGATGGGTCCACTGGTTGGACGGTTGGGGAGCGAACATATGTGGACTTTGTGGTCTGCAATGTGGGTCCCACCCCACCAACGTGGGGTTTTCCACCGATCATAGGTTGAGATTTTGATCCGGTTCAATTAACGACCGCTTTGAAAGACTGGCAATTAGGTCGGATCAAATTATAAATAAATTAAATTAATTATAAATTAAATTAAAAAATTTTAAATTTAAATTTATTTAATAAATAAATTAAATTTTTAATATGAATGGATCTAACTTATTTAATAAATAGATTCGATCCAATCTATTTATTCTATTTATTTAACAGTTAATCTGTTCAATCAATTCAATTCAATTTGTTTAATTTATTTACTAAATTAATAATCTATTTATCAAATTCAACCCGGTCCAACCTATTTAATCTATTTGCTTCCAAATATTAAATACTTTTAGGCCTTTGGGCGAATACTATTTGAATTTATCTTTTATTAACTTCCATGATGATCATCATCCAAAATGTAAAATTATGCATGAAACTAAAGTAAATTTAAAAAATTGTAAATGAGATCCAATTCACAATAAAATATAATCCTTAACCAATTGAAATTTGATACCAAGTGCATAAGGAAGCAGTTTCACATTACAAACTCTAATTCACAATAAATGAGATCTGATTCTAAAATCTGATTCACGATAGATCCATATACATTTGTATCCTGCCCAAAGGTAAATGAAATAAATGACCAAATCTAATTCAAATAAATGAAATCTTAAAAAATCCTAGATTAAAAATTAAAAAAATATATATTTTGTAAAAGATTAAGAAAATATGAAAGGAGAAAAAGATCAAAAGAAAAAAAATAAAATCCTAGATGGACGCAGACCAAGGTGCCAAACAGCACAAACAGCAAGTCCTTCCTCAGCGATAGCCAAACGGCCCAAACCTTGACAAGCCCTCCTCTCAAGAACAAACAACGAAGGAGGAGTGGACTCAATAGAGGAGCCCCGCTACCCCAGCCACCAATGGAAGGAAGCTAGACTGCTGAAAGCATTAGAGGAGGAGTGGAAATGCAGAGGAGTGAAGAAAGAAATTAAGAAACTAAACCTTAGAAGACAAATGGGAGGACAGGAGGAAAGAGGAAAGTCTAGAAAGACCGAAGGGCCACTCAATCGATGGAAATAACTAACAAGGGTTAAAACTTAAAAGCCGAAAGATCTGAAAGGCCAAAAGGCCCAAAACCAATTAACTAAAGCCCCTCTGTCGTTTAACTTAAGTTACCATTCATGCGGGTTTATGGGTTATAATCCGACCCAACCCGACTTGTTTCAACCCATTTATTAAATGGATTAAATGGGTTAAATAGGTTAGTCATCTGAAATCTGAACCTATCCTACTTATTAAACAGATTAAATGAGTTGATCCACGATTGGAACCTATTTAATGCAAACACAAACCTATTTAAGATGGGTCGAATGCAGATCAAGTTGGCGGGTCTGGTCAATTTTTGCCGCCCCTACCTTGAGGTTGCCAAATAGGGATGAAAGTGACATAGATATTATTTATCTGGATCTATTTTAATATCCGAATTCATTTGAATGTAAATAAAAATTTAAGGATTTGACTACGAATTCATATTCATTGAACAAAAATGAATGTATATATGAATAGACAACTATCCATTCCGTATTCGAATATCCGAATCTACATATAATCCTATATAATTTTATATAGTATTTATTATTTTTTTTAAAAAAAATATGCAACCATATAAATATGTTATTAACTTAATTTATCAACTATGTAGTAATATTTTTTAATTTCATAGTCATAAAATTTAATTATTTAAATTATATCCATAATTACATCCATACTTCTAATATTATATATATATATATATATATATATTTAAAATAAATATAAATATAAATTTTTGCATTCCAATAATATTTATATCCATATTTGTATTCGTTGGAGAAAAATAATATGGATCTAGATATGCCGATATTCAATCTGGTTTTGGCCGTATTGCCAAAACCAAACTCAAGTTGGGTTTGATTTTAACACTTGTTTGCCTGGGATGCAAATGGATCTATCAGCAAGTTAATTAATTTTAATTCAGACTTCAACTTAATATTTTTCACTTATTTAGATTTGATTTATGAATATATAATACACACATATATAGAGAGAGATGGACTTGGATAAGATTGATCGGATTTAAACTTAAATCCAATCAGGTTAAAACTAGACAATGTAGGTCATATATCGATAATCCAAGCTATTGGATATGATCTACTATCTCAAAGCTGTTTGCACACCAAAAATTATATGATTTAAAGATCTCTAGCCTATACATCAAGTAAGGCTAGAAGTAGGCTCGGGCCGACTTGAGGCCTATTGGACCAGACCGACTTTAGGTCAGGCTTCGAGCTCGATCGAAACTATTCAAGCCAGGCTCATTCCAAAAAATAGGGTTCCGTTTTACTTTTGGGTCGGGCTCGAGCCTATCTTTGATCCGGCCCAGGTTTGGGCCCGAAACTAAGCCCGAACCCTCTTTGCCCTCGCGAAGCCACCCCCCTCCGGCCTTGGCCCTCACGAGCTCCCCTCTGCTCTCACTCGACCCCCTACGAACCCCCCTAGCCCTCCCCCAATCCCCCCCTTCACCCTCCTCTGGCCCTGACCCCCACTTCCAGCTGGTGGAGGAGCAGTACGACCAATCGATAGGCTCGACGAGGATAGGTATGGGTGGGCTTTCTAGTAGTAGCAGGTGGGAGCTCTAGCGACATTGATCGCGAGGTCAAGAAGGTAGGAGAGGAGGTCAAGAGGCTTGGCATCATCAAGATCGACAATGTCGGAGAGGTGGAAGCTCCGGTGGCATCGATCGCAAGCCCAAGGAGGCAAGGGACGAGGCCGAGAGGCTGGGCATCATTGAGCTTGACGATGTTGGAGAGGTGGGAGCTCCGGCGGCATCAATCGCAAGATTGAGGAGGTGGGGGAGGAGGTCGAGGAGGCAATGTCAGAGAGGTTGGAGGTGATAAGGGCTAGCCCAATTGGGCTCAGGCCTGGCTCGGGCTTGGGCTCAAGCCTTTTTTTTTCAAAATAATTGGGCCTAAGCCTGGCCCGAAGCCCAAAAAACTTTTTCGGACTGGGCCCAACAAGGGATATGGCCTGGCCCAATTCTAGTCATAACATCAAATGATCAAAAAATATATCTAATTCAATTTTATTTAGACTATCCAATTTTTAACTACTTATAGAATTTTGACCTAACTGAATTTCAGTCCAAATTTGATCGATCTGATTCTAGTGTGGCTTTATCTCTCTATCTATATATCTTTATATCTATACATATGTGTGTATGTATGTACATATATATGTACATACATATATATGTATATATATACATATATATGTGTGTATATACATATATATGTATGTGTGTATATATATTGTTGGAAAAAATATCTTGAATTCGATCCACAGCAGAGAAAAATCCATATGTGGAAAAGTCCAACTCAAAGAGCACATCACGAGAATTCCGAAAAAATATTTTTAGTGGGACATGCAGTTTGTGATAAGTGGGGCTCATAGTGCATGGCTCGTGGTGCCTACAACGCACGGCCCAAGCCAGCTAGTGTGTAGCTCTCACATGGGTGTGGCCCAGCGCAGGCACGAGGCCCTGGCATGGGTGCATAGGCCCATAGCAAGTGCACCAGATGCCGGGCCTAAGTGCGGCTCATAGCATGCAGATGTGTGCACTGTCATGGCCCAAGCCTAGGCGGGCACATGCATAGGTGTGGCCTAGGCCCAAGCGGGCACGCACAGGGGGCAGCACACCCACGGGGGAGCTTGTCCATGGGTCTACGAGGCTTACATGTAGATCGGGTTCATAAGTTTTATGGAGCTTGTTTGCATGATCCAGCAGCCATGGAGGGCTGCGGTCGTGATTCATTAGCTGGAAAATGCTCCAGACATGATCAAAGGTATCAAGGGTATATTTAAGTCCTAATGATAGTTTGATTTCGATCTGGTGAAGATTTTGTACCTATTTAAGAGGCTGATGGTACTGTGAAAATTAAGATGCATAGAAGACCTTAGTAGTCACCAAGAGAAGTTTGGCAAAGCACCTAGAGTATGCAGCCTACAAAGTAGATATAGACAGAGCAAAGTATCGGATAGAGCGAGGCAACAATCGAGTTTTCTAACCACTGCTACTGCGGCCATCGCCGTAGCTCTATAGCAGTGATTATTGCAGCGATTGTTAGAACTACTGTCATAGATAGCCTATTATAGTAGTTTATAAACCGCTGCAATAGATCGACCTATGGCAGCGATTATGTAATTACTACCATAGGTAATCTATAGCAGCAGTTTTTTAATCGTTGTCATAGATCTAATACAGCGGTCAGCACTGAACCTATGGCAGCAGTTGGCATGGATATGGCAGCGGTTATAAAATCACTGTTGTAGATATTGAATAATTAAAATAAATAAAATTTTTATTTTTTTTATATATTTTATCTGATAAATATAGATATATAATATAAAAAAATATAACAAACATAAAAATTATTCTGAAATGCTAAAATTTTATTATAGAATAAAATTTATTATATATTTTTTTAAAAAATAAAATACATCAAAAGTCTCCTAAATCTACATCATCGTTGTCGTCGTCGTCATCCGAAGTTGGAGCCGGAGCCAGAGCCAAAGCTGGAGCTGGAGCCAGAGTTGGAGCTGGAATGCGGGCCAACATATCCTCAAAGCCCGTGACTCCAAAATACGCACTGAGCGTCGATATCATGTCTCTCACGATGCCCTCCAGATGAGATGCGTGCTCCTCAGTCCGATCTATCCATGTCGCAGCATGATCTACCCATGCCAACGCCTCCTCAAGCTTCTTTCGACTGACGATACTGAAAGTCTATGAGAAGATGCTCGTCTCGAACCAGTAGCTCATCGGCATGTATCCGAGCCTGCATCGGATTCTTCTAGAGTGCTCAGGCCCCAAGATCTGAGAGAGATGGTTATGGGGCCTAGAGGTATCTGGGCCCTCACAAGCGAGCGCATCTAACTGATCTTATAATTATAAATTAAAATAAAATTTTATAAAAAATGCTATAATACTAATCATATATATTAATATATTTAATACTTACAAAAATACGTCCGATCGTGACGTTCATCGATCTGCTTGTCTTATTCGTACGGTTGGATCGAAAGATCTCGTTATGGCTGGACATCACTCCATCTCTCATCAGCTATAATAAAGAATAAATTTATTAGAAAGATAATAAAAAATATAAATTTAATTTATCTAGAAAGATTTAGAATTAATTATCTCTCTATGTACACGACTGACCATAGACTCGTGGCCTAGAGTGTGCGCATACTCCTGGACTGTATGATTCTCTCGATTCTGATGGAAGGTAGCTTAATAAGTATTCAAATAAATAATAAATATTTAAAAAATATTTAAATAAAATTTTAAGCATATTGAAAAATTTAAAAGTTAGAAATTTTACCTCGAACTCCTAGCTCCTCTAGTGTCTAACCATCCTCTTCTACTGACTCGAAGGACGATCCTGTATCTAGAGAACAAGCTCCTCTGGAGTGTCTTGTTGGTGCTCGAGCCATCTTCTATGGAGCTTGATCTTGTAATCCCAGTACAACTCTCCATTCTTCTTCAGTCGGGCATCTTGTGCCCTCTCATGATCGAGAAAGTCATACCTCCTCTGCATAAATTTATCAAAAATCAGTTATAAAATTATTCTAATCAAATATATATAGTGTAAATATATAAAATATATAAATATAACTAAGATGCGAATACTTATCCATATCTTCTTCCATACCCGATCCCTGACGGCAGTATCCATCAAACGTCAGTCTCTGGGCTCTACAAAAATGATGTTCGATCGTCTCACAAGCACTCCAAAAAAGGAATGTATCTTTCGTGCGGTCTTTTCTACCGATCTCTCCTCCGCATCATATTGCACCATCACCTGATACTGACGATTCCACACATGTGCCATATGTGTGAGATCGTGAAATATCTGACTGGATGATGCACCTACAATGCAAATACATTATGCAAATATATAAGTATATAAATACTATATAAAAAATAAAGTTATACTAATATAATAAAAATGTACACTTGGATGCCTACGATGGTAGAGGCTCATCTGTCGGTGGAGTAGATGCCATCGGTGGAGTAGATGCTGATGGTGAAGGTCCCTGAGCAATCGATGTCGAGATGGATGGAGTATTCTTCGACTACTCGAATGCTGAACTACGCATAACCTGTCGAGGGGCAGGGGTGAAAGCTAGATGGTATTTCGGTGCCATCATGATCTGCAATGTTAATGAACATTAATCAATATAACATCATGACATATCAAATTCTATTCGTTCGAAAGTCGAGTCAATTCTATGCCTGAGACAGCCAGCTTCATGCTTGAGACATCCAGCTAGGGTCCTCCCCCAGTCGGCTCGATCACGACCCGAGCCGGCTCGATTGCGTATCCGAGTCGACTCAATTATGTGCCATCCCCTCGATCACTTCTTCTCTCCTTCTCTCGATCTCTCTTGCCGATGATGGTGGCGAGGTGAACCCCTTCCTCCCAGCTTTTTCATCTCTTGATCTTCCTCTCTCCCTCTCTCGATCTGCCTCGCTGGCGAGGCCAGACCCTATCCCTCCCTCTCTCACTCTCTTGATCTCCCTCACCAGCAAAGCTAAACCCCATCCCTCCTAGTGATGTCGACGAGGCCGGACCCCCTCCTTCCCTCTTTCACTCTCTCGATCTCCCACTCTCCCTCTCTCGATCTTCCTCGTCGGTGAGGCTGGACCCCCTCCCTCCCAATGATGGCGACGAGGCCAAATCCCCTCCCTCCCAATAATGGCGGTGAGACCAGATCCCTTTCTTCCTCTCTCCAGTATAGATGCGTCGAGTATTCGGATTCAAATTTAGTATCAATAATTAAAATTGGGTCCGAATCTGAATATCCAAATTTTGATCCAAACCCAACTCATTGATAGATCTAGTCCACAGCTACCGACATGGCATGGCCCAAGGCTACCGGTATGACACGGCCCAAAAACTATGACATACAGATAATTATGATATTTATAATAAATATTTATAATATTTATTATAAATATTTTATAAATTATTATAAATATACATGATTAATAAATAATACTATAAAATTAAAAAAAATTATACCTGTGGCTATAGAGAGTGGGTCGCACCGAAAGCTCCGAGGATCGCCAACGAAGATGCTAGAGGAGGACGACAGCACTAGAGATAACCTGCAAAACAAAAGCAAGATGTGAGATAGAGAAGAGAAAAAAAGAGGAAAGAGAGAGAGAGAGCAGGGATGGCCAGGGATGGGGGGCCAGGGGGAGGGGCCATAGTGATGAGGAGGCTGAAGGAGGCTTTGCACTCGACCAAGAAAATGTCAGAATAGTGGTGGTGGTGGGGGAGTGGGGTTTTGCGGGGGTTGAAGAAGGATCGGATGGGGGTTCACTGAAGGAAGGTTCGCTGGGGACCGAGGGAGGGTCGGATGGGGGGCGGAGAGGTGGATTTTCATGGGGGGCCGAGCGAGGGTAGAGGAGGATTCGTCGGACGGGAGGTTTCGCAGGGCCGAGGAGGTCGAATGGGGGTTCACCGGAGGGGGATTTCTTGGGGGCCAAGAAGGGTCGGATGGAGGAGTGGGGGTGGCGGTGGTGGGGGGGGCGGCCAAGGATGGGGGGTGGCGGGTGGTGGGGACGCTAGGGATGGGGGGGCGGAGAGGGAGGGGGAAGGAGGGGCGGCCCTGGCCGAGGGGGAGGAGGGGCGGTGCCGGTTGGAGGGGAAGGAGCCTCATCGATGATGAAGAGGAGGAGGAGAGAGAGAGAGCAAGAGAGATCGAGCATGCATGAAAGAAAAGAAAAAATTTAAAGATTTTTAACCTAACTTACGACAGCGATTATCGAACCATTGCCATAAATCTATGGCAGCGGTTATCCAAAATCGCTATCATAGATCTACGGCAGCGGTTCTATAACTGCTGCTATAGATCTATAGCAGCAATTTTTGATAACCACTGCCATAGATGGAAATAATTTTTTTTCTCTAAATATTATATAATTTTAAAATTTAATGCCCATTCTCACCATTCATTATTTAAATAATTATCATTAGAGTATCATCGTAAAAGATCGCCTCGATCCAATGGCCCTAGCTTCATCGATCAGAAAAATTTAATTTCAACGATCACGAATGACGATATGATAATTTGATAGATGGAGATCTTCAATGGATTTAAAAATCTCCAACAATGATCTTGATGATGTTTATAGCGTACTATCAAACTTTTACTTTAATCAGATATCGTTATCATGGTCAATTTAGCATGGAATGATTTTGATCGTTAAATTAGAAATAAGTGATCAAAGGATTAAACGGCATCTGATTATGAGATAATTTTTTAGTTAAATGATCTTTATTATAATTTTAAATATTTTATATGATGATGATAGTAAAATTTAAATCATTTTTATATTAACTGTTCATGTTAAGTAGATATTGTAGAAATACGAGCATAACAACCAGTGAAGTTTTAGAATGGTTATCAGGAGATGCATATTTTTAGATCATTCTTCATCTCACAAGTTGAATTTTATAATCACCATTATAAAAAATGATTAAAGTAGTAGTCAAGATTATTTATAAAAAAAATATCTCATAATCGAACACTATTTGATCCTTTGATCACTCATTTATCATTTAACGGTCAAAACTAATCTATACTAAATTGACCAAGATAACGATATCCGATTGAAGTAAAATTTTGATAGTATGCTACAAACATCATCGAAATTATCGTTGCAGATTTTTGGATACATCGAAGGTCTCCATCTATCAGATCATCGCATCATCGTTCGTGATCGTCGAAATCGAATTTTTCTGATCGACGAAGCTAGGGCCATCAGATCGAGGTGACCTTTTGCAACGACACTCTAATGATAATTGTTCAGATAATGAACGATAAAGATAGACATTAAATTTTAAAATTATATAATATTAAAAAAAAAGTATATGACAGTGATTACAATTAACCGCTGCCATAAATCAGATTATAGCAGCGGTTCCTACTAACTGCTGCTATAGGTCCGACTTATGACAGCGGTTACAATAAATCGTTGCTATAGGTCGATCTATGGCAGCAATTTTTTATAACTGCTGCTATAGATCCGATCTACGGTAGTGATTTTCTATAACCGCTGCTATATGTTAGACCTATAGTAGCAGTTACAAAAATCGCTGCCATAGGTCTGACCTATAGCAGCGGTTAATGAAAATCGCTGATGTAGGAGCTATGGCAGCGGTTTCGAAAACCGCTGCCATAGTAAGCATTGCCATAGGCCATTTTTGTAGTAGTGCATGCAGGACGAAGATAGGATCGAGCGATCTGGCTCAACTCTCATATTTGCTCATTCATGAGTAGCAGGCGATTGTTCTAGTGTATGGAGGTGAGAAAATTCAAAAGCTCTCAAAGTTAGGTGGACGTCGAATGTCGAGTCGAGATGGAGATTGTTGAAAAAAATATCTCGAATTTGATCCATAGCAAAGAAAAATTTAGATGCGGAGAAGTCCAGCTTGAAGAGCACTTTGTAAGGAGCCCGAAAAGATATTTTTAGTGGGGCACACAGTACACGGCAAGTGGGGCCACAACATGCAGCCTATGGAGCTTGCAGCATGTGGCCCAGGCCAGCCAGTGCATGGCCCTTGCACGGGTGCGGCCCAGCACGGGCGCATGGCCCTGGTGCGGACGTGCAGGCCCATAGCAGGCATGCAGGATGCCGGGCCTAGAAGCTGTTTGCAGCGTGCAGATGCATGTGGGCAAGCACATTGCCATAGCCCTAGCCTAGGCGGGCGCATGCGCAGGCATGGCCTAGGCCCAGGCAGGCACACATAGGGGGTAGCCCAAGGGGGAGCTTGTCCATGGGTCTACGGGCCTTGTGCATGGACTGGGTTCATTCACGGGTTCACACAAGTTTTATGGAGCTTGTTTGCACGATCCAGTGGCCACGAAGAGATACGATCATGATCTATTGGCTAGGAAACGCTCAAGACGTGATCAAAGGTGTCAAGGGCATATTTAAGTCGTGATGATAGTCTGATTCCGATCTAGTGAAGGTTTTGTGCCTATTTAAGGCTGATGGTGCTGTAGAAATTAAGAGATGTATAGAAGGCCTTGGCAGCCACCGAGAGGATTTTGACAAAGTGCTTAGAGCACGTAGCTCACAGAGTAGACATAGGTAGAGCAAAGCATTAGGTAGAGCGAGGCAATGGTTGTGTGAATGACCGTTAGGCATGATGTAGTGGTTTTCACAAGAAGCATCCAGAGGTATCGAGGATTTAGCGATTTTCACATGAAGCATCCAGAGGCATCGAGGATTCTGATACTGGCAGGCCTATGAGAGGATCTCCTTGAAGATTTTTGAGAGAGCTTTTATGAGGGTAGCTTCTAGTTGAGAGAGGTTTATTGATGAGAGTTGAGAAAAGTATTCTCCTTTTGTACTTATTTTTTCTCTTTCATAGTGAAGCTTGCATGTCCCATAAAGATAGCACTTGGACCAATCCACGTACTTGATTATATATTTTTATTTTTTTTCTTTCTGTCATAATATTTTAGTCCGAGATCTTCCAACACACACACCCCCCCACACACACACACATATATATATATTGTCAAGGAATGCAAATTTTATATCTAACTTCAGCATTAGGGTGCGCGCGCGCGCGCACACACGCGCGCGCGCACATACACAGATATATATATATATATATATATATATATATGCGTGTGTGTATGTATGTATGTATGTGTGTGTATATGCATGTATATTTTGTTATGAAATACAAATTTCATATCTAACTTCTGCATTAGGGGCTATCTGGACGTCCCTTTATGTAAATAAAGATAGCAAGCCGGCAGCTTTGCTTGTGACTTGGAGATTCTTCAGCCAAGGCATGACGATAATGTTTATAGGAGTCTTGGAGATTACACCTTGCATGAAGATCGTTATTGGGACTAGGTTGCACCATTGCAGCACTGTATTTTTCTCTTATTAAAAAATAATAACAACTCAAATTATGTATGCTAGAGGAAGGACTCAAACCTCCAACTGTTTGATCATATTGTAAACAAGCAGGAGGTGAAAAATATTATGGAGATGCACATTTTTGTAGAAAATTAACATCTTCTAGGAAAAAGTGGGAATCAAGGATGATTTGATGACTTTGATGAAAAGTAGATACTTGAAGTGCTTCATCAGAGTCTGAAGGACAACCGGAAAGAGCATACAACCGAGCATGCCTCGTGAACAGGTATGGGAAAGGTTTGCGTTGCATGGTAGAATAAATAGATATTTTAGCTATGGCTTGCTAAATTTAAAAATATGTATGTATGTATTTCTCCGACGTGTACTTTATGCAAAATATATCCCCTCTCTTGTGCATTAGCATCAGTTTAAGCTCATATGAGCCTCAATAAGAAACGAACATAGTAATCCTAGCGTATGAGAGATACTTTGAACAAATATGCGTATAAAACCCATTCTCCGTGATATCTTTATTATAAATCTCATATATTTATGTCTATATATTGTTTTTTCTTCTTCATTAGCAAATGGCCGCACTATATATATATATATATATATATATATATATATATATATATATATATATATATATATATATATATATATATATATATATATATCTGTGTGTGTGTATTTCTTCAACTTGATCACTCAGTTGATCTCCACATAGTCGATATCCAAATCATTGGATATAATTTACTATCTTCAAATTATTTATACAAAAAAAAAAAAAAAATCATATGAGACATGGCCTTCGCATATATATATATATATATATATATATATTTATGTGTATGTATGTATGTATGTGTTGACGCAGAAACTGGTCGTCGTCGGAATCCGCTGGAGTTGAGGCCGATAAGGTCGCCACCGGAGATCTACAAAATAAAGTTCTGTTCGGAGCCGGTAGGGGGTGGCTTCGGCAGGACCCTCCGACGATCAAGTCAGCTCTGGCCAATAGAAATGGAGTACTTGGAATGAGTTCCGGAGCTTGAAGAAGAAGAGGAGAGCTTAGAGATCAGAGAGATTAGCGTATCTGGAGGGTCCTTTTTATAGCGGAGCTTGATGGTGACAGCTGCAGCCGCATGCTGGCGGGTCGCTCGAGGTTCGGCAGAGTCAGTCTCACGAAAAGGTGCCGTCTGTGGTGGATTGACGGTGACAGTCATCGCCGCCTGACAGCAAGTTGCTATCGCTTGCAGTGGACTGATGGTGATGGCTGCAGAGCCAGCCGAATGAAGGGTTGAAGGTCTTCGTCGTGTGCCCATTTTGGAGGAGTTCGGACTCCTGAAGAGGAAGCTTGGAGAGAGTTCGACTCCCGTAGGCGTCTGGCTGGAGGTACTCGGCTAAGGTTCGACCGCTGGAGAGTTCGATAGGAGCTCGATCGGCCGAAGAGGGCGTTAGGGAGGAGTCTGGCTCCTGAAGAAGTCCGTCCGAAGGGTGTCTGGGGTGAGTCCAGCTCTCGAAGAAATTCGACCGAAGAGGAAGCTTGGAGGAAGTTCGGCTCCTGCAAGCGCCTGGCTGTAACGACGCGGAGAGAGTTCGGCTCTTACGGGAGTCTGACTGAGGCTCAGCGATTGAGTTCGGCTAGAGCTCGACTGTTGGGGAGTTCGAAGGAGCTCGGCCGCTAAGTAGTTCGATCGGCTGAACGGATTAGAAGAAGCTCGGTCGATAAGTAGTTCGATCGGCTGAACGGATTAGAAGAAGCTCGGCCGCTGGGGGTTTGGCTAAAACCCGTCTGCTGAAGCTCTTCTACGACTACTGGTTGCATTAGGCTGAGCATCGAACTAGACTTTGGTGGGAGCGGGGTTTATCCCCAACACTAGCCCCCCCACTCTCGAGTTCGAAAATCGAAGGAAGGGAGTGCAGAAAAGGCGACTGCCGAAGTCTTCCTCTGAGCCCCATGCTGGTCTAGGTCGAAGCTCGGGGGAGATCTCATCTCCAGCTAAAGTTGATATCGAAGTTGAAGCCCGGAAAAGATCCCATCTCCAACCGAGGTTGAGGGAGGCTTCGTCCGCTATGATCGAAGTCGGAGGTTGCGCTCCTCGGAGCGACATTGTCTCCTACAGCCGAGGTCGATGCAGACGCTCGGAAGAGATCTGATCTCAGGACAAGATTGTCTCCGACCTTATCTCTGGCCGAAGTGGAAGTTGAAGCTGTCTAACCGAGATTGACACGGTTGCTCGAGAGAGATCCTATCTCTAGCCGAGGTCGAAGTTGAAGCTCTCCAGCCGAGGTTGACATGGTTGCTCGGGAGAGATCCTATCTCTAGTCGAGATTGTTGCTCGCATTAGGACAATATTCTCCTCCTATTCCTAATGGACAGTGGCGGCACATAAGGGCCGCTGGGCCTCTCCCTCCATCTTGTCCTTTGTGAACGAGGCCTTCGCTCGGGAGAGATCTTATCTCTAGTCCGAGGTTGTTGCTCGCGTTAGGACGAGGTTCTCCTCCTGTTCCTAACCGAGGTTGACTCGGTCGCTCGAGGAGAGATCTTATCTCTAGCCGAGGTTGACTCGGTCGCTCGAAAGAGATCTTATCTCTAACCGAGGTTGTCAGCGATCGCTCGGGAGAGATCTTATCTTTGGCCGAGGTTGTTGCTCGCGTTAGGATGAGATTCTCCTCCTATTCCTAACGGACAGTGGGGCACATAAGGGCCGCTGGGCCTCTCCCCCCATCTCGTCCTTTGTGAACGAGGCCTTCGCTCGGGAGAGATCTTATCTCTAGCCGAGGTTGTTGCTCGCATTAGGATGAGGTTCTACTCCTGTTCCTAACTGAGGTTGACTTGGTCGCTCAAGAGAGATCTTATCTCTAGCCGAGGTTGTCAGCGGTCGCTTGGGAGAGATCTTATCTCTGGTCGAGGTTGTTGCTCGCGTTAGGACGAGCTTCTCCTCCTGTTCCTAATCGAGATTGACTCAATCGCTCGAGAGAGATCTTATCTCTAGTCGAGATTGTCAGCGGTCGCTCGGAGAGATCTTATCTTTGGCCGAGGTTGTTGCTCGCGTTAGGACGAGGTTCTCCTCCTGTTCCTAATCGAGGTTGACTCGGTCGCTCGAAAAGAGATCTTATCTCTAGTCAAGGTTGACTCGATCGCTCGAGAGAGATTTTATCTCTAGCCAAGATTATCAGCGGTCGCTCGGAGAGAGATCTTATCTCTGGCCGAGGTTGTTGCTCACGTTAGGACGAAGTTCTCCTCCTGTTCCTAACCGAGGTTGACTCGATCGCTCGGAAGAGATATTATCTCTAGCCGAGGTTGACTCGATTACTCGGAAGAGATCTTATCTCTAGTCGAGGTTATCACGGTCGCTCGAAAGAGATCTTATCTCTAGCCGAGGTTGTTGCTCGCATTAGGACCTGTTCCTAATCGAGGTTGACTCGGTCGCTCGGGAGAGATCTTATCTCTAGCCGAGGTTGTCAACGATCGCTCGGAAGAGATCTTATCTCTGGCCGAGGTTGTTACTCGTGTTAGGACGAGGTTCTCCTATTCCTAACGGGCTATGGGGGCACATAAGGGCCGCTGTCAGGGCCTCCCCCCATCTCATCCTTTGTGAATGAGGTCTTCGCTCGGAAGAGATCTTATCTCTAGCCGAGGTTATTGCTCGCGTTAGGACGAGGTTCTCCTCCTATTCCTAATGCAGCAATTATTGACTGCTTCTTCTCTGTTATCGCATAGTTTTTGCATCCAGAAATAATATTATCGAAAGGAAAGAATTTTATTAAAAAAAAATTACTAGCAGTGCATCCCCAAATTCTGTGTTTCAGGATCGTGGTAGCGTTGTTCCTTCGCATTTCTTCGGCAGTAAGTCCCGGACCGGATGACCTCCTCTATTTCATGCTGGCCTTCTCAATTTGGAGCAAGCTCTTATCATTGGGAGACGACGAATCGTTGATGTACCAAGCTCCTCCCAGGGGTAACGTGGATGACGCCGTGAGGTGGCCGACCTCCTTGCCGTCTCTGGCTATGGCAGCACCGAGCTTCCTTGCCATCTCTGACTATGGCAGCGTCGTGCTCCTTGCCATCTCTGACTATGGCAGCGCCCTTGGCCGATCTTTTTCTTGTTCAGGCTAGTGTCGGAGGAATTTATCCAGCCGCCCCTTTCTGACGAGTTCCTCAATTTAGTCTCGGAGCTGGAGGCATTCCTCGGTGTCGTGGCCGTGGTCGCGATGGTAGAGGCAGTACTTATTTCGATCGTGCTTGTTTGGGGGAGACTGTAATCCTTCTGCTCTTGGCAGCTGGTTCTTCATTTTGGTGAGAATCTGAGTTCGAGGAGCGTTGAGAGGGGCATAGTCGTGGAACCTTTTGGGAGGAGGGCTTCTTCGTGCACCTCTGTCGGAGCTTCCTCGGTGGCGAGTTCGAGGAGTTTGGGCCTGCCTACTTTCGGAGGGGGTCTGCAAGCGCAATCGAACTTCGCTCGACTCTCCATCGTCCGCCAGCCGCTCTCTCAGGGCTTCTTCGTCCTTCAACTTGAAAGCTTCTTCCGCACGGGCATATCTCTCGGCCCAAGCCAGCAGATTGGCGAAGTTCCTGGAATACTTTTTTTTCAGAAAGAACAGCAAGTCATTTTTTCGAAGGCCACCCTTGAGTGCGGCCATCGCAACAGACTGATCCAAGTTTCGAATCTCCAATGCCGCGGTATTGAACCGAATGACGTAAGCCCAGATGGATTCCCCCCGCTTCTACTTGACATACATCAGAAAATCTGAACCTCGGTGCGAACGTTGGCTGCTGATGAAGTGGACCGCAAACTGACTACTCATCTGATCAAAAGAGAAGATTGTACTCGACTTCAATGCCGAGTACCAGTTTCTAGCTACTTCCTTTAAGGTAGATGGAAAAGCTCGGCACAGTATGACGTTCGAAGCACCGTGGAGTAGCATCGTGGTACGAAAGGCCTCCAGATGATCAACCGGATCAGAAGTTCCATCGTAGCTTTTCAGTTGAGGGAGCTCGAAGGTCGGTGGAATGGGTTCTTGCATAATTCAGAGGAAGAAAGGAGGTTCAGCATGGACGTCGGCATGACGAGTCGGGGCGACATGGCCGAGCTCTTCAATCCGTCAGTCCATCTCGCGCAGTCTGTGATCGAGGGCGTCGTCCTGATCGCAGATCTTGGGGGACTTCCGGCTACAAGCGCGAAAGGTCTCTTTCAGAGGAGAACCATGATCCGAACATGGATCTCCGACTCTCTATTTCTCTTTCCAAGAGGTGGCGGGCACACCGGTCCGAGTACCCTTTTCTGGGGCCGATTTCCAACATTCGAATGGTGGATTTCCTGATGGAGTCGCCACTAGAGGCTGCTATATGGCCCGCATTGCATCCGCGAGGCCACGGACCTATCGGATGAGCAGGTTGAACTGCTCCATATTTACTGTGGGTACGGGTGGAATCTGAGTTGCCGAGGCTGAAGCAGAGGCAGACGGATTCGGACGGGATCAAAATGCGGAGGCCATCGATCGCTGAGTCGAGGCTCTCCTAGGAGGCATTTTTTCTTTGGAAGAGGGCTCTGATGAGGAAGAAGAGAGATCTCCGGTGAGAGAGAAATCGTCACCAAGCACTCCTTTAAGAATAAGAGAACCTCGGAGATTCAGGCCCTCCTTCTAGCGCCATTCTGTTGACACAGAAACTGATCATCGTCGGAGTCCGCTGAAGTTGAGGCCGATGAGGTCGCCGCTGGGGACCTGCAAAATAAAGTTCTGTCCGGAGCTGGTGGGAGGTGGCTTTGGCAGGACCCTCTGACGATCAAGTCAGCTCTGGCCAACAGGAATGGAGTGCTCGGAATAAGTTTCGGAGCTTGAAGAAGAAGAGGAGAGCTTAGAGATCAGAGAGATTAGCATATCTGGAGGGTCCTTTTTATAGCGAAGCTTGATGGTGATAGCTGCAGCCGCGTGCTGACGGACCCTCGAGGTTCGACGGAGTCAGTCTCACGGAAAGGTGCCGTTTGCGGTGGATTGACGGTGACAGCCATCGCCGCCTGACAGCGGGTCGCTATCACTTGCAGCAGACTGATGGTGATGGCTGCAGAGCCAGCCGAATGAAGGGTTGAAGGCCTTCGTCGTATGCCCATTTTGGAGGAGTTCAGACTCCTGCAGAGAAAGCTTGGAGAGAGTTCGACTCCCGTAGGCGTCTGGCTGGAGGTACGCGGCTAAGACTCGACCACTAGGAAGTTCGATAGGAGCTCGATCGACCGAAGGGGGCGTCAGGGAGGAGTCCAGCTCCTGAAGAAGTCCGTCCGAAGGGTATCTGGGGTGAGTCCAGCTTCCGAAGAAATCCGACCGGAGAGAAAGCTTGGAGGGAGTTCGGCTCCCGTAGACGCCTGGCTGTAATGACGTGGAGAGAGTTCGGCTCTTACGAGAGTCTGACTGAGGCTCGACGGTTGAGTTTGGCTAGAGCCCGGCTGCTGGGGAGTTCGAAGGAGCTCGACGGCTGGGGAGTCCGAAGGAGCTCGACCGCTAAGTAGTTCGGCCGGCTGAACGGGTTAGAAGAAGCTCGGTCGATAAATAGTTTGGCCGGCTGAATGGGTTAGAAGAAGCTCGGCCACTGGGGGTTTGATTAAAGTCCGTTTGCTGAAGCTCTTCTGCGGCTACTGGTTGCATTAGGCTGAGCATCGAACTAGACTTCGATGGGAGCGAGGTTTATCCCCAACAGTATGTATGTATGTATGTATGTAATGAGTGTATATTACTTAAACTTGATCACTCAGGTTGATCTTCACATAGTCTCATATTGATAATCCAAATTATTGGATATAATTTACTATCATTGAATTGTTTATACAAAAAAAAAAAAATCATATGAGACATGGCCTTCGTCTATATTATCAACCATTGGTCAAAAAATTGGATACTCTAAATAATATGAAACTATATATATTTTTTATTATTTGATGGTTAGACTGTAGATTTTTAAATCATATAATTTTTGATATAGAAGTAATTTAAAAATGATAGATCATATTCAACAACTTGAATTATTGATGTAAAATTCTATACAATATAAAATTAATCGGATCCACTCATTTGTAGCCCACCTAATTCATCCCCTCTTTCTCTCTCTCTCTCTCTATATAGAGAGAGAGCATCAGGCTAGATTCAGTTGTCGACCGAATTTGGATTCAGATCTAGTCAGATCAAAACTCTATAATATAGGTCTTATATTAATGATTTAAGTTATTAAATGTGATCTACTACTTCAAAATTATTTGTACATAAAAAAATCATATGATTTGAGAATCCCCAATCTATGCATCAAGTAGTCAAAATTTAGATAGTCCAAATAAAATTGAATTAGATGTAGTTTTTTATCGCTTAATGTATAGACTAGGAGTCTTCAAATCATATAATATTTTATGTATAAACAGTTTTGAGATAGTAAATTATATTCAATGGTTTGGATTATCAACGTAGGACTCTCGTTATCCAATTTTGACTTGATCGAATATGAGCTCAAATTCCATCAATTTTATCCAAATCTATTCCTATATATATATATTTATATGCACAAATATAAGGAAGATTGTTGCAAGAGATGCTGGTGCGGTACTTCTAATTTGTTTGGTGCAATCATTATTTTTGTGAAGAGAAGTGTTTGTGATGTTTATGAGCCGACCCCTACAGAAGGTGGAGTCTGCGGCTAAGCAGTATCCTGCTCGATGCGCTTGACATGAGGTGGGGGCTTGTCACATGCATGATGAAGAAAGGGTTCAAATTAGAGTCGCAGATACTGTACACAGACACTGTACAAGAAAGCCATGCATAGCTACTACTTATCTTTCATGGGATCACCATTTATAGACCTTAAATGGTCTTCCAACAACCATATTAATTAAGAGTGGAGTTGATGACAGCAAAGAATCACATTCATGGAGGCATACCTTCAATTATTTGCACCATGATGCCAAAAATATCAAAGGACAATGGCCTGATAAACATCCCAAAGTATTAATACTACAGTATTTCAACAAAATAAATGAAATTTATGCAAACTAGATCTTCTATTTTTGCTATATATATATGTGTGTGTGTGGTAAAATAGATAAAATTAAACCAAATGAGTATCAATATATTCTTGGAAATCAGCAAACAAAATATTTAACAGTGGGCGTGACACATTTTATAGAATACCGCAATACTGATTTTATATGTTTAGCCACATAAGATTCAGTTACTAGTGGCCATATATCCTTTCATGTTCTAGTCGTAAAAACATTATTAGCTATGGTAACAAATCACTTTGTAATAATGTCATGACCCCATGTTATAATAATCCAAATGCACCCTAAGTTCTTCCTTGCTGAACTGGTAAGTCAGACCTGCACTTTCCCAATGGTCCCCTCAAACCCCAGTACAATTAGTATCCCTCTGAAAGGCTCTCTTTCATGAGTATCATCTGTTCCAGTTGGCTCATTCCCCAGCTTTGGAAGGCCAGTCTTAAAGGCATTTTCTATACCTAGTCCAGTGCTCCCAAGCGCAATGTTCCCATTTCTAGGCCATGTGATCAGTGATCCATTGGGCCCATGTCAACTACCTCTTTCTTAGTACTCGATACCATCCCTTTGTGTGAAAGACACAGATTGCACACCAACTAGTTGGTCCAAAGAGTCGGTAATGTTTTTACATTAGGCTTCATGGGTCTCTTGCCTTGAACTTTAAAAGCCACCACCAACTTCTTTCCTCCCCCTACCCTTCCTCTCTTCACTTCCTTTCATCTGTTGGAGTTCTCTTCTTGCCACCCTCAAAGCTAAGGCATGAAGAGCTCTCCCTCCTCCAATATCACCATCATCTCTACTTCTCGACCTTTTGTCTACATCACCATATTCTTCTTATTGATATCTAGGATTCCACTCTCCACGGCATCATCACCACATGAAGCTCCATTGGCACACCTCTGCAACCACCATCACTTCTTCCACCACCACCACCAACCCCATGAAGGGAATTCTCTCTCCTCGTCGCACCGCCTTCCTTCTCGGTGCCTCCATTTTGCAAGAAGGCGTTTCCAACCACCACCAAGGGAGATTGATCCAAGGTATGGTGTCGAGAAGCGGCTCGTCCCCACCGGGCCGAATCCTCTTCACAACTGAAGAGCTTGGTCATCGTCAACTGCAGGGCAGTGTCTTCTTCCATGAATTCTTGCACCCTTCTACAGCTTGCTACACTCATATATATATATTCTTCTGAACTCGTTGGCATTTCATCCTTTCTTGTATTTTCTTTCCATGTCTTGAGTGTTTCCTTTTTATCTAAGAAGGATGGGAGAGCTTTGAAGGTTGTAATGGTTTTGAATTAATGGAAAGGACTTACAATGGAGGATGTGGCTTCATTCTAAATTAAGGCATCTTAATCTCATCTTTGATTATTATAAGGAATTTTTAGATTTTCTGGTCCTAGCACGATTTTTTTTTCTTGATGAATTTTGAGCTCAGGAGAAGCCCATGAGTTCATTTATTGGAAGGTGACGGAGGAACTCAAATACACGCCACCTTTATGGGAGGGGCAGCCATCTTTCCAACCACAATTAAAGTGTTCATGTGCATGTGTTTTCTTTGATGGTCTGGATATGGCTTGCTTTTCTTTCCTTCTCATCTGTCTATTTCTTAGCTTAATGGGTATCTCTCTCTTTCTACTCTTGCTTTACTTTTCCTTTACTTCGTATCTGGTTGCTAGATGGCTCTTCCTTTTGTGTGAAGTCTAAATTTCATCAATTAAAGAAATTTTGTTCTTTATTAGACTTTTCCCATTTGAAGGGCTTCATGCAGTAATGCTTCTCACTGGTTTTTAAAGAAATTAGTATTTGGAATATATATATATATATATATATATATATATGAAACCTTTCAAGCTTGGAAGCTTGTTAAAGATGGTATTTAAGCTTATACAGAACTGTTGCAGAGTGAACGGAGAGCTGAATTATAACGCTAGTCCTATGGCCCAATTAATCAGCTTATTGTGAAGTCCTCCTTTTTTGGATATCTGCAATTGCTATCATATTGAACAGAACTAATACTGTTCTACCACAGAACAGAACTAATACCAAAAAAAGCTACAACTAACCATCACCATTGCATCTGTTGAGATTTTAGTTAGGATTCTAGTTGTATATTTTTTTCGGTATGCCCATCATCATCAAGAGAATGTATCAATGTATTTTCTTGTTTCATTTAATTAGGATTATCTCCTTCTTTTTGGGTTAGCAACGATAATGGTCTTTGTGCCATATGAACTCTGCCATGACTATAACCTCTTTGAAGAAAATCAAATAATCGACGAGAGAGATTCCACTTTCCACTTAAAGGATCCAGAGGATGCTACTTTTTGTTGTTTCTCTAATGATGTTTTATGGACCTTACTGCTCTCTTCATCTCTGTGATTACTCAATCTGCTTCACTGTCCTTAATGTAGACTGAAGAGAACTTCTCCTTCCAAAAACTGGATTGATTTATTAATTTACATATCGGTATAAGTTTTTCTTGATCAAATAAACAAATCACGGCCATCCATACTTCCCGTCATGTGCCGTGCAAAAGCCTGACACCGTTGTGTAACGAGTTCATGGAAACTCCTTCGCTGATGCATTGAACCACCTGAGAGAAACTGTCAGATTATCTACTTCTTTAATAATATTTTATTATATAAAATATTTAAGATATTACATTATCATTTTTCTATTTTATTATTTTTTTTAAAAAATAATATTTTATTATTTTTTAATCCTCCTTCCTCTTCTTCTTCGTAGCTCCTCCTCGCCACTGCCCGCCTCTCCGCCGCCGCATGCTGCCCCCCATCCTCCTCTTCCGCCCACCTCTCCGCCGCTCGCCTCCCCACCGTGGCCGCTCGCTTCGTCACCCCCTTTCCCCTTCCGCCACTCGGGCCTGCCGTCCCCTTCCTCCTCCACCTCCGCCGTTCGCCTTCCCGCAGCCATACTACCGTCGTTCAGGCCCGCTACCCCCTTGCTCCTCCGCCTCCACCGCCTGCCTTCCCGCATCCCCACCACCGCCGCTCGGGCCTGCCGCCCCCTTCTTCCTCCTCCTTCGCCTCCACCGCTCCCTTTTTGCTGGTATTCACGCACCGTAGCAAGCTGGTGTTCTAGCAATGAAGGACAAGTTGGTGTTCTTTTCCATCACCCAAACTCTCAAGGGCTATCCTGTAAACATCCGACGATGTAAAAATCCTCTGTGATAACGACCTCTCTGGCACCGACCTAATCGGCAGCTTTCTCTGACGGAGCCGATGGGGGAGAAGCAACTTCCAAAAAGTCCCTACAGCTCGAATTATTTATTGCACCAGCCCTCCGTTTCGTTCTCAAATCGCCCACAACTTCGAATTATTCTTCACATCAGTCATGCATATAACTGGTGCGGAGCCGGTTGCCAGTGGAAAGTTTGGCGCTTTTTATCTAGAATAAGATGGTCAAAAAAAGAGCCATTAACAAAAAGACCAAAAAGAGCTTTGAAGTGCCATAGCAAAATTCTATTATTAATATATTAATAATAGAGTACGCACAGGCATGGGAAAAAAAATGTTAGCTTAAAGCAAAAGCAAGCCAATTATACTCTTTTCATTTTGTTAATGGAAGATGGTTAGGCTCCGATTCATTTTTCTTGAAAAAAAATATAAAGAAGAAGCAGCAAGAAGCCAAAGAAACAAATCCAACAAGAATCACGATAACAAAGAGGGAGGAACAGTGGTCCTGGACTTCAAGTGCCACTAGATTCTAGCAGAACTTTTAGTTTGGATCCTCCATATAAACTCTCATCCAATTCGACCAACAAACTAGCCCATAGATTATCAAGGTGGTGACTTCTCCTAGTGGTTACCTTTGAATCATTATTCAGTCCATATATTTGTTTATCTGCGCTTTACTCATGCTATGATATAAGAATGTTTCTATAGGTTCAGTAACTAATCATGCACTTCATAGGGAATATAAGGAGAAATAGAATAGCAGTATAATTTTGCTCTGAGTTACTAGGATTAAAGTTGCTGTAGAACAATAATAGAGAGCAGGGAAGGCCTACCTGCCTCATAATCAACAATATGTTCCACATTTCATCAGATGGGAGAGTTTCATTTCTCCCAATTGTCAGTGTCAAGCACCATCTAGTTTGTTGGACTTTAAAGGAGAGGCTAGACATTATGAAAGAAACATATAATGATCAAATACCTGCCAAAACTAAATGCTTGCAGTGCTTACAATGAATTATACCTTATGAAGTCCTTATCAGTGGTTCTTCCTCATAGGCCATTCATGATGTAAGGTACCCAGAAGAGGGGATCACTTAATGGCAAACTGGAAATTGATGTGTTTGCTGGTACCTTAAAGCACTGACATCCATATCACATACAGAAGAAAGCTTGTTACCACAATAAACTGATAAGATAATGGATAAAGACAGATTGACCAGAAATCTTGTTGTGAATGGTGGGTGGCTTCTACAGATGCTGCGCACGTTAATAATATGTGCACTTCTTTCCCCTCGTAGGATCTCTTGAAGATGACTTTAAAGGTGATGTGAAAATCCCAACTTTGACCTTTATTTGCATTTTCTTGTCCCCTCTTTCTTTTCTTTCCCCCTTTTTTTTGTTGGTTGTTACAATGAATTTACGACACATTTGGTTCGAGATGGAAATCGAAATCAAAATCAGAATCGTATTAGAATAGAAATTAGAATAATTATATCTCCTAACATATTTGGTTTGTGATTGGAATTCAAATTGAAATGGAATTTGAGTTCTAGGAAAGACTAAGGATTTCCATCCTCTCTAAATTCAAAATGAGAATGAAACTCCTTCAAATCAATCGGCTCATTCCCAATTCTCATTTCTATTTTAGAGTTCAACTCCTTCCAACCAAACATGCTTTTATAGTTGAAAAAATTTAAGTACTTGGTAGAGCTAAAAACTTGCGTAGAACAAAAAAAGCCGACACTGAATGTAATGCTTGGATGCCTTGGCATACAACAAGGAGATATTCTCCTCGATTTATCTTAAGCTAAAGAATTACAAGTAACGGAGCACTTTAATATTATGTCATTTGATTGCAATACAGGTCATGAGTCTCATCCAAACCATAATCTACTTAAAATCCTAATCTCGAATTTTTTTTTCAGTTTCTCTGAATTTTTACCTCCTCCATTTTCGCTCCTTAGCCCATTGAATCCACTTGAATCCATAAAGAGGATTCAGACACACTCTTGATCTTGAATGTGGCAAAGATATTGTGCTAACTAATAGGTGAGAAGAGAGTATATAAAAATTAAACCCTCATAATATATTTTTTTTATAAATAATAATAATAATAATAATAAAAATAGTCCCGCTAAAATCCCTTTCTAAGCTTCTTCAGATCATGCTATGAACTTCCAAGGTTCAGATTTAAGACTTAATCCAAGTTATGATGCCTTTATACAATTAGAATCCTCAACTAGAACTGCCACATTGATAGCTTTCATTTTAAGGGTAAAAAAATGTTGCCTGGAACTTCACCCCTCCCATATATCCTACTCTCCCATCTCTTCACTTTACCGTTGTTTGCTCCGCTTTCAAGTTTCTGCATCATGTAAATAGAATTTTATGTTCTATGAATTTTACATGAGAAAATGCTTAAGTAATATATAATATATAATTTCACAATTTATCAAAACTAGCTCAAAATTAATATAAGTAGTTTCTTATTATTTTAAGAAATATAGGCATCCAGGAATAAATATTAATATTACTATCAGATGAAAACTTTTCAATAGTTCTTATTTAGGATTTATTGGTCAATCAAGATTATTTACGATATAAAGATTGCACCGTATTACACCATGCTTGGTGACTACCATCAAGAGATCAACTGTTATTAATGATAACATGTTGTATATGGCATATAAAGATATCTTGTATTATAGTCGTTCATATTTTGATGATGGTATGATGTAATTTACATACTATTTAGAATTTATGTCTATGCCATATGCTTAACTTTTGCATTTTTTTCAAAAAAATGGGTTTCTTTATGGTACTTAAAAAATAGTATAGGATGCACCTGTTTTGAAATGTTTATTTAAAATAAATAATTATATAATTTTTATCTAAACTATCAAATATTTTTAGAGTTATTATAATTTTTTTTAGTATTTTAATGCGTGGATGTAGCGGGCGTGGCCATCTATATTTGGTTGGACGCCTTCGAAGCATGCACCGCATCTGCGGCATTTTTTTTTTTTTGTAAGAATCCATTCCTTTCTTAAAAATGCTGGATCTCCCTAAAACGTGCAATTTGATAAAGACACTCCTCTTTATAAATTTTGCATCCATGTATGGTTAAAAGGTGAAGTACTAACTACTGAGTGGACATGTAGTAAAAACAGGAGCATCGTATCATGCCGGCGGAAACGACAGGCTGGCCGACTTCTATGGTGGTAAGTTATTAGCTCCGGACGCGAAATTCACGGGGGAAAAGGATGGATGGCTGTGATCCACGGAATCCTTCTATTTTGACGGTTGAGATACCTCGCCCTTCTTGCCAGATCTAGGGCTGTGGATTTTGGAGCTACACGAGTGGAAATTAGATGTCTAGAAGTTATAATTAACTATATATAGTTTAATGAATTAATTGGCCTTCCACCGGCGCGTGCTCAATTTCTCAACTCCCGCGGTCCCATCGCCGAAAATGGGATTTCTGGAACGCGGCAACGCGAGGTGATCTCTTCGTCCACGCGCTCGGATCGAGATCTCCGATGGGGATCCCCTCGAACTTGGCTTCGATCTGCTGCTTGCTTCTCCTCCTCAGCCTCGCACGATGTAAAACCGTGAAGCGAGATGGTACGTCTTTCTTCGACACCAACTTTTGATAAGTTTTGAGATTTTGGTTGCATTGTCTCGTCTGATCTAATGATTTCGAACTGAAGTGAGCAAGGTTGGTTTGGATTCGGTGGAAATGTAGAATTGAGTGGTTTTCGTTTGATTTTTTTCCCCGTCTTTTCAGTGAGATGGGGTAGTTGAGTTTTGGAATTGGATATGAGGGTTTCATGAGGTGGAAAACGTCAATTAGTTTATTATTTGGGAAGAAATTTAACTGAGTTTGGATTTCTTGTTCTGTTTGGTTGATGCAAGTCGTTTGCTTCAGATCAGGCTGCAGTAAAGTCGTCACCTTTTTGCGAGCTGAAGTAACGATCAAGTTTGATATTTTCTGATTGCAAGAAAATTTAGCTGATCTGCAAGCTGCATTTTCATAAATAAATTTTGTTTACTTTTTTTTTTTTTTTTTTTGAGAGACAACATTTTATGTCTTTGTTTGTCATCTGCGTCAGAAAATCTTACCTCAGTTACTCTTTGAATGCTAAGTTTTGGTGGAGGATATTGAAGTTCAGAATTAGACATTGATTGAGTCAATTTACTACAATATATCTCGGTATTTTAGAATGAGTGTTGCATTTACAAACCCCTTTTTTTTTAATCCAGTGCATGTTTTGTCCTTTTTTAATCCTTAAACCCTTCGTTCAGTTAAAGTTCTTAGCTGAAAATTTGAGATTTAGTACCTTGGTTTCTCCCTTGATAAAAGCCCAAAACATGCCAAAATTTCAAATCAAGAAGTGAAATCCTTTGGATTAATAGATAAAACGTTTTTGTGGAGAAAGTTGTCATGGTAATACTTAGATGACAAAATGTTACACTGGGGACAAGAGAAGTGACGTAGAGATAACCCTAGGGACAGATGCCAGATTTTTCTTTTAGTAAACAATGTTTTTAGAAAATCCTAAATAAGATGGAGAAGAATGAAGAAAGCAGAGGCAATACTTCTTTAACGTGGACATGAGTCTTTTCTAGACTTAAAACCAAAGGAGGAGGTGCAGGAGGTTGGTTTAAAGTAGGAACATTCTTACCTGCAGAGAGATGACCCATATGCTTTATCATGGGATTATCTTCTTAACCTGTTCTGGCACATCATCAACTTTATCAATACTCAATAGTCTTCTTAGTAGCTTATTTCCTAAATCAGTCAAGTGTCAAGATTACTAAGGTGCAGTAATATGTATCTACCATCTTATGGCTCATGAATGGAGTTGGATAATTTCACTATGGCACCAAATGATGTAGCCCACCAAAAGGTATGAATACAAAATGAGAGAACAGCAATTGAAGGAAGTCTGGAGGCAGAAAATGGAAGAACAGGAGATGACCTAAATGTGCTAGAAGGAATATAGCACTTCAAATCCCCTAGGCAAATTAAATAAGGGAATAACCCTCCCCTACTTGATTAGTAACAGTCAATGACTCAATCAAGTCTGAATCACTTTACCAAAGCTTCCTGAATATTTTTATACCCATACTGATTGAATTGGGAAACCTGTAAATCCATGCAAAAGCAGCAAACTAAGTATACCCCCACCCCCAACACACCACTCACCACAGTTATTCTTACACCATATGACTGCCAAGAACCAAATGGATGGTCTTATGTAGTTGTGTCCTCTTATTTTCTCTTTGTTTCCAAAAGTTCCAAACTACAAAGAAACATAGGACTAAACCTTGTTTTGAGACTTATATGACTATCTAAACTCTAAAGTATGCTATTTTCCAGAAAGACAAAATTCCATTCTGTGATTTGAATTGTTATGTTTTGATGGTTAATTCTAACCCACAAAGTGGATGGGAAGGGACACTTTATGCTAGTTGATAAATGCTAGCTGCAAACTACATTTGCTTTTTAATTACCTCAATTTACATAAATAGAAAATTGATATTGCTTGACTAGATTATATTTCTTGCTGACAATGCACTGTGCTATGGATTTTTTAATTAATGTTCATATATGATCTTACTCAAGGATGGAAGATCTTCTTTGTGCTCTCTGATGGGCTTAAAATTGGCTTTGTTGCAGTAAAAGCATTAAATGAAATCAAGGCTTCACTTGGATGGAGGGTGGTTTATGCATGGGTTGGAGATGATCCTTGTGGAGATGGTGATCTTCCCCCATGGTCTGGTGTTACATGTTCTCAACAAGGAGATTATAGGGTTGTGACAGAATTGTAAGAAAGTGAATCATTCTCTTCTATCCTTTCTCTGTTCTCTGATTCATTTGTTGACATTGGTGTGTAGTGCCCCAAGTTTCACTAACATTATTTTGGCTGATACTAGCCATGGTGAATGCTAAGTTTGTAAAGTTGAAGGAAATGCATCATAAAATGCATTGTTAAATGAGATGGAATAGAAAATAAGGTTGAGGATTGGTGAAATAAATGGGTAAAATTATACATTTTTAGGTCATAATTACTATCATATAATCTTTCAGTTTATATCATATATAGCTGTTACTTGAGGAACTAGTGAGAGAACCCTCAACAAGTTATAGCTGTTACTCGAAGTCGTTTTGAGCAATATTGGTCAAAGGGATGAATTATACGGTAACCATAAGTCAGGGTTCTAAGCATGTTGCTTTGCATACATTCGACCTATCCAGACGTCGGGTATATTGCTAGATTAACATTTTGATTGGTATAGAAATTGATTCCTGTACTATCGGCTTAGGTTCGAACATATGGGTTACACACATTAGAGGTTGTTACCTGATCGGATGGTTGATCGACGATTGAAAATCATTCTAAGGTCAAACAATCAATACGATTGAAGTTTGACCTAATGCAAGTATTACTGGAGGATTGATTAGCAATTGGATTGTTAATTGGCTCTATAGATCGAGCAATCAGACTGAGATCAAGTCTAATTGAATTAGATTCAATTAGAATTGGTTTGGACTTAATTGGATTAAGTTTAATTGGTTTATTGGATAAGCCAATTGCAAGGAAGAACAAGTTCTTGTTCAATTGGGACTTGGATGCACTTAATTTCTAATTTGATTAGAAATTAAACCAGATTTAAATTTGATTAAATTTGATTTAATTAGGGTCCTAATTGGATTAGGATTGTCTATTAATTAGGTTGACTCAAAACTATTTTGATTTGGATTCAAAAGATTTTGACCTAGTCAAAATAGGAGAATCCTAGTTAGACTAGGACTCTTTCGTTCATCCTTGCGCCACCTAAGAATGATCCCACGCTCTTCTTGAATTTATTCCAGATGTTTACGTGAATATTTCCACGCTTAAGAAAGGTATTCCACGCCCAATTTCTGAAGAGTTTGAAATAAATTTGACTTAGGTCAAATTTGGAAATAAGTTTTGAGTTGGATTCTATTTGATAGAGTCCTTAAAACCCAAAACTCCTCTCCTCTCTCCTTGGAATTTTTCTCCACGCCTCCTTATTTTTGTGCAACCCATTTTTCCTGATTTTTGTGCGTTGGTTTCAGGTATTCCACTCTAAAAATGTAGGTGGGGTTCAAGAGTTGAACGCCACCAAAACTCCTTTATGAAATTCTAATTAGGCTAGGTTTTGACTTGAACGCCACCAAAACTCCTTTATGAAATTCTAATTAGGCTAGGTTTTGACCTAGTCTATTAGATATAAAAAGGAGGACGCCTTCTTTCATGTTTTGGATGTGAAAAATTCTAGAAAATTCATGAAAAAATAGAGAAAAAAGAGGAGGTGTGAGAGGCTTTGGACGCAAATTTTCTTGGAGAAGAGACTTCAATAAGACATCAAAATTTAATGTCTTGAAGAAAAAAGGTAAGAGAAGATTGTCTTCTCTTGTGGTTTTCTTTCAATTTTTTTTTTTCTTCTTATTTTATGTGATTTTTCTATAAGAAAAATCTAAGAGAGAGAGGGAGAGGGCGTGGAGGATGAGTGTTCCAGGGAGTTGGGGCATGGTGGTCCTCTTTGGACATAATCTGATCATGTCTTGATGAGAGAAGAAGAAGAGAAGAAAGTCTTCTCTTAGGGCTTCTTTGAGAACCTTTCTTCTCCATCTTTTATATGATTTTTCTTAATAGATCTGGAAGCATGAGAAAATTTTAGAGGAGAAGGTCTCCTCTTGTTCTGACATGGAGATGTGTTCAGGACATCAATAGTTGATGTCTTGAAAGAGAAGATGTGTCTTCTTTTAGGGCTTTTCTTTTATGTTTTAATTTTTGATTTTTGGGAGATCCAAGTGTTGGATTTCTCCTTTATTCCTCTTGTTCTTCGTCTCTTGGAGTGTCCAAGAGATCCGAAGAATATTTTTTAGATTAACCATCAGAGGGATCCGCAAGAAGCTAGCATTTCGAGTGGTCTTCGTTCGACGAACCTTCGATTGATGTTGCAGCCTTGTGTGGACATCTGTGGAGGCTAGACGCGTTGTGCGGCTCCAAGTAACAAAGGACTACAATAGAATCGATCGCGGTGTTCTCGACCCGTGCGAAGATAAAGGATCTGATCTCTTCTTGACCTAGATATGATCTAGGGTTTCTAGAATAGTTCTAGATCTAGTATGATTTGGTCAATACCAACCATCCTAGTTTAATTTTCAGATTT
>QRFJ01000133.1:1229048-1370366 GCA_006176705.1 Cocos nucifera
AAATAGAATCTCATACATAATTACTTTCCAATTTTGAACAACTCAAAATTTATTCCAAAACTTTCAGATTATGGGGCGTGGAACTCTTTCTTAGGCATGGAAAATATTCACATAAAAGATCTGAAATAAAAAGACGGCATGGTCTCTCTTAGGTGGTGCAAGTCTAACTAGAACTCTTCTATTTTGACTAGGTCAAAATCTTTTGAACCCAATTAAAAATAGTTTTCAGTCAACCTAATTAATAGGCAATCCTAATCCAATTAGGAGCATAATTAGATCAGATATAATCAAATTTAAATCTAGTTTAATTTTTAATTAAATTAAAAATTAGGTACACTCAAGTCCTAATTGAACTAAGACTTGTTCTTCCTTGCAACTGGCTTATCTAATAAACCACTTAGACTTATTCCAATTAAGTCCAAACCAATTCTAATTAAATCTAATTTAATTAGACTTGATCTCAGTCCGATTGCTCAATCAAATTGAGCCAATTAGCAATCCAATTACTAATCGATCCTCTTGCAATTGTATTGATTGTTTGATCTTAGAACGATTCTAAATCATCGATCAACCATTCGATTAGGTAACAATCTCTGATGTATGTGATCGCATAGGTTCGAACCTAAGCTGGTAGCATAGGAACCAATTTCTATACTAATCGAAATGATCATCTAGCAATGGTACTCGACATTTGGATAGGTCGAATGTATGCAAAGCAACATTCTTAAAATTCTAGCCTACGGTTATTGTATAATTCATCTCTTTGACCAATAATGCTTAATACGACTTCAAGTAAGTTGTTAATACTCATATCAGTTATCCATATTGCGTTTCAAAATTTTGCAAATCCCGTAACTCACGAGGATTATCCAGGCCTAGGTTTTGCTAAATTGAAACACAGCGAGTCATTCGCTTCCTGAACTTAATCAGGAGTGGTCAATCTCATTTTGAATCACATCTCGACTCTATAAGTACTTGACTGTATTCAGAAACCTTCCGTTGCTGTATTAGAAATACAGATAGGTTGGCATCAAAGTACAGTGAGTTGCTTGCAAGTCATCATGGTAATCTCAGGTCGGAGGGATACTTATACCCATTAGCCTTCACTAGCTACTCTTGACAGTAGAGTGCTACATTGATCACGTTCAGTGCAGATGTATTCCTACATCTTATTTGGATGTCATACCAGTGTCTCCACATTACTTGGTTACGAGAGCAACCAACGCATATGGCATAAAGCGACCTACACTCGATAAGTTATCGTCCTTATTAGTAACTTATCATTTGATCGTGAACAGTTTAAGAACCATCCAATAAATTCTCCTTTATCGATTGATTATGGTTCTAAGGACTTCATCATAAGATAGGAGTTCATTTAAGAAAGATAGAACTTTTATGATTAATAAGCCAAATAATTATTATTATTTGATAATTCATATACTAATTCCAATCATCTACAACTTAGATGATTGGCTTTAGGACACATTTCCAAAAAATAGTTTATGCATGGGTTGGAGATGATCCTTGTGGAGATGGTGATCTTCCCCCCATGTTCTGGTCACTCTGGTGTTACATGTTCTCAACAAGGAGATTACAGGGTTGTGATAGAATTGTAAGAAAGTGAATCATTCTCTTCTATCCTTTCTCTGTTCTCTCGTTCATTTGTTGACATTGGTGTATAGTGCCCCAAGTTCCACTAACATTATTTTGGCTGATACTAGCCATGGTGAATGCTAAGTTTGTAAAGTTGAAGGAAATGCATCATAAAATGCATTGTTAAATGAGATGGAATAGAAAATAAGGTTGAGGATTGGTGAAATAAATGGGTAAAAGTATACATTTTTAGGTCATAATTACTATCATATAATCTTTCAATTTATATCTTATATAGCTGTTACTCGAGGAACTAGTGAGAGAACCCTCAACAAGTCATAGTTTTATTTGTTTAATCCTCTAAGCTTTCAAAGTAGATCACATATGAATCTGAAGTACAGAAGTTTGTAAAGAACTCCCTTCCCTTTTGCAAGAACTTGTAAAGCTAAAGATACAAGACAAAAGAAGGTTTCTGGTTGTAAAAATGCACCTTTGTATGTAGTGATCTTTGCACAGAAACATGGTTTCATAGAAATTGTTTATGCAACATGAATTTTTTTTTAAAAAAATAATATTGGTTTTATGGTATGGGAATAATGCAGTTGCACAGATATTTCTGTGATTTAAGAAGGATTGATATTCAAACACAGGAATATATTCTTTGATACGTATTTCTTGGTATTAAGGAGTAAATTCTTGCATTCTGTTATTTGTCCTTGGGTGGTGATACAAAACAAATATTGCATTGTTTTTGAGTTTGGACACAGCATACATCAAATGGAATGATGCATAAAATTACCATTTGTTACTCAACACTAAGATGCCAGTACTTGTGTTCTTTTTTTGATTTAGGCTACTATTAATTTTATTTTATTCAATTGATATAATTATCTATCATTTTAATGTATGCAATATGTATATATTTTTATCAGAATATCAAATTGCTTTTTTAACCTATTGACAAGCCTAAGTATCTTAAAAAGAGGCTAAAAATTTGGATGTCTTGTATCTATTGTTCAATTAATGTGCACAACAAAGTTCACCGACTAGAGTTTGTATTGGGAAGCTTTCGGTTCAGCATAGCACTAGTACATACCTTATCAAGCTGAGTTGTACCGAAGATAAAGGATTGGGAGAAGAGGAGGGGAGAGAGCAAGAAATCCTAATGCTAACCCTTGAAGGAGGAGAACCGGGGGGGGGGAGGAAGGTGGAGGGAGAAAGAGGAGAGAGGGACGGGGGAGAGGGATAGAGAGAGGTGTACCAGTTTGAATGCCTGGGAGCGGGATGGCATCGGTGTTGGCATTGATCAAGGGTGAAGGTGTTGGCATCACTGTCAGTCAAGGGCAGTGACGCTAGCATCAGCATCGATCAGGGGTTGTGGTGTTGGCTAGGGTTTCGAGAAGAGGGTGGAGAGAGAGACCTAAAGTTAGTCAAGGGGTCATGGTTGGGGGGTTTTAATTTATAACAAGCCGAATTGTTTCCATTAGCCGAACCATGCTGATTCTTGGCCGGTTTGGTTTGGTACACTTTGAACCATCCGGTTTGGTTTGGTACATCTGGAATTGTCCAGTTAGGAGCGGTTTGGTACACCCTGAGCTATCCGGTTGAGCTGTTGGTACATCTTAAACCATTCGGTTTGGGACCATTCGACACATCGGGGTACATATGTGCTAGAGGTCTACTAATAATCTTAGACATCTTAATGTCGTAGTTTCCTACATGCCTATATTTAGCATCTCATTTGTACTCAGCACGTATAGGACCAGTCATCTTATTTCAGTGTCGATGAGCAATATACTTTCTTCTGCACACTCACATGTATAGGATATGCTTCAGATATGTCATATGAAGATTGAAGATGAAATCCATGATTACTTGGTTTATATCATCCATGCTTTGGAATGAGTAAATGACTAAGACAATAATTCCAAGAATATCTTTTTTCTATCACTGTTCCACGATAGTACCACATCTATTAGAAGTTTTTCTAATTGCATAAATATTAAATTTAAGGTTTTGAATGCCGTTATTGATGTGCAGCTTTGTATTGCAACATCATAGAAATAATTTAGCATGATAAGAGATCACTGGTTTTCAGTGCCTGTCCTTGCCTAACTTACCATTGGATGTAACTTTTCTTTTAAACTTTTTCACCCTGAAAGATATTGATTTCAAATTTTAGGATATAGATTTTAGTGAAAAAGTTAGAAGTGATTATCATGTTGAAATTTGCTTTTTAATATATTTCTTATATTATTATGATCCTATTTCATATGCAGGGAAGTGTATGCAGTATCAATTGTTGGTCCTTTTCCTACTGCTGTTACAAATCTCCTGGATCTGACGAGGCTGTAAGAATTTTCTTCTGTTATCAAAGTGGTGTTTATGAAATCTCAAAATCCTAGGCCTGTTGTTTAATGATTACTCTTGTTTGTAATGCTTTGCCAAGTAGTATGTTAGAATAAAAAATTACTTGGGTTGTGCAGTATTCACATTGCTTCTGTGCTTGATCCTTAGAATTTGATAAGCCAGTAGTTCCATGGTTGAACGTAAAAAAATAATTTATTAATCCTTGTCTTCTGTCCTAGTTGCCTATAGCCATCCTACATCAACCTGAGCCTGTTGCTGGTGGTAACTTGATTTCGAAATAATCATGGAAACAGCATGTTTGGACAGTAAATCAGCTTACTGCATCATCTTATGGAGTGACATTTAGCCTTAATCTGTCAGTCTACAATGAAACAGTGACAAGCTTAAACATGCTCGACTGCTCATGCTCTATCGTAGATACTGAAGCCATGGGTTTTTAATATTTAAACATCCTAACGACTGTGAATGGCTTGCATCACTGACATCTGATACACTTTAATTGTATGTATTGAAAAATCATTAATCTTTGTTAACGCTAAGCTTAATTATGATGGTTTTCTAAATTGTAAATATTAGCTGATTTTAGTGCAGCTAGATCTTTGAAGTTGTTTTATTGTGGTCCTCTAATCATATGAGATTTCCCCCCTTTGATGGGGCAAAAGAACAATGAAGCATGTCTGAAGAATTTGTTTCTGGGTATAATAGGCGGCATAATCAATTTATACAAGCAAAACAAATCCATCTTTGTATTGTGGAAGTTTCTGGGTGGTTCCTGTAGGCATTTGTTTATATTTCTTTTCCTATTTTCTTTTTTTTTTTTTTGCCAAAGTCAATGAAAGGCAGCTGCTCAATCTGACATCTTCAAATTACAGGGATCTCCATAACAACAAGTTGACTGGGCCCATCCCTCGTCAAATCGGGTGGCTGAAACACCTCAAGATACTGTATGTTTCTCCTGATTTTCTTGGCTAATGTTCACATTCTGCATTGCATTATTGTCTGTGTGATATACTTCTACTTTAAAATATTTGAGATGTTTCTAATGGTATATTTTAAACATGAACACACCATGAAGAATTTACCTTTAGGATCCTCCATTATATAAATTCTACTACAGGTTGCAACATTTTCAAATTGGAGACCTTTTTTCATGGAAATAGTGTTATTGCCTTTGGTGACTAGTTTTAGGATACCCATTTTTTGTGAGCTTACCAATTTTGATGAAACATTGCCAGCAATATTGTAGCAAAAATAATAAATACAAGCTTCATCCATCTGTTTCAGATTTGGTGTTATAATTTCTTCATAGTTGTTTGCTTCTCATGATATTGATGCCGAGTGAAAATATGTCCAGTGTGGTGCAGAAGTTGAAGTGGGTGTTCATCTGAAATCTTTTTTGCATTTTTCTTTGGGTGTTAGCCTCAATTCTTTCTTCATGATGATAATTAACAAAATGCTGATACATTAATCTTCATGAAGGTAATTTGGCAAATATTTAGAATTGGAATTCAATATTACCACCACTTCCAAGATGTCTGATATAAAACCATAAGAGAAATCCACTTTTGAAAATTGTTCTGATTTTTTTCTCGGTACATTGACACCAAAACTCTTTCTATGCTAGAGGAGGCCATATATTATGAAGACCAGCAGGTGGGGTCGGTGGTAATAACATAGTTACTAACAATATCTGGAGAATAGGCGTTTTATAAATGTATTGACTATTGATTTGGTATTTTCCTCCAGCTAAAATTGAAAAATATAGCCTTAAAATTAAGATTTACAGAACCAATACCGAGTTCCATGCCGATCGGCCAGCGGTACGAGTCGGTACCGGACCGCCGCGAACCGATACAGAAATGCAGAAAATAACCGAAGAGGAGGAAAAGAGAGGGGAGGGGGAGGGGGAGGGGGAGGGAGGGAGAGGGTGGCTGGAGGAGATGCTAGCGGTGGCCACGGGTGGGCTGCGGGCACGCTCGGAGGGCCGCCAAGACCTCCGCTTCATCCACCAAATCGCGGTTGAGAGAGAGAGAGATAGAGAGAGAAGGGGAAGGGAAAGAAAAGAAGGGAGGGGAAGCCGGTAGGAAAGCTACCGAAAGGCCTCCGGTTGGCCATCGTGGTTGCTGGATGGCGAAATCGCGGTCCACGTCTCTGCGGACGTGAAACAAGGGCGATCGCTCCTATTTTATGGGATTTTTTAAAAAAAGTCCGACCACAGTGAAGCCGATAATGGAAACGGGATGAATAGGAGTGGTCGCCCCCTATTTCACGGTCGTGGCTCTGCTCGAGCCTTTTCCACCATCTAGTGGCCACGATGGCCATCTGACACCCTTCGGTGACCTCTCCACCAGCTGCGCCTCCCTTCGGTACCCTCGCTCTCCCTCTTTCTATCACTTTTGATTAAATGTCCTATCAGGCGACAAGGAGTCGTGGAGGCCGCTACGGCAGCATCGTCCCCTCGTTCCTCCGCTCCTCTCTCTCTTCCTCTCCTCATCTGGTGTTCCAATTCAAAAGGCCAAACCATCCCAGTTTGTTGTTGGTGTGGCTTGGAACGTCCGAAACTACCTAATTCAGGAGGGTTCGGTGAACTATACTTAAAATTGACCAGTCTAGAGTTTTCTGGTGTTTTTCAACTGGACATTTTCAAGTATACATTGTTTCTAGACAATAAAATCTCAAATCCATGTTTCCAGTTAATATGTTACATGACATGGAAATGTGTCTTGTAAACTAGATAGTCCAAAATGTTTGATTATAATTGTTGCGGCCAATCTACCTGCGCCTGTGATCGAATGTCGGAAAACCTGCAAACACAAGTCCACACTGATCGGAGTCGGTTTCGGTGGGGACTCTCCGACGCTAAAGTTAGTGGATGGACTGGTCGAACGGAAAATGAAGAGCAAGGTAGCAGGATTTGCTCTTAGAATAATTTGGAATCCCCCCCAATTGACCAATTTACCTTTCTTTTATAGGTATCGGGGTAGTAACTGCTTAGCACGTGGGTTCCTCTTTTTTCGGTGTAGTGTGATCGTGGGTTGGTAATTAAACCACCCATTAATTGTTGTCGTCCGCTCTTTTCGGGAATGGTTTCGTAGAGTCGATTGGGAATCAGATAAGTTATTTGGGGAGTTTCCATTGGTCAGTCGACAGATTTGGAACTAACCGATCGTTGGTCGGTCGGCTTGGTACCGATGGTTCGTTGATTGGCTGAACTTATATCGATCGATTGTCGGTCAACTAACTTTGCGCTGATTGACCGTCGGTACTGACCAAACGTTGGCAGGATTGTTTGGGACCGATTGATCATCGATCGATTAGCCGATTGGATATCAGTCGATTGGTTTGAAATTCGATTACCGTTCGTCATGATGACTATCGGTCGGATAATCATGCATCGGTGAGCATTGATTTTTCGGCAGTCCTTTTCTACCATCGATCGTTAGTCGGCTGATGATGATTGTCGATCGATGATCGATCGGTTCCTGACTGGTGGATCGGGCGGCGGATCAGTATTCTTCAACAGTTGCCCCCCACATCCAAGTCCGGTGCGATGATGTGATGATTTGACATTTTATCTTGATGCACCGAACGCAGGGGGAAGTATGTGGCGTTGTTTTGAATTTCGTTTCACTGCCTGCAATTAATGATTATCGTTCCTTTCGATAAAGCTGTTGTTCGACGCATCGGGGATTGCAACGGTCATCATTAACTGACACACGATCGTGAAATTTGAGAAATTTGACGTTCAGTCATTCTTCGGTCGATACGTGTCGGAATCTGGTGAGGCTTCTGTGCATCTCGACTGTCGGTGGGTTCTATATATACCGGTCCCCCCAACGGTTTTTCCTTCCATCGCTTTCAACAGTAGTAGTTTTTGGAAAATTCACTTGTTCTTTCATCTTTCAACTTCCAGGTTCGAAGTTCGAACCTTCTTCCCTACATCTTTTCATTTCTTTTATTTTGCTTTATCGAGTCGTTTACATGGCCAGTACTCGTGGTAGTTCGTCGCGCGGTCTAGCAGCTGAAGCATCCACGCTGAGTATGTCGGTTGTGGAGCGGCTCCGAGATCAGTATCGGATCTTGGAGAACTTTTGGTTGCTGGCCCCTGGTCCCGACGGTCGGATGGTTTCACCTCCATCGGATTTTATAGCTTTCTACCTAGAGAACCTTAGGTTGGGTCTTAGGTTCCCTGTTCCGGAGTTTCTTCAGAATGTCTTTAACCATTATCAGGTATGTCCAGCCCAATTAGTGCCGGGCTAGTAATCACTTTTGCCTTGTTGTGCCGACTAGTGCAAACAGTCCCTCGACTTTCTTTGTTTAGACCTTTTTTTTGCCCTTCGTCCCTATCCAAAGGCTGATGGGTGGTGGTACTTCGCCCCAAGGAGAGGGCTTTCCTTCATCACCGGTCTTCCATCGTCTATCCACGACTGGAAGACCCAGTTCTTCTTCGTCTCTCCCCCGATTTCTTGGGGTTTTTCATCGGTATGGGGTGAACCAAACATCCTCCCAAACGAAAACAGTCGGGTGGATCTTGCTGATCGAGAGAACTTCCTCAAGCTAAAAGATGTGAAAGTTTCTCTACAGAAGGAACTAATTACTGAAGTGACTTTGCACGATGCCGAACTTGGTCCGGCACCACCTGTAGGTATATATATCGTCGGTGGTTCCAGTTCTTGCATCTTTTGACCGATTTGCAGTATTAACTTGCACGTGTTATTTGACTTTGTAGGGATGTGTCTTCCTGTGGGGCTTTCTGAGGACGATGTTCGTCAAATTGCCACTCGAAAGAGAGTGGCACCGGGCGTCGGTTCATCGTGCGCACCGAAGAAAAGTCGGGCAGCGGGTCCTTTGGCTGCTCCTGCTTCTGCTGATGTTCTTCCACCGGCATCCCCTAGCGTTGCAGGTGCTCTGGTCGTCGCCCTACGTGCTTCGATGGTGACCGCTTCTGTTGAAGCCCCTCCGACCGTCACGCGATCGGAGGATGATGTTATGATTATTGACGCTTCGGTTGTCGCTTTCGAGTCAGGAGTTCAACCGGTTATTGCTAAAGCAGTTCCTCGATCGACTCCAATCCGTCGGGGACATTTACCTTGTCCATCCACGTCCGAGTGGATGCCGGCACCTCTTGAGCAATTGTCCGCAAAAGGGAAGGGAAAGGCGCCAATTTCCTCTGCACCGGCTGGACGTGATGCTTCTAGCCATGGATATTCGGACTCCGAATGGGTCAACATCGACGTTCGGGTCCCCGAAGGTGGATCGGCCTTTTCCGATCCTCACTTGGCGAGAGAGCTGGTCCATGCCATTCTTCTCCCAGCTGACCGCAAGTCAAGGAGAAGTCAGACTTTGGCCGATCGATTTGGATCGTTTTATCCGACCCTTATTAGGGTGAGTCAGCAGTTTCACACCCTTTTTTTTTTGATTGACTTGGTTTATTTCCTCCAAACAGTGGGCTCATGATATGGCCGAACTTGAATCGACTTGCAACAGAATGGCCAGCTTTCGTCGTGCATGGTTCGATGCAGTGTCGGCCGCGAATGCCGAACGGGATGCGGCCATTCGCTGACGAGAGGAGGTGGAGAAGAACGCTGCCGCCTGGGAGAGGAATTTGTCCGACGAAGTCTCCCGCCTTAGAGGCGAGCTTGGGTCGGTAAGAGCTGAGCTTGAGTCGATAAGATCTGACCTAAAATCGGCTTAGGTGGGGGTGAAGGCTTAGAAGAGCCGCATCAAAAAGAAGAAGTGCATGATGAATAAACTGAAGAAGGACCGCGATAGCTGGGTCAAGGAGGCGGAGGATCATAGTTGGAGATGCCAATCCGCGGAAGGGGACGCATCTTCGACTAGGGCGGAGATCCATGTTCTGCGGCAGGATCTTAGTCGGGTGAAGGAGTTGGGCGTTGAGAAATTCAAGGCCTCGTCTGACTTGAAAACCTTGATCCTTGCCGAAGGATCTTATAGGCGAGAGACTTGCCCCCCAAATGGTTCCTACAGATCCCTTTGTGGACTTCTTGAAGTGCATAGTCGGCATTAGTGGGTCCCAGGCACTTTAATAGTGGAAGGAAGAAGGATCGTTTGTAGAGTTGTCTGCCCATCATTATATATTGCGAGGTAGTCCACCTCAAACATTTTGCTTCCGATGGATCGTCGGGTTGGACTCCTTCAGTCAGATATTTGACAATTGGATCTATCCAACTTGGCTCGTCGTTGATTTGCAAAACTTCTTCCATCTTTTCGATACTCGGCATATCGAGATACTCAATATATGTTCGGTCGAGTTTGGTAAGGGTTGTGATGGTGAGTCGAGAGAGTGCGTCGGCCCGAGCATTTTCCGCTCTAGGGACGTGCGAGATGTCAATATTTGAAGACGGAAATTTGGTCTTTCACTTTCTCCAAATACTTTTGCATCTTTGGATCCCGGGCTTCGTATTCGCCGTTGACTTGTCTCGTAATGAGTTGAGAGTCAGTAAATGTCTTCAACTCTTCGACACCAAGTTTTTTGGCGATCTTCAAACTAGCAAGAAGAGCTTCATATTCGGCTTGATTATTCGAAGCTTTGAAGTTGAAACGGAGCGCATATTCTGTGACCGATCCATCGGTATTCGCAAGGATAAGTCCAGCTTTGCTTCCGAGGAGGCTTGAGGCTCCATCGACATGTAACACCCAAGCCGAATCATGGTCGGTTTTGGCGGTGGCGTCTGTTGAGTTACAGATTATTTCTTGAGCGGACTTCATGCCTGACATGGTACACGACAATAAAATCGGTCAGAACTTGGGCCTTCATCAACGGGCGTGGGCGATAGTGGATGTCGAATTCACTAAGTTTTATTGCCCATTTCGCCATTCTTACTGAAGTGTCTGGTCGGTGTAAGATCAACTTCAGGGGTTGGTCGGTTAGAACATGCACCGTGTGGGCTTGGAAATAGGGCCGAAGCCATTGCGTCGAAATAATCAAGGCATAGATCATTTTCTTAGCTTTTAAGTATCGGGTTTTGGCATTATGAAGCACTTTGCTTGCGTAGTATATGGGGTGCTGTACCCGATTTTCATCTTCTCTGACTAAAACTGAACTAACAGCTTCGTCGGACATAGCCAGGTATAAATAAAGTTGTTCTCCTTTTGTCGGCTTTACAAGCAGCGGAGGAGTCGTCAGGTATTTCTTTAACTTTTCAAAGGATCATCGGCATTCGTCGGTCCAAGAGAAATCTTTAGTTTGCTGTAGAGTCTTGAAAAATGGAAGACATCGTTCGACAAATTTGGAGATGAACCGACTGAGTGCAGCGACTCTTCTATTGAGTTATTGCACCTCTTTCTTTGAAGTAGGATGCTTCATGTCGACGATTGCTTTTATTTTTTCGGGATTTACTTCGATTTCTCTATATGGAACAAGGAAATCAAGAAACTTTTTGGCTGTCACTCCGAAGGCACATTTGGTTGGATTTAGCTTCATTCGGTGTCGTCGGAGTGTGTTAAAAGCTTCTTCTAGATCTCGGACGTGATCCTGACTTCGAGTGCTTTTTACAAGCATATCGTCGACATATACTTCCATGTTTCGCCCGATTTTTGGCTTGAAAACTTTGTTCACCAATCGTTGATAGGTCGCTCCCGCGTTTTTGAGTCCAAATGTCATGACTTTGTAACATTATATCCCTTTATCAGTGACGAAGGCGGTATGTTCTTCGTCTTTGGGGGCCATTCGGATCTGATTATATCCTGCAAAAGTGTCCATAAAGCTTAGGAGTCGGTGTCCCGATGTCGCGTCGACCAACTGGTCAATCTTTGGGAGAGAAACTATCCTTCGGGCATGCTTCATTCAGATCGGTATAATCAATGCCGATGCGCCATTTCTCATTGGCCTTTTTCACCATGACGACATTCGCAAGCCATTCTAAGTAATGAGTCTCTCTGATGAAGTCTGCCGCGAGGAGCTTATCCATCTCTTCGTCGATGATCTTTTGTGGCTCAGGTGTGAATGGTCGCTTCTTCTGCCTCACCAGCTTGACGTTTGGATTAACGTTAAGTTGGTGGGTGATTATTTCTGGAGGTATACCTGGCATGTCGGTTGCTAACCAAGCGAACACGTCAGTATTGGCCCTTAGCAACTGAACTAGTTGTTCTCGCTCCATTATTTGAAGTTGTGACCCGATTTGAATAACTTTGGTCGGATCATCTTCTTTTAATGGAATTAGGGTTAGTTGTTCGGCCGGCTCGCGCCGTTCTTCCTCTTGCTGATCAAGCCTTTCTAACGGCAAGGGATCTTCTGGTTTGTTTGTGTTTGTTGTGATTGCAAAGCAGCATTGGGCAATTTGTTGGTCACCTCGCATTTCTCCCACTCCGGCTTTAATTGAAAATTGGACCAATAAATGATACGTCGATACTATTGCTTTGAGAGCGTTGAGTCCTGGTCTTTCGAGTATGGCATTGTACGTTGACGGGACTCTAACTACCATAAAAGTCAAAACGATAGTATTTTGTCAAGGTTTTGTTCTTGCGGTTAATGGAAGATCGATCTCTCTTTCAATGTCGACAGCGTCTTCAGTAAATCTGATTAAGGGAATGGAGATTCTTCGAAGTCATTCGGTCGACATCAACATTCGGAAGAAAGCAGAGTAAAATAAAACATTAGTCGAACTTTCATTATCGACTAGGATCCTCTTTACATCATAATTTGCTATCGTCGTCGAGATGACGACAGCATCATCATGGGGAGTTTGAATTTTCCTTACACCATCATCCGAAAAAGGAATACATTCATTGAATCGTTGCCTTTTAGCCGATTCTTCTTCGGATGTTGCCCTTCGGCTCTTGGTCGTCCAGAAATCATGTTGATCACCTCAGCCGTTGGTCGGTTTTGATGGGTCTCTTCTAACGGTGGCGGTTGATCGGCACATGGCTCGATCGGGCAATTAAGTCGGAATTTGGCAAGGAACCCCCGTCGGATGAGTGCCTCGATCTCATCCTTGAGTTGGAAACACTGCTCGGTGTCATAGCTGTAGTCGCGGTGGAACCGACAGTACTTTCTTTTATCCTTGCTTGGATGCTTCATTGGCGGGGGTCGGCGAAGGTATTGTGCTCCGATCTCCATCAAGATCTACGCTCGTGGAGTAGATAAGGGAGTATAGTTGTTATACTGACTCTTCAAATGAGTCGGCATCGGGCTCCGTCGGGAAGTCGACGCTTCTTTGTTTGGCATAGGTCGGTTAGATCTAGCTGAAGCGTCATTCTTCCGTTGCTTCTTTTTCCGACCTTTTTCATTTTGTTAGCGCAGGTCAGAAGCGCCTTCTTCTGCACGAATATATTTGTCCGCGTGCTCGAGAAGTTTAGCATAAGTCGGGAGAGGGTTCTTATCCAGTGAGTAAGTACGTTGAGGTTTCGGACCTCTAGTGTAGTGGTGTTAAAACGCGCTACAAAGGTCCGAAGAGTCTCTCCCTCGTTCTGCTTGATCGAGAAGAGATTGTCTGAAGTTCGTGGCTTCACTCGGCTGGTGCTGAAATGAGCCATAAAGGAGTCTTCAAGTTGCTCGAAAGAGTCAATGCTTCTCGGCTGCAGCCCAGAGTACCAGGCTCGGGCAGCTTTCCGAAGGGTGGTTGAGAAGCTGATACACATGAGGGTGTCGTTCGCCCCCTGGATCATCATGAGAGCTTTGTAGCTCTGGAGATGATTGACTGGGTCGGTGGAGCCGTCGTACGACTCTACTTGAGGCATCTTGAATCGCGACGAAATCGGCTCGTTCAAGATACATGAGGAGAAGGGAGTTGTTCGAACTCGGAGACCGTCGGAGGATCCTCCCTTCATGTCCTCCTGGATCCGGGTCAGTCGACGATTGATTTCTTTGAACTTTCATTCATAGTCGTTGAGTCGTCGTTGGCGAGATGTTTCTGGCATTGATCCTTCGGAAGAACTAAAGGGAGAAGTCGTCGGGTTGCGCGGCCGTTTCCCCTCATAACGACTTCGATGAGAAGATGGAGAGACGGACCGTCGTGATCGATGGGCAGTTCCTCGCGAACGGTGAGGAGATGGAGATTTCATCCGATGTGAGCGTCGAGACGATCACTCCGGCGAAGAAGAGATCGAACGTCTTGATGTGCGGCGGCGGTGCCTAGATGGCGCCGCTCGCACTGATGGACCTTCCGTCACCACGGGTGGTTGCTGTTGAAGATTACGTACAGTCTTCGTGAGAATATGGATCTGTTGTGTTAATGCGGCTAGTTGCAGGACTTGTGCATTCGACACGACTATCGGGTGCGAAAAACTATATCTCGCCATTGCTAGCGGCAGAGGGGGAAGCGCTTCTCGTCAGGATGATTGGCCGGCGGAGCTAGTCGAATTGCGAGCACGAGTTTTCGCCATTTTTCAATTTAGTGTGCTTCTCTCCTACTTGGCGCGTCAATCTGTTGCGGCCAATCCACCTGTGCCTGCGATCAAATGTTGGAAAACCTGCAAATACAAGTCCATCCACTAACTTCAACGTCGGAGGGTCTCTACTGGAGCCGACTTCGGTCAGTGTGGACTTATGTTTGCAGGTTTTCCGATGTTCGATTGTTGGTGCAGGTGGATTGGCCACAACAATAATATAAAATATCAGCTCATTTCTCATAATTTTTTAAAAAGCAAAATAGGGACGAGCCTCCTTGAACTTCGTGATAAATGAAACTAGTTTTGGAAAAAAATGAAATCATAATTTTTTGTGGTTTTCATAAACTATCATTATTTGATTTTGATTCATAATTCCTATAGGAAATTAGGTTTGTAATTTGTGCAATGTAGAGTGTTGTGGTCAAGGGCTCGTGGCTTGAATGGGCCAGTCTTTGCTCCTGCATGAGTGAGGTATTTCTGCTTCAACTTCTAGCCCATGGTATGGGGCGTCATGATTTTGTCTTTTAAAAAGCACTTCACAGGGGAGAGGTCTTATTCCATATAAGCTAGAGTCCACCAACATAGTCCTCTAGTCAAGTGAGACTTTAGGTAAGGTTGTGGGAGGTGCACCACAATCCGTCGGAGGCACGTCGGCCCTACGATGGGTGCCAATGTTGCGGTCAAGGGCTCGTGGCTCAGATGGGTCAGTCTCGGCTCTCATATGTGTAAGGTATTGTCCGCTTATGGGACTAATGATCCCCTCCCGCCTACACCATAACTTAGAGAAATCAAGTCTTGCTGTAGGTCTAACTGATCAGATTAATGTTAGGCTCTACTTCAAATAGAAAAGTCAGCTTTGGCACTTCATTTTCTATTTCACATTTGGATAGTGCAGTCTAAATTGTAGTTGCACATGTCATCCTCCAAATCCGAGACATAATATGGCCATGCTATTGAAGGATATAATCGATGATAACACGAAGCCAATCAATTATAATCAACTAAAATGCATCACAAATAAAATAAATAAAAGATTCAGTTCCATCGTTCATCGAGTAATTAAACCAAGATTGGTCTAGAGCATCTAAATCCAAAATCAAATATCAAACCTATGTCTCAAAATTCATAAATAATTGACTATAAATCTATGATTATCCAATAAACTAAGTTTCAACTACAAAATCTCCAAGCTCGCTAGCGTAAACTCTCAAGTCTGGATCATCCTTCATTTCTAACCTTATGCATCTAGACAGAAAAAGAAAAAGATTTGAGCTACACTAGCTTAGTAAGTAAATCTTACGCTATCGTACCGGATGAAGGATAAGTTTATACATGCATCAATAAATCATTTAAAGAAAATGATTATCATTGTAAGGTCAAATTTTCATAATATCATTATATAATAAATCAATCATACTCTTACATATGCATAAATCATGCTGTTTACATAAACATGGTTTCTAATGCATAGCATAAATAAATTAATAAATCATGTTAATTTTATAGATAAAGTCATAAATCATCTATCATTTTGTCATTTCATAATTCTTAATAATTCTCTGAGATTAAATGCTAAGGTTACTATTTATAACCATAATAGGGCCATCATCGATACAATACCAACTACTATTATCCATTGGTAAGGTCGTATACCAACTACCATTATTCGTCGGCAGGGTCGTATATCAGCTACTATTATCCATCGGCAGGGTCATATGCCAACTATTATCCACTTGCAGGGTCATCCGCTAACTACTATCATCCACTGATAGAGTCATATGCCAACTATTATTACCTGCTGGTAAGATTGTATGGATGCTAGCTCCGGATGCTGATCTTTTCCATTTTTAAGGGTCATACATAGCTATCTCAGAGCCTTTTATCATATTTCTTAAAATAAGCACTTTTAAATCATATTTCATTGAAGCATACTTTCTTAATCACACATAAATAAGATAATAGATGATTTTATAAAGCTCAAGGTCCATAAATAATTTTTAACAGTAAAATAATCATGAAATCATTCTTTTCATAACAAACCATAAATTTCATAAATATGGAGTTCATATGTCATAAACAAGTCATTCATATTAAAATATTCATAAAATTACTATTTTATGATAAATCATGAGTTTCAAAATGCATATACTCAATTCTTATTTTATGAAAACATAGAATAATTATTTTTATGATAAAATAATTGATAATTCAAAAACAAGTAAGAAGTGTCGGGGTTACTTATCTGCTTTAGCCCTTCAAACTTCACTAGATGAATTTATTGAACCTATTTAACATATTAAAAATATAATTAATTTCTATTTGATAAATTCAATTATTAGGAAAGAAGACTGTAGATTGAATGATCAGTTCAATGGTTCGGGACCTTCTAGTCGAGGGTCAGATCTAAGCGACTTGATCAAGGAATCGTGAAGCACGGATTGAGATCAAGGCCAGGATTGATCAATAGGGTTCATCAATAGTGGGTTTCAAAGAGACTCGACATGGCCGGAGTGGAGTTGACATGCTGCACGGTTATTAAAGTGGTTTCGGATCTCTTTGAAAAGATTATCTCAAGTTTATACTAGAGTCTATGGATCAGATAGAGAGAGAGTAGATAGAGAAATCCTTTTTCTGCCTTTTTCCTTTTTTATCCTTCTTTTTTTCCCTCTTCTTCTTCTTTTCTTTGGTTGAACAAGGGAAAAGGGTAGGTGGTGGCTAGCCACCAGAGGATTGGCAATAGGTGGCGACGCGTGGCTGGTGTTGGGTGGCAGCAGGCAGCGATGCATGGGCAGCTGGCAATGAGCTGGCAATGAGGACCATGCAGCAAGAAATCATGGGAAATAGGCTTGGAAAACAAGGGATCTGGGGCTTTACTTTGTTTTTGGCCATTGGCCATTCGCTAGCGGCCATGATCTTGCCGTGTAGGGCTGAGAGGAGGCCGGAGTACTTGGCGTTGGTCTCGGCTTCAAGGGAAGGTGAAGCTGGTGGCCGGAAAAGGGGAGAGAAATGTTGGAAAAATAGGGGCTTATTTCCTCATGGTTTTCTAGCGAGACCAGTGGCCAGCGACGATGCCAAATGCCAGGGGAAGAAGTGGAAGAGAGGGAGAGGGAAGGTAGGGTCTTTTACCTCAGCTCCAGTGGTATCTCCAGCCCAATTTCTGGTGGGCATGGGTCTAGGTAGATCAGCAAAACAATGAAGAAAGGAGGAAGAAGAGAAGAGGGCCAATGTTCATCGTAGATTGCTTTGGAGGGAGAGGGGGAGATTTATAGGGGATTTCCTAGGGTTTTTGGCAACCCTAGGAGTTTGATTCAAGTCAGATTCGGTGGGGAAGGACTTCCATCAGAAGTCTTCGTTTCTTTGTTTTTGTTTTTGGTTTTTTTTTTTTCTTTTGGCTGCTTTAAGATTCATGTGGCTGATCCAAGTTATCACAGCACAATTATTATTTTCATTCGTAATATACAAGAAATAACTCTACCTTCCTTGTTAAATAATATTTTTATTGTAGTTGAGAAAAGCTGATCTAGGTTGACATGTCAGTATCTAAGCAATTCATAATTTTATTTCTGCAATATTGTTCAATATTTCCTCAGGAACCTGAGATGGAATAAGCTGCAAGATGTTCTTCCTCCTGAAATTGGTGAACTAAAGAAACTAACACACTTGTAAGCATGCCAGAGTTTCTCATTTCTTGGACTTGGTTTCCTTCTTTGAGGTTTTACATATTGGTGTTTGTCATATGAGATCTATGCAGGTACTTGAGCTTCAATAACTTTAGAGGTGAAATTCCTGTAGAGCTTGCAAACTTGCCAGAACTTCGTTATCTCTATCTTCATGGGAACCGTTTTACTGGAAAAATTCCTCCAGAGTTGGGAAATCTCAAGAACCTACGACACCTGTATCTCTCTCTCACACACATATGGCACTCCAAAAGAATCAGTCAATGATCTGAATTTCTGATCAGTGACAGATTCCTAGATTTTTCCCTCTTATCATTCTCTTAACAATATTGTGCTGGCCAACTATTACAATTTGCTAACCATTTATCTATTCCCAGTGATGTTGGTAACAACCACCTCACAGGAACATTAAGAGACCTCATCCGCAATGGGGACTGCTTTCCGTCCCTCCACAACTTGTAAGTGTATATCTCTTGAATGCTTATGTTATCATGATTTCTTTTAAGGTTGTATAAGTTCTTCCTAAATTAAACTTAAAACTCTGATATCTAGATACCTGAACAATAACCACTTGAGTGGAGGATTGCCAGATCAGCTTGCAAATTTGACCAACCTGGAAATTTTGTACCTATCATACAACAAGATGACTGGACCAGTAACTCCAAAGCTTGTCAATATTCCAAGATTAACCTATTTGTGAGTCTATCTGATTCATTAACCCAGAATTTCTATTCCATCTTGGAGAAAGGAAATCTTTGATAGCTCCCTCCTTATTGGTGCTAATCCTTTTCTTTTTCTTGGTTTCTGAACATGTTATCAGATACTTGGACCACAATGCATTCACAGGGAGGATCCCTGATGGGTTGTACAAACACCCCTTCCTTAAAGAGCTGTGAGCTTCTTTACAGTCTTGGTTTTCTCATTCTGTACATATTTTGTCATCTAATGAGTATTTGCTTACAAATACATCCGATGCAGGTGCATTGAAGGTAACCAGTTCAAGCCCGGGGCAAAGCCAAAGGGCGCACATAAGGTGCTTGAAGTCACTGATACAGAGTTTGTCTTCTAGTGAGCTTTCCGCAATCTTTGGTTTCTCAAGGGATTATTCCCACCATATTTCCTACAGCTCTGTTGTCCACTGCAAATGGTGGATACAACTAGCTAATTTTTGTAGTATATGTTCTCAGATAAATCTGATATTATATACAGAACTTGAAGATGTATGCAACTTCTGCAGAAAAATGGGTAAGAAGAATTGCTATTTCCAATTGGCATTTTGTGCATTATCTCATTTCGTTCTAGATGGGTTAGAATTCATAGGGCAAGGCATAATTGCATAAGAGTTTGTTGTTGGTCCAGGGTCCAGGCTTGCTTCGTACTTCAAACTGATTTGATAATTACATGTAGCAAAGGGAAAAGGAGATGGAATATTGGTTAGAAACATTAGGCAATGAACAGAGGGTACTCACATGTGTAGCAGAGGTGAAGATGATGACGTGGATGTTTGAAATTAAATAGAAAGGATAAAATTAGAACATGAGGCACTCAAAGTAAGCATAACGAGACTATTTGAGGATAATTATTTGGGATATAGAATTGATTTTTTCATTTAAAAGAATAATTGATATTGTTTCCAGGGGAAGAGATGGAGTTATGGTTGGAAAGTGGAAGTAGATAAATCCTTCCATTTTCATGTTTAACACATGACAATTACTGATAGAAAACAGACAAATGATGATTGCAATGAATATATTTTTCCTCCCTTGTGCTGCATGAGGTCTTCACATGTTAGCACCACTAAGAGTGAGCAGCATTAAAAGCTTGTATTGCTCCCTGTAATTTTCACAACAAGAGGTGGATTCAACTCTGTATATTTTATTACCTTGTAGTTGATTATATATAAGTTGAAGTCCTTATCTTGCAAGACACTTTTTTTTTTCATTTATTAATTTTTGTTTCTTGGCTCCTAACAGTTACTATTTTTCCATTTATTAATTTTCTTCCCTTTTCTAGGAGAGGGAAAGCCTTAATGTGACAGTAAAGTTGCTCCATTGTGATAAAGTTGTGTCCATCCGACCTCCAAAACTTGCAGTGGAAAGAGTTCCATACGCTAGACCACCCTTTATTAATTTTCTTCTTTCTGGACTTCTAGAAGATGGAGCCAACCGAATTTTTTATTACAGAATACTGGTTTAATCTTAAGTTCCCCTAGATCTTGTGGCTATAGAACTTAAGATTGCCCCCCCCCCCCCCGTTTGGATACTCAGAGCACTTCCTAAGTTGTAATTTTTCTGTCTTCTTTTCCTATTTTTTGCTTACTGTCCTGTGCCTAATTGCCTCCTAAATCATGCTCACCATGCTTTCGGTGTCATGTTAAACTACAGCCGCAGTCAAATCTTTCTGCTATTGCCCTAGGAGGCTTTACCCTTTCCAGAGTATTTCCATCATGCATGGTACCATCTGGGAGTCTTGGACGTGAAGAGCATAAAACAAAGGCTTCATGAACAAAGTCTCAAAAGGTGGCTACATAGCATCATTAAAGATGCTACTTGTCCTCAAAAAGCTTGATGCCTTACCGTGCACCTATACTTATCTGATCTAAGTAAAGGCCTTTGTGCATCATTCCTTTCCAGCAGCGCTACCTTTTTTGTGGTCCCTTGAAACTTGCATCATGCTGGCCTAGACAGCTGAAAATACCAAGTCCTCTAAAACTTGAAATCATTGTAGTGTAACAGCATCAAAATCAAAACAATACACCAAAAATATATCATGCAAGACCAACTAACATATGATATGGTACTAGGGTACCATTGTGGGTAAAGTTATGCTTTCACCCATCATGATAGCCTCCTTGATGGCTCTTGCTTTGGTCCATATGACCTTTTGCATGCGACGATGAGTCCTAGCTTGGACCATCAAACCATGATTGCAACTTGAGCACTAGGTTCCCTATCAAGAAATGAACAGCCATGACTTGACCTTGGTTTGGAATTTGAAATTATCGCATGAAGTATGATATCTTTTGTGCTTGTAGTTTCTGTTCATTGTCAAATTACAAGGATAGGGATTATCTCTAGGGAACGTTAGAGTGGTCCAAGTTGAAAGTCCTAAAAGTACATGCCTTTGTCTTTACTGCATGGACATTTCTAATTGGCCATCTCCCTTGGAATATGGAAGAATACACACAAAGAACATCAAAAAAAATAAAAAAAAAAATATATAAAAGAACATAAAAAATTCTTAGTGCTCCATGACTAGTTTTTCTTTTGTCTTTGAAAATTTTTTGTCCACTCTTTTATTTTCTAGTCATTTACCAAACACGACATCTCTCATCGCTCAACCTTATACCACAAATAGAAGAATCTACTTAGGTGATAAAAGTCACTGCCAAAGCAAACATTGGCATGTAGATTAATATAAATTGTAGGTCCTCTGCTTGAACGTGTATAAGAACACCAAGAAACATTATATAAACTAGCAAATCAGAAGGTTTATACTCACTCTAAATTAAGTCAAGTTATTTACTTAGTTTTAGGGAAATTTATCGGATGATATTAACGGTATGCTTGGTTTGCGTGGGGGGAGTTGAACTTTAGAATGGGAATGAGAACAAGTGACTTTCATTTTAATTATTTAGTTAAGAGGAGTTTCATTTCCGTAGAGAATAGAATATTCCAATCCTCCAAAACTCAATTTTTACTCTCTTTTAGTATTCAAATTATATTTTGACTTCAATTTGATTTCAATCACAAACCAAATGTATTGAAAGATATAGCCATCTTTCAATTCCCATTTCGATTCTAATTATGATTGCAAACCAAATACCTTTTAAAAATAATATTTTAGTGCATCTGAGTCTGGCTTCCTAAGTGGAGAAAGGCATGTGAATTGCGGTTAACATTATGCCTATGACTTTGAGGTCGTTAGAGAGCCATTAAAACAAAGGACATGTGCATCCACTTAATCCTGCATCTACTCAATCTAAACAAATCAAAGCATCTTATTAATCAAATGCATGAAGTCCATGGTACAGAAGACCGACCCCACTTCCTCAAAAAATAAATGGTTTTTGAGTAAGAAGTTCACAAAAAACAACAATTTTTCCGTAAACAAATTGTCCCCACGGCTGAGGACCTTTATCAGCAGATTATCACATTAAGCCTCTATGACCATGATATTTATATTGTACATATGCATGTATCTGATGAGTTATTACAAAATGATATCAAGCGAGGACTTAGAAACTACAAAAAGGGAAATAATTTCACTTATAAACTACAAAAATAGAGGTGTCAACCTGCCAATATAGCGAAGGCATATATAATGCTTCAGGAAAGTAAGATCATACTATTTCGAGAAGTGATGCAATTTATAAGAAAAAGAGGTATGTTAAGTGGTAAGATATGATTATAAATACTGCAAAATATTAATAGGCACTTGGTATCATAAGGTGAGGATCACATTAGATGATGTAAAGTTTAATGCTTTGTTGGCAAATAGGATTGCTCCGCACTTCATCTTTTCTTTTCCTATTGCAGTGGACTTGTTACAGTGGGGAAGAAGGATCTGAAAATAAATGATAATTACCGTCAGCAATGACCAAAAACTTACGTCATAGTCCAAATGAATTCTTTAAATTAATCAACTAAACATTTTATTATTGTTTTGGTAGAAATTTACTGGTCAATTATAATTTGCAAATAAATCATACTCTTACATATATTGGATGCAACAATAATGTTAATTAAATAATATCTCATGACTAAGGCTATGATTGTGAAATTCGACTCTTTGATCCACCTTTTTGCATCAATCCAAGCTTGTAATATCTTTCTTTGACACAAAAGGCATGGTTGGTGTGGCATCCAAGGAATTGATGTTGCTGGCTTAAGACCTTTCAACTCCATGAGTTGGAGATAGTGGTAGAAGTATGCGCCAAACCTGGACCCTTCAGTGGCTACTTACCATCTCCCACTGCCCCCTGCTTCAAAGTCTCCATTCTATTATCACCTTACTAATTTTGACCAGTCAACTTTTAACATCATTTTTATGCATCAATTGTTTAAAAGGTTACTGATATTGTCAATTAGACATTGGTTATTATATCTGATATCATAAATTAAAATATAGTGGAGCAACATGTTATTGGTAGAAGGACACAAACAATCAATTAATAATCTCCACAGCTACAAACAATACTACCTTTGGCAATATCCTCACCCTCTTAAATGGTTTAGCACCTTACATGCAAATCTAATTTAGAAGGTAAAATGTTCAGTACTCTTATATCATGGAAAAATATTTACCATGCAAAGCCATTTAATTATGTCCATAAACCTCCCCTTATGATCCATTATCCTCAGGTCAATTTTCTCCATTACCTTTAGTTGCTCCACATCAACTCCCTAAAGATAGGCCCCCTCCTTCCATCTCTCTTTCTCCATCTCATATTCTGGCTGACTAAGGCCCAAAAACCCAAAAGCAAATAAAAATTGATTAATTAGCTTATTCCTTATTTTTAGTATTTTCTTACTCAAAAAAAAAAAAAATCTTTAAAAAAACTCAAACAAGGAAGAAGGAAGAGAAGGCAAGACCAATCTCTCTCTCTCTCTCTCTCTCTCTCTCTCTCTCTCTCTCATAGTCTCATGGAAGAAGGGAAGGGGGGATCCTTTCCCATCGCTTCATCCCCCATGTTCCTTCCATTTCTGGGTAAATATTAGATAATAATAACAACAACAAAATCTATCCAGATTTTTATTTTTATTTTTAATATAGTATATAGAAAACGGAAGAGATTTAGAGAGAGGCAGCTTATGAATCGCTCCCACCCTCGTTCTCGGATCCCCAATGCCGGAACGTTGGACCTCCCAAAACCCGACCTCGCGATCCCTACGCTCCGCCTCCGCCGCCGCCGCCGCCTCGTCCCGATCCGATCGCCGGTCCCCTCGATGGGCCTCCGCCGCTGCTGCTAAGGCCACCACTGCCGTGATCCCCTCCTCCGCTGTGGCCTCCGCCTCCACCGCCGCAACGGGGCGGCGTCGGCGACGACGATGCAGCTTCGGATCTCACCGAGCATGAGAAGCATCACGATATCGAGCAGCAATGGGTTCCTGGACTCCATGAAGGTCAGGGTCGCCGCGCGCCACATCCCCTACCGGACGCTCTTCCACACCATCCTCGCCCTCGCCTTCCTCCTCCCATTCGTCTTCATCCTCACCGCTGTCGTCACCCTCGAGGGCGTCAACAAGTGCTCCTCCCTCGGTAAGCCAACATCCCCACCTTTTCTTTTTCGGGCCCAAAGTTTCGATTCCTTTCCAGCTCCGCATTGGTTCTCATATCAAAAGGAGGTGTTTTGATGGCTGTGTGGCTGTCCATGGATGTATTCGTGTTTGATCCGATGAGCTTCGGATTCGAATAGGTTGATTTTCAAATCCTCTGTCGGTGATCTCAAATTGCCTCGTGAAAAAGCCCAGATTTTTAAGCTCAACATTGGATCTGGCATCGGTTGGAGAGGCGTTTAATGCTTTGGTTCTTGCAAATGTGCATGTCATGGGTTGATCCAATTTGTGTATTTGATTTGGATTGGTTGATCCAATTTGGGTGTCGTTTTGGTTGGTCTCTTCCTCCCTCTTTGACCTCTCCATTCCTTTGTTGAGTTTTCGAGATGGCCATCGGCAGTTGTATTGGTTGGAGTTTGTTAATATTGCAAGTCGTCATATATTGGTTCGTCGCAGGTTGATCTGCTATGGCTACGGACTGAATTGGTGGAACTTGTTCTGTTTGGTCCTACCTCAGTGGTCACTGAGCTCCCATTTTCTTGTAAAGCTGTTGAAATTGTAATTTGAAGGATGGTGTTGGGATCTGCCGAGTTGTTTTCATGGTGGATTGTTTGTTTATTTATACTGGTTGCTGTCTTTTTTATATTTCATGGATATGGGTTATAATGTTTGTATTGGCAGCTGATATGCTGATTTGAGCTGGTATGGTCTTTTGGCATCTGGTTCTTTGATTGTTTGTTCGAGTTTGGATCACCAAGTTTTAGTTGAAGTAATCGGTTTTTTTTTGGCTTCTTGCTGATCTAAAAAACCCCAATATCCTGAATTTTGACCTTGTTTGATACCATTCTTGACTTCAGTCTGACAACCTTTGACTTCTGGATTTAGGATGATTAGGCTTTAGCTAAACTGAATTTTTTGTTACAACTTAAGTTTCAGTTCATCTGTAGATAGTCTTTCATTTATTTCGTACCTTCTTGTGATGTCCTACACCTTCTCAACATCCCCCCCACCCACCCCCCAACCCCACCCCCAAACAGGAAAAAAAAAGGGACTTTGTTTAGCACTTCTATTGTTGTTACGCAGCTCATCTTTTTTTTTTTTTTTTGGCTTTTGCTTTGACAAGACGCACCTTGAACAGACTTCACTCTGGTAGATTACAAATTGTATCATGATTGCACTCTTTTCTATTTTCAAAATAGGTCCCTAGAAAGTTATTTATTGATAGAAAGGACTCTGTCAAAGAAATCATATTTTTCCTTCTTTTTTCACTTTGGTGATCAATTTTTAGGAGGATTGTATCATATTTTATCATGAAAGGGTTAAGGACTTTGTGGGCACAAGGTTTCCATGGTATTCAATATGATGATGATGGCTCATTGCTGCAACAAAAAAAATGTTTGATATGATGGTGAGCTTTACTACATATAAGATTGAAAATTGGATTATGAGGTTCAGGATAAATTATAAAGAGAACTTAGATTCCAATCAAAATGGATGATATAAGGCTCCTGGTGGGTTCCTGATCTGCTGATAAGTTATACCGCATTGAAGATAAGAAAATTTAAAGTGCATGATTGAACAATAACAGCTACAAAAGTATTGCTATTGGTAGCAGGATGTCAGCGGTTCAAGCTAGAAAAATCCATGCCTCTTGATATTTGGGGGGAGGGCGGTCAGCTGGAAGCAGAATGAAAAGAGTGTTTGAGAAAGGAAACCCAGACAGCAATAGTGTTTTAGGAAAATGGAATAGTACTTCTGTTAAATAAAGGAGATGCATTCTTGTCTAGAGAATTACCTTGTTTTCTTTTGTACTTTTGGTTGTTCTTTTTACTTTCTTGTGTTGATTATTCATAATGCAAAACTGGACCTTCTGTCACTTCTCCTAGTATCACAGCTTTTAGTGAATTATCACATCATCTAAACGCAAAGGATTGTTGATGAATCCGGATTTAGTTTGATGTTTAGTTGTCCAGGTCTTATAATACATATTTCATTTTTCTTTTGTTCTTCTATAATATTAAGATTGTAATCTGCATCTTCTGTTAAATCAAGTTACATGCAAACTGTGACAGTTTAATTAAGATTTTGTGATTTTTTGTTTTTAATTGTTGTATTATATTTATATTTTCATTTTAAAAATGATTTTACCATTTGTGACATTCTGGATCTACATTCTTTTGTTGTAGCAACAAAAAGAACAACACACTGAAGAAAACAGCTTAGCATAACTGTTCTATTTGGCATATTCCTGTTAAGATATTAAATTCAATGAAGCTAAAGTTGTATACTCTATTAACCTACCACAAATACATCAATATAATGATTACACAAACCAAGGTAGTCCAACCAAGGGAAAATGACTAAATGCATGGATTTGGCAATGAAAGGGGCTGTACTTTTAACTAAAGCTTTACTCTGGCAATGAAATGGATTTTATTTTTCACAGCCAAACAACTGTAGTTTAGAATACATCATCCTGGACCAAATAACTACAAATACAAGGGAAAAAAAAAAGACAAGGAGAAAGAAATCCAAGGATCCAAAAAAAGTATGTTGCATGTGTATCTTAACTTTCATCTTTTTCTTGGTTCCAGATTGTCTGGGAAGGCGACTAGGGCCAAGGATCCTTGGCAGGAGGGGTGATGATTCTGCGGTAAATATCTACATTTACTATGTATGCTTGGTTCATGATATCACAATCACTAGATGGTTTGATTTGTGAATGAAAAAAAAAGAAGTGCTCTATTGTCTTGACTGATCTGATTGAATTGATACAGAGGCTTGTAAGAGATCTGTATAAGATACTTAATCAAGTGAATTCTGAGGAAATTCCAGTCGGACTGAAGGTGCCTGAATCATATCATGAGTTTCTTACTGAAATGAAGAATAACCAATATGATGCCAGGACATTTGCCATAACATTGAAGGCCATGGTATGCAATTGACTGTGCAGATTATCCATTTAATTGTTGCAACTCTTGAGATCACTGCACTCGAGAAATTCAGACATGCCAGTTATTGTTCTAGGTTTCAGAGGATATCCCATTCATCTTCTCTTTATTATTTATTTATTTATTTTGTGTGTGTGTTTTCTTCTTCTTCTTGTTTTTTTTGGGGGAGGCAACATATGTTGTGCTTGTCTACTGTTTTAGTTCTCTATGCTTTCTCACAAGCTACTCCTTTACATCTTTCTTTGGCACCCTCTTGAGCATTTCTTGTGCCAGTAAATTAAAGTGTTATAGCTGCACATTACCACATATAACTGTTGCCTTGATATCAACCTCAATGTTTTAAAAGTCCGCCATGGTATGTGAGCAGTCAAGGAACTGTACAGTGTGTCAAGTATCAGGATGCACGTGAATATGCTATTGTTGTTTTATAATATTTATTAATTAAAAGTACATAAAGCACCATAATAACATCAATAATAATACTATGAAGAAAAATTTCTGTTTTTCCGGCACAGGATCGTTCATATTTGAAGGAATATTTCAAAAATTTTTCCTACGATCCTAATCAGATCTGAGACATCTCGGATCTGATCCTAAAATCTGATATTAAGAATTAAAAATAAAATTAAATCTAATTTAATTTCATACCTTTATTTTGGATAATCAGATTTTCCTGTGATAATCTTGATTGATCCTGAGGTTTTGGAAGGAGCCATGCACGTGCTTGGCCTCTACCGGCATCCAATCGGGTAGGATCTGGAGGTCTTCTTCTGAATCACCCCTTCAAAAATCAGATTTGGCTTGAAGTTCTTCAAAACTTCTTTGAAGAAGCAACGGTCGTCTCTTTCAGCAATGTTGCCTTCTTCCTGATATGAGCGCCTTTCTTCCTTGGATTGCACTTGAACCCGTGCCCAACTCCTTTGGGTGTGGAGAGGAGAGAGAGGATCAGAGAGAGGCGTGGAATAGAGGGCAGCCTTGCGGCGTGGTGAAAGGAAGAAGCTCTATAACTCTAGGCGCAGATAGGATTTAAATAGATCTTGCTGTGCCATGCAGTGCCACATCATCCCGGTCAATCAGAGGCTTTCATTCAATCAGATCTAACTTTGATTGGTGGGATGATGTCATCTGATCCAATTAGATGAGAGTCCCTCAAAAATTCACATAGGTGGCGTCAAGACTGGATAAAGCTGAAGTCTTTGGCGCCCCTAGTGTTTGATCATATCAAAACACCCTGGAGTCCCATCATTCCTAGGCGTGCACCCTCTCTCTTGCCTCTTTTAGCAGGGGGACAAGAGCCTCAGGTGCTCTCCTATAGGCACATGACACATGGTCCCATGTCCAAGTGTTTAGGATCAACTGTTGACCTATGTCCAAAAATAGGAATTAGCAGGTGACATGAATTGGCAGGTGTTGTCTTAAATCCATCTAATGAATTAAGACAATTTTTTCTGATCTGGACAAGCTCCAGTCAAACTAAGACAAGGTTTTTGAATGAGCCTAAACAAATTTGGCTCAGCCGAGATGAACCAAAATGATTATAAAAGAAGAATGTTAGGCTCAATCATGTGCTAGCACAATTTTCTTGAACCTAATTGAATATAATCCAAATCAATTGAACTGGGTTAGTCCAATTGATGACATCCAGATCCAAACCCTTGTTTGCGTGACTTAGGTTTAGTTCCGTATGGTAATGAGACATGTTGTGATTTCTATCATCGACATCATCGAAACATCTTTCGATGGATCAGAATTTTTCTGATTCATACAATTAGAATGATCGATCATCTAAATCATTCCAATTACTCCCAAAATTCACTAGTGACACCTAGTAGTATATGGTGGCAATCCATCAGAACCGAAAGCAAACCTCTCGGTGCAGCTATCTATGTGATTGGATTCTTCTATCTTGAGCGCCGACTGAATTAGGATTAAGGTAAACTCGTCAAACCCAATATTCGTCATATGAATTAATCATTCGATTCGAGTTCAATGTGAAATCCTAATAGAAACTCTTTCTATTATCTTCACTCTATCATGGTCATGGGCTTAAGGACTCAATCTCATGATTATCATAGGGCTACTCCTCATCCACTGAGGTAGATAGATCTCCTATTGGTGCAATCCAATTCCTACAATGAACATGCTATAGCCAACATACACTTCAGAATTTCGAATGGCTAGGAGATCGAGTTATGGTGTGGTCAAACTATAACACCCTCAAGGTGAACTGTCAATGCACCTCAGGTTAAAGAATCAGATACATTACTGCAGCATCGAGTCAGTCATTGACGAGAAGGTAGACTTTTTTATGACTGCTTGAGGTGGTCACGCTTAGTTTCCTCATTCTCTAACGAGTATTTGTACTTTCGCTTCGGTGTCTCCACACCGTAGACTCAAGACACATCTATCCTAAAAAAGCGATTGTACATCAATCTTTCGGATCGATCACCATCCTCGTGATGATCTTACGGTCGGAAGCAGTTTATGAGTTAATTATGAAAATTCATATCTTAAATTTTGAACTCTTGAAAATATGATTTGTCATTACCATTAACTCAAAAGATGTATCATAGACACTTTAAATATACACTGTCATAGAAAATAACCTTTTTAATTTATAGTCAAAATTACAAATTGCCCTTAGGAGTGTATTACAAGTGCCAGCCAATTTAGCTTCTAGGGCACACATCTAACAAACTCCCACTTGACTTAAAGCCAATTGGCTACAAATCTAAGTCTCATTTTCTTAAGGTGGGCTTTGATCTTCTGTTGGCTCAATGGCTTTGTCAGCGGATCAGCTGCATTGTCTGCAGTGTCTTGACCTCAACGTATTTCTTCTCGAGGTAATCATGGATGAGGTGGTATCATCGCTCGATGTGCTTGGATTTCTGATGAGACCTCGGCTCCTTAGCTAGAGCTATGGCGCCATTGTTGTCGCAGTACAGAGGGATGGCATCACTTCGAGCTCTGCGGCGAACTTCTTGTTCCAGAATGCTTTCTTTGTAGCCTCTGATGCAGCGATATACTCTGCTTTCATGGTGGAGTCTACTATCACCATCTGCTTGAAACTCTTCCAACTGACAGCTCCAGCATTACAAATAAACAGACTTCCAGATGTCGACTTTCGATCATCTATGTCGGACATAAAATCCGAGTCTGTATACCCCTGGACCTGGAATTTTTTCATTACCAAAGACTAAAAACATATCCTTAGTCCTTCTCAAATACTTAAGGATACATTTCACAGGATTCTCGTGCTCTTCGCCTGGATTTGATTGATACCTGCTTGTGACACTCACAGCATAGGCAATATCAGGTTGTGTACATAGCATGACATACATGAGGCTTCCTATTGTTGAAGCATAAGGGATCTTACTCATGCGTTCAATCTCCTCAGGTGTGCTAGGGCACATCTTCTTGGAGAGATGAATGCCATGTCTGAAGGGTACTAAACTTCTCTTGGAGTTTTCCATGCTAAACCTCTTCAGCACCTCCTTTATGTACATTTTCTGTGAGAGATCTAGCATCCTATTCGGTCTATCTCTATAGACCTTAATCCCTAGAATAAAGGATGCCTCTCCTAGATCTTTCATAGAGAACTCCTTAGCCAACCATATTTTGACTGTAGTCAACATGTAAATATCATTTTCAATTAGGAGGATGTCATCCACGTATAGTACGAGAAAGGCAACAATGCTCCCACTGATCTTTTTGAAAATACAAAGCTCCTCGTTTTTGATGAATCCAAACGATTTGATTACATCATTGAAACGAGCATTTCAGCTCCGAGAATCTTGCTTAAGTCCATATATGGATCTTTGCAGCTTGCATACCTTGTGATGATTATCACTGGATGTGAAACCTAGCGGTTGTTCCATATAAATATCTTTCTCAAGATATCCATTTAAGAACGTTGTTTTCATGTCCATCTTCCATATTTTGTAATCGAAATAGATTGCAACAACAAGCAATATGCGGATAGATTTGAGCATGTCTACTGGCGAAAAAGTATCTTAATAGTCAATGCCTTCGCGCTGACTATATCCTTTTGCTACGAGCCTTACTTTGAATGTCTCTACATTTCCATCGGCACCTATCTTTCTCTTAAAGATCCATTTACACCCAGTAGGTACTATACCTTCATGTGGATCTACCAAGGTCTAGACTTGGTTCGAACGCATTGAGTCAATTTCTGACCTCATTGCCTCTAATCATTTCTCGGAGTCAGTATCTGATATCGCCTCGTCATAAGTTTTGGGATCATCACCATAAACCCCATTTTCTATGAGGAATATTTTCTCTATGTCTTCTGATATAGTATCTAAGTACCTTTCAGAAGGATGAAAAATTCTACTTGATCTACGAGATGGAGGTAGTGTCTGGGTTGGCTCAATCTGATTGGGTTTTATAGGTTCCTTAGCTCGTTTCTCATTGGAGATTTTTTCCTTAAGTCTAATCTGTCTTCCAATGCCACCATCTAGAACAAATTATTTTTTAAGAAAGATGGCGTGTCGACTCACAATTACATTGTGATCTTCCGAAAGATAGAAATAATATCCTAATGATTTTTTAGGATATCCAATAAATCGAGCTCTAAAGGATCTAGACTCTAATTTATTCGCTTGTTGTCTCTTGACATGGGCTGGACAATCCCAAATTCTGAGATGACTCAGATTTGGTTTCTTACCATGCCATATCTCATACGGTGTGGTAAGAACGATTTTAGAAGAAACCCTATTTAGTAAATATATAACAGTCATCAGACTATGTCTCCAAAGAAACTCAGGAAGGTCTGTGAAACTCATCATTGATCGGACCATATCTAATAGGATCCAGTTTCTCCATTCTGAAATCCTATTGAGTTGAGACGTTCCAAGTAGAGTCCATTGAGAGACTATGCTATTGTCCTTAAGATAGTTTAGAAATTCTCGACTAAGATATTCGCCTCCTCGATCTGATTGAAGAATCTTAATGGATTTTTCTATTTATTTTTCTACTTCGAGTCTGAATTTCTTGAACTTTTCAAAAGCTTCAGACTTGTGTCGCATCAAATATATATAACCATACCGAGACAAATCATCGGTAAAGATGATGAAGTAGACATAATTGCCCTTGATCGGCACATCAAATGAGCCGCATACATCAGTATATACTAGGACAAGTAGGTCTGTGGCCCTTTCCCCATGTCCTACAAAAGGAAGCTTGGTCATTTTGCCATGAAGGCATGATTCATAAATCGGATATGACTCGAAAGTCAACGAACTCAATAGTGCAGATTTTTTCAATTTGTTAATCCTATTTTCGGCTATATGACCTAGTCTAAGGTGCCATAGATACCTATCATTTAGACTATCCCTAGGTCGTTTTGATCCTATGGCATTCACGTTTTGCTCGATATTAAAAACAGAAACATCAATATGTAACTGATAGAGACCATTTATAAGAAAATCACTTGCAATTTTATTTCTTTCATAAAGAATATTATAATGGTCCTTAAGAAAATTAATTACATAGTCTTTTTGTGCTAAACATGAAACAGAAATCAAATTCCTGCTTGTTGTAGGCACATAAAAATAGTCCCTAAGAACTAAATCTAATCCTGATGGTAATCGCAGAAGGTAGGTTCCCACGGCCACAGCAGCAACTTTTGCTCCGTTCCTGACGCGTAGGATCATTTTAGCATCCCTCAGCCTCCTGCTATCCTCAAGATCCTGCATAGAAGTGCATAAGTGAGCACTAGAACTAGAGTCAAGCACCCACCCGGATGCAGAAGAAATCGTAAGATTAGATTCTATAACGAGCATACCTCCAGAAGAACCTACCTCCTTGTTCTTCAGGCTGGCCAGGTACAAAGGACAGTTCTGCTTTCAATGGCCGTCAGTATTATCATAAAAATATTTTTTTTTGTTAGCGCCTTATTCTTTGGCTCTGTCTTCTTCTTCTCACCATCCACCTTCTGTTTCTTCACGGACTTCTTTTTCTTCCCAAAAGATTTTCTCTTAGAGGAAGTCCGCTCCACAGCAAGTACTGAGCCTTTAGAATCTTTTATAAAAAGCTCAGCAGTAACCAAAATGTTTATGAGCTCAGCCAAGGTATTCGAAGTTTATGCATATGGTAGTTCATGATGAACTATCCATACGCATCAGTCAAGGACTGCAGAATTATATCAATCTGCAGATCTTGATCTTACTTGACATCGAGCTTCTCAAGCTCTTCTAAGTCCTTGATCATCATCAGACAATGATCTTGGACTGACCATCCATCACACATCTGAGTCTTAAACAGTCTTTTAGTGACTTGATATTTGGCTGCGCGACTCTGTTCACCAAACAACTTTTGAAGGTGAGCCAACATTTGACGGCTAGTCTTAATGTCTTCATGTTGGCACTGGGCTCATCAGACATCGAGCCCAACATGTAATACCTGACTTTGTTATCTTCATCCATCTACTTCTCGAGAGATGCTCTCTGATCAACGGATGGATGAACTGGTAAGATGGAAGGATTCTATTCCAACACATGAGTCAACTTCTCAGAACCCAAAACAATTTTGAAGTTTCGAAGTCAATCCTTATAGTTGGGTTCGGTCAGTCTATGGGTGTCCAGGATGCGGTCTAGTGGGTTGGACGCAGACATCTTTCTGTAGAGAGTCAGTTTCTTGTTAGATTTTGTGATTAGACTTGATCAATTTATTTAGGGTTTCATTTTTAAATAAATTAGGCTCCCACTATTTTCTCGAATCCCTACACTCCCTTGGCAGAGATGCGAAAATTTTCACGATTATTGATTTCTAGTGAATGGTGCGGTCCCACCAACTGGGTCATCACCTCACCTAACAGTTATTAGTGATGGGTCAACCGATGGGTGGACAACTCTGAAGGAAAACATGCAAGATTTCATACATAGATTTCAAAACTTTTTCGAAATTAAAGCAGCGAAAGTTGTAAATTAAATCATTTAATCTACAAATGCATGTAATCAAATTACTAAAACCTACAACTAGGACCTATAATATGTCATGATGTAAATATAAATCTGAAAATAAATTAAACATAATTGGTATTGATCAAATCAATACCTAGATCTAGAACAATTCTAGATCAAACCTAGATCACATCTAGGTCACCAAGAGATCAGATCTTTTACCTTTGCACGGATCGAGAATTCCGCGATTGATTTTCGTTGTTACCTTTGGAGCCGCACACGCATCTGGCCTCTACAGGTGATCCACACGAGCCTGTAACATAGATCGGAGGTTCGTCGAATGAAGATCCGTTCGAAGTGCTAGCTTCTCATGGATCCCTCCATAGTCAATCAAATAAGTATTCTTCAGATCTCCTGGACTCTCTAAGAGATAAAGAATACATGGAGGAATAAGGGAGGAATCCAACCTTTGGATCTCCCATAAATCAGAAAATAAAAACAAAAAAAAATAAATCCTAAGAGAAGACAAATCTTCTCCTTCAGGACATCAACGGTTGATGTCCTAAAAGCATCTCTATGCTAGGACAAGAGGAGACCTTCTCCTCTAGATTTTTCCTATGTTTCTAGATCTAACATCTCTGATTTTTACTCTAAAAAATTCCCACAAAAATAATGAGAAGAAGGGTTCTCAAAGAAACCTTAAGAAAAGATTTTCTTCTCTTTTCCTTCTCTCATCAGGACATGATCAGATCATGTCCAAAATTGATCTTCATGCCCCAACATCTTGGAGCATAGATCCCCACACCCTCATCCTCTCTCTCTCATAGATTTTTATCATATAAAAAATCATAAAGAAAAATTAAGAACATAAACCATGAAAGAAAATAATGAGAGGACATTTTCTCTTACCTTTGTCTTCATCAAGACATGAACTTTTCATGTCTTAATGAAGACTTTTCTTCCAAGGATATAGACGCCCAAAACCCCACACCCTCTAGCCCTTTTCTTCTGCCTTCTTCACGTGGAATCCCAGCATTTTTGACTCCCCCTCCTATCAAATAGGAGGCGTCATACAAGAGTCAAAAACTAGGTCAAAGATCTAGTCAAACCCTTCAAATATGGTAGTCAAGGGGGCGTCCGAGAGTCTCTTGGACGCCCCCTCCCTAATTTCTTGGCGTGAAAAATTTGAAACTCAAGACAAAAGCAAGGGAAGAAAGGGCGAAACAAAAAACATGGTGTGGGAAAAGTGGGCGCACAAGAGGAGGAAAGAGTTTAGGTCAAAGGGAACTCTTCCAAGTAGGAAATAAATCCTGACCTCTTTCTAGTTTTGACCAAGTCAAAACATATTCCAAATAACCAGAAATATGGGGCGTGAAGAAGCTTTCTTACGCATGGGAATTCACGTAAAAATTCTGGAATTAATAAGTGGGCATGGGCTTTATTAGGCACAAGAGAACTGGGACTCTTTTTATTTGACTAGGTCAAAATATGTTTGAACCCAATTTAAATTCTATTTAAATCAGATTAAATGCAATCCAATTAAGAATGATCCTAGTCCAACTAGGAGTCCAATTAAATCAGATTAAACCAAGATTTAAATCTGATTTAAATCCTAAATCAATTAGGTGCACCCAAGTCCTAGTCAAATAAGGAATTGTTCTTTCTTGCAATTGGCTTATCCAATAAACCAACTAGACTTAATCTAGTTAAGTCCAAACCAATTCTAATTGAATCTAATTCAATTAAACTTGATTTTTGTCCGATTGCTCAATCAAATTGAGCCAATTAGCAATCCGATTGCTAATCGATCTTTCTGCAATACTTACATTAGGTCAAACATCAATCATATTAATGGATTGATCTTAGAACGATTCTCAATCGTCGATTAACCATCTGATCAGGTTATAAGCTCTAATGTGTGTGACCCCATAGGTTCGAACCTAAGCCGGTAACACAAAAATCAATTCCTGTATCAATCGAAATGATCATCTAGCAATGGTATTCGACGTCCGAAAAAGTTGAATGTATGCAAAGCAACATTCTTAGAACTCTAGCCTATAGTTACCGTATAATTCATCTCTTTGACCAATAATGCTCAAGATGACTTTGAGTACGCTGTCAAAACATTCATACAAGTCATCTCTGTTGTGTCTCAAAATTTTATAAATTCTGTGACTCCTCACGAGGATTACCTAGACCTAGGTTTTGCTAAATTGAAACACAACGAGTTATTCTCTTCCTGAAGTTAATCAGGAGTGGTCAATCCTATCTTGACTCACACATCGACTTTACAAGTGCTTGACTGTACCCAGAAATCTTTTGAATCTATATTAGAAATACAGGCAGTCCGGCACCAAAGTACAGTGAGTTGCTTGCAAGTCATCGTGGTGATTTCAGATTGGAGGGACACTTATATCCATTGGCTTTAGCTAGCTACTCTTGACAGTAGAATGCTACATTGGTCACATTCAGTGCAGATGTACTTCTACATCTCACCTGGATGCCATATCAGTGTCTCCACACCACTTGATTACGAGGACAATCAACGCATATGGCATACAGCGACCTACACTTGATAAGTTATCATTCTTGTTAATAACTTATCATTTGGTTGTGAACAATTTAAGAACCATCTGATAAATTCTCCTTTATCGATTGATTGTGGTTCTAAGGACTTCGTCATAATTTAGGAGTTCATTTAAGGAAGATAGAACTTTTATGATGAACCAACCAAATAACTATTATTATTAGATAATTCATGTACTAATTTCAATCATCTACTACTTAGATGATTGGCTTTAGGACATATTTTCCAACAACTCCCACTTGGACTAAAGCCAATCAGAACGATATCAAATATCCTATCTTCCACTTGAGTTCGTAGAACTTCTTAGTTCCGAGGTCTTAGCAAATGAGTCGGTCAAGTTCTCTTTTTCCATCGATCTTTTAAAGATCGACGTCACCCTGATCAAAAATCAAAGGTGATAGCAATGCAAAATATGCTGGTTCTTCGGTTCTTTAGTCTGAGCTATGGCTCTAGTGCTACGATAGGACTGGACCATCGGTGGAGGGTGCCACTCTCAACCTGCTAATGAACCTCAGCAATTATATAGCTTACATGGCAGCATCATATGTCACGATGTCTCTACATCACTAATTGAACAGGCTAAAGTATTCTGCTTGGAACCTTTCCAGCAGATTATTCCTATAATTAGGGTATGAGCCAACATTCTCTTGTTGTCATCTTGTTCTGACTGAAATTAAAACATCCACATGTTTTAAGTCAATACTTCCATATTTGAGTCACTGGATCTTAATGTTTTCCAAATACTTAAGGTTTGTCTATACAATCTTCCGGTGGCTCTTACTTAAATCACTATAAGAACACCTCATTGAATGGGAGGAGAGGGCTTTTAAACCTTTGTTTTTATGACCGGATGGCCAAGAGGAACGTCTTAATCAGAAATATAATTTCTACTATAAGAACACCTCATTGAATGGGAGGAGAGGGCTTTTAAACCTTTGTTTTTATAACCGGATGGCCAAGAGGAACGTCTTAATCAGAAATATAATTTCTACTATAAAACTAGTTAGATCTAAATCATATATCATATATACAATTAATGATCTAACTTATACATGTTTTGCATACATCTCATGTATCATAACTAAATTAAACTTGCATGCTTTCAAATCTGAAATATCACATATTAAATCTGAAAAATAAAATTTTAAATTTAATCATATCAAAAATAAAACTATTTCAGATATTTTATAGAACTATTCTATAACTAATCTAAGCATGCATCTTTCATATCTCATATGAATAAAATAAAAATTAAAAATTTTATTTTTTATTTTTCAGATCTGATTACAATAATTATAACATCAGAAAAATAGAAATAAATTAGATCTAAAATTATATTTAATTAATTTAATAATATGATTATACTAGACTATACATAGAACTATTCTATTTCTAGTTTAGTCATGCATCTCATACATTATAGATCTAAATCATAAAATTTTTAATTTTTTGATTTCAGATCTAATCACATCTGATGTGACATCTGAAATTCTTTAATATCAGATCATATATAAGAATTAAATCAGATCTATTTTAGATCTGATGAACTGCCAATCTGATTTTGATACTAGTTGAAGAAAAAATCCTATTTTTCCAGCACAGGATTGTTCAGATCTGAAGGAATATTTCAAAAAAAATTTCTACGATCCTAATCAGATCTGAGACATTTCGAATCTGATTCTAAAGATCTGATATTAAGAATTAAAAATAAATTAAATTTAATTTAATTTCATACCTTTGTTTTGGATAATTAGATTATCCTGCGATGATCCTGAGATTTTGGAAGGAGCCACGCACATGCCTGGCCTCTACTGATGTCCACTCGGGCAGGATCTGGAGGTCTTCTCCTTCTGAATCATCCTTTCAAAAATTAGATCTGGATCTGATCTTGAAGTTCTTCAAAACTTTTTTGAAGAAGCAGCGGTCGTCGCTTTCAGCAATGCTGCCTTCTTCCTGATCTGGGTGCCTTTCTTCCTTAGATTGCACTTGAACCCATGCCCAACTCCTTTAGGTGTGGAGAGGAGAGATAGAGGATCAGAGGGAGGCGTGGAATAGAGGAGGGCAGCCTTGCAGCGTGGTAAAAGGAAGAAGTCTTTGGCGTAGTAAAAGGAAGAAGCTCTATAACTCTAGGTGCAGATAGGGTTTAAATAGACCCTGCTGCGCTATGCAGTGCCACATCATCCCGACCAATCAAAGGTCTTTATTCAATCAGATCTAAATTTGATTGGTGGGATGATGTCATTTGATCCAATCAGATGAGAGTTCTTTAAAAATCCACATAGGTGGCATCAAGACTGAATAAAGCTGAAGTCTTTGGCGCCCTTAGTGTTTGATCATATCAAAACACCTTGGGCGTGCGCCCTCTCTCTTGCCTCTTTTAGCAGGGGGACAAGAGCCCCAGGTGCTCTCCTATAGGTGCATGATACATGGCCCCATGTCCAGGTATCCAGGGTCAACTGTTGACCTATGTCCAAAAATAGGAATTAACAGGTGACAGGAATTGATAGGTATTGTCTTAAATCCATCTAATGAATTAAGACAATCCTTTTCTAATCTAAACAAGCTCTAGTCAGACTAAGACAAGGTTTCTGAGTGAGCCTAAATAAATATGGCTCAACTGAGATGAACCAAAATGATTACAAAAGAAGAATGTTAGGCTCAATCGTGTGCTAGCACGATTTTCTTGAACCTAATTGGATCTAATTCAAATCAATTGAACTGGGTTAGTCCAATTGATGACATCTAGATTCAAATCCTTGTTTGTGTGATCCAGTTAGGTTCAGCTCCGTATGGTAATGAGACATGTCGCGATCTCTATCATCGACATCATTGAAACACCTTTTGATGGATTAGAACTTTTCTGATTCATACAATTAGAATGATCGATCATCTAAATCATTCTAATTGCTCTCAAAATTTACCAGTAACACCTAGCAGTATATGATGGCAATTCATCAGAACCGAAAGCGAACCTCTCGATGCAGCTACCTGTGTGATTGGGTTCTTCTATCTTGAGCTCCGACTGAATTAGGATTAAGGTAAACTCGTTAAACCTAATATCCGTCATATGAATTAATCATTCGATTCGAGTCTAATGTGAAACTCTAATAGAAACTCTTTCTATCATCTTCATTCTGCCATAGCCATGGGCTTAAGGACTCAATCTTATGGTTATCATAGGGCTACTCCTCATCCACTAAGGTAGATAGATCTCCTATTGGTGCAATCCAATTCCTACAATGAACATGCTATAGCTAACATACACCTCAGGATTCCAAATGGCTAGGAGACCGAGTTATGGTGTAGTCAAACTATACACTCTCAAGATGAACTACTAATGCACCTCAGATCAAAGAACCAGATACACCACTGCAGCATCGAGCTAGTTATTGACGAGAAGGTAGACTTCCTTATGATTGTTCGAGGTGGTCACGCTCAGTGCCCTCGTTCTCTAACGAGCACCTGTACTCTCGCTCCGGTGTTTCCACACCGTAGACTCAAGACATATCTATCCTAAAAAAGCGATCGTACACCAACTTTCTGGATCGATCACCATTCTCGTGATCCTATGGTCGGGAGCAGTTTATGAGTTAATTATGAAAATTCATGTCTTAAATTTTCAACTCTTGAAAATATGAATTATTATTACTATTAACTCAAAGGATGTATCACAGACACTTTAAATACACACTGTGATAGAAAATAATTTTTTTATTAATTTATAGTCAAAATTATAAACTTACCCTTAGGAGTGTATTACAAGTGTCAGCCAATTTGGCTTCTAGGACACACATCTAACATACTAAAGCTGATAGTCAGTTGCTACTTACTAGTTAGTACTTGTTAACAATAGTCATAACATTATTATGAAGTAACAATGCCTGCATCCAACCTGGCTGTAGCCCACATGGAGCTAACAACTTGTTGAACTCACCACTGCTCACATAGATTTGCACAAGTAGGCCACTTATGTGGCTACATAATGCTAATTGGGCCACCTATTTGGTTTTTATGCAGTCTGGCCTCATATAGAAACCACATATAGGAAATGCATTGCAATTATAGGACCACATTAACATATGTGGCCTCATATTACTACTTTTAGAGCATTGATCTGTCTTTGACCTACTTATTTGTACTCTTTTTTCTTTTTTTGCCACTTGAAGAAACCTTTTTCTTGAACAGAAGAGAAAATATCACAGTGTCACTATTTATACTTGTAAAGTAATCTTCATCCTGGCTTTAGCTCCCTTGTCATTTCAAGTCATCTATGAGATGTGATGCTGTTGTATCCGAAGTCAAATTATCCCAGCAAAGTCTAAAGATGTCTGAAGAGTTAAAATAATGAGCCAAGTTTTTGTAGCAGGCCAAGATCTGGGGAATTTTTTACACACACCTCTGATAAATATGGTGCTAAATGACATGCCTTAAGTTAATATTTTGCATAGTTTGGGTGTGTGGTCAGACAGAAGTTGAGTAGCACTATTGAGCATGGTATGATATAATGGTTAAGATCTCATGTGGCTTGTCTGGGTGTTGTACATGTTATGCTTAGGTATAACTTGAATGCATAGCAGAATGGTTGAATGTGGAAATGTACTATTAGGCATGGTAGCAGTGCACAGTCATGGGTGTAATTTTTTGGCTTCATTGTGGTATATGGGCTTATTATCCATTCTAAAAGTTTGGTCATGGACCAAGGCGGCTTGACATGTTTAGACTAGCCTAATAGGATTTTGCTACCAACAAAATAAGATTTCTTTTACATGAACCTGTCTATATAAGTAATATTGATGAAATGTTTATACACAAAACCAGTCTGATCCTTTTGAATGTTAAGCAGTTATTGGTTGAAAAGATGGAGAATTTGACCTTTATTATCTTGGAGAAAGCCTTTGATAGCATCTAAGAAGAGTCATGTTGGTGGGTGATAAGGGAGAAACGTTTGCTATAAAGCAGTTTTGAGCTCTAAAATGATAAGCATAAGGAAATAATGATATCATAATATGTTGTCATGGCCAGATTATTTTTCTGTACTTGTGGTATGCCTTCACTTATAGCCTTTGATGTTTTTATTTCTTCCTGTACTGATGAAATCAATATTTGGTACTCACAAAAGGACAAATTGTATATGTTATCTGTGGATGATATAGAGTTGATTGATGAGATTATGATTGAGTGCTACATTGGAAAAATATAGTATTTTTTTTTTTAAGAACAGAGCCTAAACACCAGGAGAATTAAAGTAACAAATACTGCACAGAGAATGCAGTCTTAGTCAAACTGCAATTGAAATTGGGGTCTTAGTTATGGTTATGGCCAATAAATATCACATATTTAACATTTTCATTACATAGTGTATACTGTAGCAGCAAATGGAAAGAGTAATGCGGTCATTTTTAAATTGAATTTTTAAAGGGAGAAATAAAGTGGGGAGGTGCTAATACGGAGTTATGTAAGCATGCCTTTATTAACTAGAGGTTTATATTTTATTGTGAAGTGTGTCTGTGATAATTCTGTATTGGCCAGAATCTCAGGAATGTTGTAAAGTTGTGAGTTTTGAGGTAGACCTGTGGTCAGAGAATGGATGGATTTGTACATGTGCATATTAAGTTTAAAAATGAATATAAGGAAGGAATAACTGATAAAAAAACAATCAGTGGTTGTTATACAAGCTTTTAAATGCTGCATGATGGTTTTTCAGCCAGCCTTGCACTGGTGGTGGTGGCCTTAATCATCAGGCTCTAACACTGCATCTGTCATAGGGCACAGGTGAACATGCCAATCAATAATAGTTTGGGCATCTCATGAAATCTAGCGTTGCCCAAACTATCTCGGTCTGGCTTTACATGTCCTCATTAGCTAGATTTTCATTCCTATTAAGGACTATCTCCACTGTTATTGTTTCTCATGACATCTAGCGGTGCCCAAACTATCTCGGTCTGGCTTTACATGTCCTCATTAGCTAGATTCTCATTCCTAGCAAGGACTATCTCTGCTGTTATTGTAAGCCTTCCAAATTCTTTGTCACAAGTATCATCCAAGTTACTTTAGGCCTTTCCCTCTTCTAAATACTTTGTGAAATATTTAGAACTTTCTTAATCAGAGCCTTCTCAGATTTTTCTTTACATCCTCATACTGTCTCAATATGGTTCTGCATCACTTTCTTTGCAGTTGAGGTAACTCCTATAGCTCTCCTATATTTATTTCTTCCTCTTACCTTTCTTATCTCCATCACATCACATTTAGCTCTGATATACTCATTTGTATGATTTAATTCAATAAAGGATTGGAAAGCACATCATAGTTATCACCAAGCAATATATTGTATATTGCCAGTATTACGAGATTTGGAAATGATGTTCCATGCTATATGTGTTTTGGCTTGCACTAGCATGAAAAGATATCAAAGTTTGTGAGAGGATACTCTGCAAATATATATGTGAAAACCCTTGGTTTTTATTATATAAATAATCTTTATTCTTCTATTGTAAAGATTGACATTTAATCCACAAATGTTACTGATTTATGCCACAATGCTTCTAGTGCATGCATGTTCCTTTACGTTTATATCACTAGTATAAGCATGTCGTGCTATATCAAGAACTCTAAATCACCAATTACCAACAAGGAAAGAAGATCTTGCAAAAAATAATGTTTTTAGATAGTTTCAGAATTGCAGATCTCTTATAAGAACCTAGTGCATCATTATGTGCATCTGTATTTTGCATTAGTAAAGTTTAACAACTGGTTTGCTGAAAAACTGAACAGCTTTCGTCGATAAATATAATATGACTTTCCTCGTGTGGTCAATATCATACTGATTAGGTCAAATATTGTGACTGTTGATATGATGGGATATGTAATAATACTATCGCACTTATTTATTATGATATGCTCTTAGGGACTGTTACATGAGAGAATAAATTTAACATCTGTTTTCTGTAGCATTTGAATCAACATAGATTTTTTTTTTCTCTTTTAAGAAAATTGTTGGATATTATGGGATTACTCTTTTTCTGTTATTATTGTTATCAGATAGCATGTTGTCCAACTTAACTACATTCTCTCATTACACAGGGCATTTTGTTTTTGCTAAGTGTAAATGCTTTTTAAGCTCCATTCCCTCCATGTACATTTGTTTTTCAAATTTTCTTCTTTTTTGGTTTATTCAGTAATTCTTATAAAACTTTTTAACTCATTGATGCAGATGGAAAATATGGACAGAGATGTCAAAAGATCAAGGTTGGCGGAGCAGTTGAACAAACATTTTGCTGCAAGTGCAATTCCAAAAGGCATCCATTGTCTCTCTTTACGTCTGACGGATGAGTACTCTTCCAATGCTAATGCACGAAAGCAGTTGCCACCTCCAGAATTGCTACCATTCCTCTCTGATAACTCCTACCGACATTTTATATTAGCAAGTGATAACATCCTTGCAGCTTCTGTTGTGGCCACCTCAACTGTGAGATCTTCTTTGAAACCTGAAAAGATAGTCTTTCATGTTATCACGGACAAAAAGACTTATCCAGGGATGCATTCATGGTTTGCACTGAATCCTCTTTCTCCAACCATTGTTGAGGTAAAAGGTGTTCACCAGTTTGACTGGTTGACAAGAGAAAATGTGCCTGTCCTTGATGCTATAGAGAATTACCGTGGTGTCAGAATCCATTATCATGGAGATCATGTCGCAGGGACCAATGCCACAGACAATCCGAGAGTTTTTGCTTCAAAACTGCAGGCCAGGAGCCCAAAATACATTTCTCTACTCAACCATCTCCGTATTTACCTGCCTGAGGTAAATATATTTGATCATTATAGATATTCTTTAGCTGTGTAGACTAATCTACGTTGATGCAGGATTTAATGCTAAGGAATTTACCAAAATTGTTTTTTTCATGTGAATGAGAAATTGCTTTGGGAAAAAAGAAGGTAGTGGAAGGACCCAATGAAATCTGAATGTTTGCTCAAGCTGTTTTGAAAGGTTGAGAGTTGAATTGTCAAGCACCTGAAATGAGAAAAAAGAGGAAAGCACATTCAGATATCAAAGGTTGTTCAAGAACACACGTACACAGGGGGGGTTTTGAATGCAGGGGTGGGGTTTTAAGAGGGATGAAGATGATTCAAAAAAAAAATGGTTGTTTCAAGATGTGAAAATTGGAGCGAAGGAGGGAGGAAGACTTGACTTTCAAGATAGGAGTGTTTCATGGGATGGAAAAGAGAGGTAGGGACAATGGAGCAAGGGAGAGGGACTTGACCTTAAAGATACTTAAATCAGCAGAAAGGGAGACCTCTAGATTCTCCCTTCTTTTGGCCATGCATACAGGTTTGCATCTGAAAGAGTAACTAAAAATGGTTAAGAAAAAGGAATATGGTCTCACCTGTCTTCTGAATCAAAGCTGACTATTAGCGTAACTAAATCATCTAAGAAGGAAACAGCAGGACTTTTTTATTAAAAAGAAAAGAAAAGAAAAGAAAGAATCCTGACTTTACGTGCATGACTTCTAATAGCATAAAATTGTTTTGTTTTTCCCCCATGATGTTCAATTGTGGCAAATCAATAGTGCTAGTGGACTTGGTATGACAAATCCTAATTCTTTAACAGTATCAGAATTGTGAAATGAGATTGCATGCAAAGATTCCATTTGTCCTAGAATAAAAATTATTTATCTTCTTTCATACTTGAGTAATTTTGTTGGCCATCTATAGTGACACTGCACTTTGTAATGTATCCAAACAGCTCTTTCCAAACCTCAACAAGGTTGTTTTTCTGGATGATGATGTTGTTATTCAGCGTGACTTGTCACCTCTGTGGGAAATTGATCTTTTGGGAAAGGTCAATGGGGCTGTAGAAACTTGTAGAGGTGACGACAAGTGGGTGATGTCAAAGCACTTCAGGACGTATTTCAACTTCTCTCATCCACTTATAGCCAAGAATTTGGACCCTGATGAATGCGCATGGGCATACGGGATGAATATCTTTGACTTAAGCGCATGGAGGAAGACAGACATTAGAGAAACATATCATTACTGGCTGAAGGAGGTAACATTTGAATTCGCTTTCCATCCAACGTGTGCTTTCAGTGTACACTAGTAAATATTTAAATATGGCAAATTTTGCATAAAAAATTTATCCTTCTTTTTAGTGATGGTATCTTGGGTTTTAGAAATGACTAGTGCCCAATCTTCTGAATGCATCTGTATCCTAGTTTTGACAGATTCCTTTTCCAGAACATAGTGAACATCTCAGATATTAAATGGTGTCAAGAGGTTCAAATTATATGCATAGATAGATACGAATGTACACGTGCACATGAGATAGAGAGAGGGATGTATTTTATATTTTATCTTCTGTATGCCTCCAACACTCTTCTGTAAGTAGGTAACTAGATTATGGATTTTGTTGCAGTTTGTCTCTCTGGCTTATGCTTTTTGCATCAAATGAGTGCAGTTCACTGTTTCTTCATGTGGATTTTTTTTCGATCCTTGGGGAGCCCTAAAGGGTGCCTTTGTTGTTGCATAAACAAAAACCAATAAAAATCACATTATCAGCCCTTCTCTAAACCAGACTTGCCTTGGCTAGGTGTCTGGCACCATTTAGGGCCTATTTGGATAATCCTGTGTAATCCAGCAGGTTCTACAGGATTGCAGGCTGGAAAATGGCAATATTCACAGAATTCATGGGAATACCTTTGAAATGGGACAATATCAACTTATGTGCTACAAATGCTATTGGCCACCTATTTGGTTTTATGCAGTCTGGCCAGTATAGAAAACCACCATATAGGAATGCATTGCCAATTTATAGAACCACATTAAACATATGTGGCCTGCATATTACAAAAAAAATACTTTAAGCCTTGATTCGTCTTGACCTACTTATTTGTACTCTTTTTTCTTTTTGCCACTGAAAAACCTTTTTCGAACAGAAAGAGAACAATATCACAGTGTCACTATTGTATACTTGAAAGTGATCTCATCCTGCTTTAGCTCCCGTCATTCAAGTCACTATGAGATGTGATGCTTGTATCCGAAGTCAAAATTTATCAAAGCAAAGTCTAAAGAGTCTGAGAGAGTAAATAATGAGCCAATTTGTAGCAGCCAAGATCTGGGAATTTTTACAACACACCTCTGATAAATATGTGCAAATACATGCCAAGTTATATTTTGCCATAGTTTGTGTGTCAGGAAGAAGTGAGTAGCACATGAGCATGATGATATAATGTTAAAGAGCTCATGTGCTGTTCGGTTGTACATGTTATGCTTAGTTAACTTAATGCATAGCAGATATGTTGAATTGAATGATATTAGCATGTAGCAGCACATTCAATGTGTAATTTTTGGGCTTCATTTGTATATGGCCTTATTATCCATTCTAAAGTATTGTCAATGACCAAGCGCCTTGACATTTTTGAGACTAGCCCAATAGATTTGCTACCAACAAAATAAGATTCTTGATACATAACCGTCTATATAATAATATTGATGAAATGTTATACACAAAAACCATCTGATCCTTTTGGAAGTTAAGCAGTTAGTTGGTTGAAAAGATGGAGAATTACCTTTATATCTTGGAGAAAGCCTTGATAGCATCTAAGAAGATCATGTGTGGTGATAAGGAGAGTTCTGCTAAAAGCATTTTAGACTCTAAATGATAAGCATAAGAAATAATGATATCATAATATGTGTCATGCCAATTATTTTCTACTTTGGTATGCCTTCACTATAGCTTGATGTTTATTCTCCTGTACTGATAAATCAATATTTGGACTCACAAGAAGAAACAAATTGAATGTTATCTGTGGAAGATAAGAGTGATATGAGATATATGAGTGCTACATTGGAAAAAATAGCGTATTTTTTTTTAAGAACAAGCCTTAACACCAGGAGAATTAATAACAATACGACAGAAATGCATCTTATCAACTGCAATTAAATGGGTCTTAGTATGTATGCCCAATAAACTAATCAATATTTAACATTTTCATTTACATTAGTGTATACTGAGCAGCAAAATGGAAAGAGTAATCGTTATTTTTAAATTGAAATTTTTTAAAGGAGAAATAAAGTGGAGTGCCTAATACGAGTTATGTAAGGCATGCCTAAACTAAGCTTATATGTTGTGAGAGGTCGTCGTGTATAATTCTGTATTGGCCAGAATCTCAGAATGTTAGTAAGTGTGATTTACTAGACCCTTGGTCAGAGAATGAGGATTGTACATGTGCATATTAATTTAAAAATGAATATAAGAAGAATAACTGATAAAAAAGACGAATCAGTGGTGTTATACAAGCTTTTTAAATCTGCATGATTTTTTCAGCCACCTGCACTGCGTGGTGTGCCTTAATCATCAGGCTCTAACACTGCATCAGGTCAAGGCACAGTGAACCATTTCCGAATCAATAATTATTGCATCTTCTGAAATCTAGCGTGCCAAACTATCTCGTCTCTTTACATTCTCATTAGCTAGATTCATTCCTATAAGGACAATTCCACTGTAGGTTTCTCATGACATTCTAGCGGTGCCCAAACTATCTCGTCGTTCTTTACTGTCTCATTAGCTAGATTCTCATTGCCTACAAAGGACTATCCTGCTTATTAAGCCTTCCAAATTCTTTGCACAGTATTCATCCAAGTTACTTTACCTTCCCCTTAAATACTTGTAAATATTTAGAACTTCTTTAATCAGATCTTCTCAGATTTTCTTTAATCCTCATACTGTCTCAATATGTCTGCATCACTTTCTTGCAGTGAGTAACTCCATAGCTCTCCATATTATCTCCTCTTACCTTCTTCATCTCCAATTACATTCACTATTAGCTCTGATATACTCCATTTGTACTATTTAATTCAAATAAAAGGAGGAAAGCACATCATAGTTGACTCACCAAGCATATAGTATATGCCAGAAATTACCGAATTGGAAATGAATGTCCCCATGCATATATGTGTTTTGGCTGCACTAGCATAGAAAATATCAAAGTTGTAAGATACTCTTGCAAATATATAGTAAAAACTCCTTAGTTATTATTATATAAATAATCTTATTCTCTATGTTAAAAGATGGACATTTAATCCACCAAATTACGATTGATTCCACAATCTTCTAGTGCATGCATTTCCTTTACGTTAACACTAGTATAAGCATGTCGTGCTATAGCAGAACTCTAAACACCAATTACCACAAGAAAGAAGATCTTGCAAAAAAATAATGTTATTTAATAGTTTCAGAATGGCAATCTCTATAAACCTAGTGCATCATTAGTGATCGATTTGCATTAGTAAAGTTTAACAACGGTTCGAAAACTGAACAGCTTCGTCGATAAATATAATATGACTTTCCTCGTGTGTCAATATCATTACTGATTAGTCAAATTTGACTGTGATATGATGGGGATAGAAAATACTATCGCACTTATATATATATCTCTAGACTGTAACATGAGAGAATTAAAATTAACATCTTTTGCTGTAGCATTTGAATCAACATAATTTTTTTTTCCTTTTAAGAAAATGTTGGATATTATGGATACTTTTTTCTTTATTATGTTATCAGCATAGCAGTGCTCCAAACTTAACTACATTCTCTCATTACACAGGCATCATTTTTTTCTAAGTGAAAATGCTTTTTAAAGACTCCATTCCCTCCATGTACATTGTTTTCAAAATTTTCTTCTTTTTTTTATTCAAAATAATTCTTATAAACACACACACACACTTCTTTAATATCAGATCATATATAAGAATTAAATCAGATCTATTTTAGATCTGATGAACTGCCAATCTGATTTTGATACTAGTTGAAGAAAAAATCCTATTTTTCCAGCACAGGATTGTTCAGATCTGAAGGAATATTTCAAAAAAAATTTCTACGATCCTAATCAGATCTGAGACATTTCGAATCTGATTCTAAAGATCTGATATTAAGAATTAAAAATAAATTAAATTTAATTTAATTTCATACCTTTGTTTTGGATAATTAGATTATCCTGCGATGATCCTGAGATTTTGGAAGGAGCCACGCACATGCCTGGCCTCTACTGATGTCCACTCGGGCAGGATCTGGAGGTCTTCTCCTTCTGAATCATCCTTTCAAAAATTAGATCTGGATCTGATCTTGAAGTTCTTCAAAACTTTTTTGAAGAAGCAGCGGTCGTCGCTTTCAGCAATGCTGCCTTCTTCCTGATCTGGGTGCCTTTCTTCCTTAGATTGCACTTGAACCCATGCCCAACTCCTTTAGGTGTGGAGAGGAGAGATAGAGGATCAGAGGGAGGCGTGGAATAGAGGAGGGCAGCCTTGCAGCGTGGTAAAAGGAAGAAGTCTTTGGCGTAGTAAAAGGAAGAAGCTCTATAACTCTAGGTGCAGATAGGGTTTAAATAGACCCTGCTGCGCTATGCAGTGCCACATCATCCCGACCAATCAAAGGTCTTTATTCAATCAGATCTAAATTTGATTGGTGGGATGATGTCATTTGATCCAATCAGATGAGAGTTCTTTAAAAATCCACATAGGTGGCATCAAGACTGAATAAAGCTGAAGTCTTTGGCGCCCTTAGTGTTTGATCATATCAAAACACCTTGGGCGTGCGCCCTCTCTCTTGCCTCTTTTAGCAGGGGGACAAGAGCCCCAGGTGCTCTCCTATAGGTGCATGATACATGGCCCCATGTCCAGGTATCCAGGGTCAACTGTTGACCTATGTCCAAAAATAGGAATTAACAGGTGACAGGAATTGATAGGTATTGTCTTAAATCCATCTAATGAATTAAGACAATCCTTTTCTAATCTAAACAAGCTCTAGTCAGACTAAGACAAGGTTTCTGAGTGAGCCTAAATAAATATGGCTCAACTGAGATGAACCAAAATGATTACAAAAGAAGAATGTTAGGCTCAATCGTGTGCTAGCACGATTTTCTTGAACCTAATTGGATCTAATTCAAATCAATTGAACTGGGTTAGTCCAATTGATGACATCTAGATTCAAATCCTTGTTTGTGTGATCCAGTTAGGTTCAGCTCCGTATGGTAATGAGACATGTCGCGATCTCTATCATCGACATCATTGAAACACCTTTTGATGGATTAGAACTTTTCTGATTCATACAATTAGAATGATCGATCATCTAAATCATTCTAATTGCTCTCAAAATTTACCAGTAACACCTAGCAGTATATGATGGCAATTCATCAGAACCGAAAGCGAACCTCTCGATGCAGCTACCTGTGTGATTGGGTTCTTCTATCTTGAGCTCCGACTGAATTAGGATTAAGGTAAACTCGTTAAACCTAATATCCGTCATATGAATTAATCATTCGATTCGAGTCTAATGTGAAACTCTAATAGAAACTCTTTCTATCATCTTCATTCTGCCATAGCCATGGGCTTAAGGACTCAATCTTATGGTTATCATAGGGCTACTCCTCATCCACTAAGGTAGATAGATCTCCTATTGGTGCAATCCAATTCCTACAATGAACATGCTATAGCTAACATACACCTCAGGATTCCAAATGGCTAGGAGACCGAGTTATGGTGTAGTCAAACTATACACTCTCAAGATGAACTACTAATGCACCTCAGATCAAAGAACCAGATACACCACTGCAGCATCGAGCTAGTTATTGACGAGAAGGTAGACTTCCTTATGATTGTTCGAGGTGGTCACGCTCAGTGCCCTCGTTCTCTAACGAGCACCTGTACTCTCGCTCCGGTGTTTCCACACCGTAGACTCAAGACATATCTATCCTAAAAAAGCGATCGTACACCAACTTTCTGGATCGATCACCATTCTCGTGATCCTATGGTCGGGAGCAGTTTATGAGTTAATTATGAAAATTCATGTCTTAAATTTTCAACTCTTGAAAATATGAATTATTATTACTATTAACTCAAAGGATGTATCACAGACACTTTAAATACACACTGTGATAGAAAATAATTTTTTTATTAATTTATAGTCAAAATTATAAACTTACCCTTAGGAGTGTATTACAAGTGTCAGCCAATTTGGCTTCTAGGACACACATCTAACATACTAAAGCTGATAGTCAGTTGCTACTTACTAGTTAGTACTTGTTAACAATAGTCATAACATTATTATGAAGTAACAATGCCTGCATCCAACCTGGCTGTAGCCCACATGGAGCTAACAACTTGTTGAACTCACCACTGCTCACATAGATTTGCACAAGTAGGCCACTTATGTGGCTACATAATGCTAATTGGGCCACCTATTTGGTTTTTATGCAGTCTGGCCTCATATAGAAACCACATATAGGAAATGCATTGCAATTATAGGACCACATTAACATATGTGGCCTCATATTACTACTTTTAGAGCATTGATCTGTCTTTGACCTACTTATTTGTACTCTTTTTTCTTTTTTTGCCACTTGAAGAAACCTTTTTCTTGAACAGAAGAGAAAATATCACAGTGTCACTATTTATACTTGTAAAGTAATCTTCATCCTGGCTTTAGCTCCCTTGTCATTTCAAGTCATCTATGAGATGTGATGCTGTTGTATCCGAAGTCAAATTATCCCAGCAAAGTCTAAAGATGTCTGAAGAGTTAAAATAATGAGCCAAGTTTTTGTAGCAGGCCAAGATCTGGGGAATTTTTTACACACACCTCTGATAAATATGGTGCTAAATGACATGCCTTAAGTTAATATTTTGCATAGTTTGGGTGTGTGGTCAGACAGAAGTTGAGTAGCACTATTGAGCATGGTATGATATAATGGTTAAGATCTCATGTGGCTTGTCTGGGTGTTGTACATGTTATGCTTAGGTATAACTTGAATGCATAGCAGAATGGTTGAATGTGGAAATGTACTATTAGGCATGGTAGCAGTGCACAGTCATGGGTGTAATTTTTTGGCTTCATTGTGGTATATGGGCTTATTATCCATTCTAAAAGTTTGGTCATGGACCAAGGCGGCTTGACATGTTTAGACTAGCCTAATAGGATTTTGCTACCAACAAAATAAGATTTCTTTTACATGAACCTGTCTATATAAGTAATATTGATGAAATGTTTATACACAAAACCAGTCTGATCCTTTTGAATGTTAAGCAGTTATTGGTTGAAAAGATGGAGAATTTGACCTTTATTATCTTGGAGAAAGCCTTTGATAGCATCTAAGAAGAGTCATGTTGGTGGGTGATAAGGGAGAAACGTTTGCTATAAAGCAGTTTTGAGCTCTAAAATGATAAGCATAAGGAAATAATGATATCATAATATGTTGTCATGGCCAGATTATTTTTCTGTACTTGTGGTATGCCTTCACTTATAGCCTTTGATGTTTTTATTTCTTCCTGTACTGATGAAATCAATATTTGGTACTCACAAAAGGACAAATTGTATATGTTATCTGTGGATGATATAGAGTTGATTGATGAGATTATGATTGAGTGCTACATTGGAAAAATATAGTATTTTTTTTTTTAAGAACAGAGCCTAAACACCAGGAGAATTAAAGTAACAAATACTGCACAGAGAATGCAGTCTTAGTCAAACTGCAATTGAAATTGGGGTCTTAGTTATGGTTATGGCCAATAAATATCACATATTTAACATTTTCATTACATAGTGTATACTGTAGCAGCAAATGGAAAGAGTAATGCGGTCATTTTTAAATTGAATTTTTAAAGGGAGAAATAAAGTGGGGAGGTGCTAATACGGAGTTATGTAAGCATGCCTTTATTAACTAGAGGTTTATATTTTATTGTGAAGTGTGTCTGTGATAATTCTGTATTGGCCAGAATCTCAGGAATGTTGTAAAGTTGTGAGTTTTGAGGTAGACCTGTGGTCAGAGAATGGATGGATTTGTACATGTGCATATTAAGTTTAAAAATGAATATAAGGAAGGAATAACTGATAAAAAAACAATCAGTGGTTGTTATACAAGCTTTTAAATGCTGCATGATGGTTTTTCAGCCAGCCTTGCACTGGTGGTGGTGGCCTTAATCATCAGGCTCTAACACTGCATCTGTCATAGGGCACAGGTGAACATGCCAATCAATAATAGTTTGGGCATCTCATGAAATCTAGCGTTGCCCAAACTATCTCGGTCTGGCTTTACATGTCCTCATTAGCTAGATTTTCATTCCTATTAAGGACTATCTCCACTGTTATTGTTTCTCATGACATCTAGCGGTGCCCAAACTATCTCGGTCTGGCTTTACATGTCCTCATTAGCTAGATTCTCATTCCTAGCAAGGACTATCTCTGCTGTTATTGTAAGCCTTCCAAATTCTTTGTCACAAGTATCATCCAAGTTACTTTAGGCCTTTCCCTCTTCTAAATACTTTGTGAAATATTTAGAACTTTCTTAATCAGAGCCTTCTCAGATTTTTCTTTACATCCTCATACTGTCTCAATATGGTTCTGCATCACTTTCTTTGCAGTTGAGGTAACTCCTATAGCTCTCCTATATTTATTTCTTCCTCTTACCTTTCTTATCTCCATCACATCACATTTAGCTCTGATATACTCATTTGTATGATTTAATTCAATAAAGGATTGGAAAGCACATCATAGTTATCACCAAGCAATATATTGTATATTGCCAGTATTACGAGATTTGGAAATGATGTTCCATGCTATATGTGTTTTGGCTTGCACTAGCATGAAAAGATATCAAAGTTTGTGAGAGGATACTCTGCAAATATATATGTGAAAACCCTTGGTTTTTATTATATAAATAATCTTTATTCTTCTATTGTAAAGATTGACATTTAATCCACAAATGTTACTGATTTATGCCACAATGCTTCTAGTGCATGCATGTTCCTTTACGTTTATATCACTAGTATAAGCATGTCGTGCTATATCAAGAACTCTAAATCACCAATTACCAACAAGGAAAGAAGATCTTGCAAAAAATAATGTTTTTAGATAGTTTCAGAATTGCAGATCTCTTATAAGAACCTAGTGCATCATTATGTGCATCTGTATTTTGCATTAGTAAAGTTTAACAACTGGTTTGCTGAAAAACTGAACAGCTTTCGTCGATAAATATAATATGACTTTCCTCGTGTGGTCAATATCATACTGATTAGGTCAAATATTGTGACTGTTGATATGATGGGATATGTAATAATACTATCGCACTTATTTATTATGATATGCTCTTAGGGACTGTTACATGAGAGAATAAATTTAACATCTGTTTTCTGTAGCATTTGAATCAACATAGATTTTTTTTTTCTCTTTTAAGAAAATTGTTGGATATTATGGGATTACTCTTTTTCTGTTATTATTGTTATCAGATAGCATGTTGTCCAACTTAACTACATTCTCTCATTACACAGGGCATTTTGTTTTTGCTAAGTGTAAATGCTTTTTAAGCTCCATTCCCTCCATGTACATTTGTTTTTCAAATTTTCTTCTTTTTTGGTTTATTCAGTAATTCTTATAAAACTTTTTAACTCATTGATGCAGATGGAAAATATGGACAGAGATGTCAAAAGATCAAGGTTGGCGGAGCAGTTGAACAAACATTTTGCTGCAAGTGCAATTCCAAAAGGCATCCATTGTCTCTCTTTACGTCTGACGGATGAGTACTCTTCCAATGCTAATGCACGAAAGCAGTTGCCACCTCCAGAATTGCTACCATTCCTCTCTGATAACTCCTACCGACATTTTATATTAGCAAGTGATAACATCCTTGCAGCTTCTGTTGTGGCCACCTCAACTGTGAGATCTTCTTTGAAACCTGAAAAGATAGTCTTTCATGTTATCACGGACAAAAAGACTTATCCAGGGATGCATTCATGGTTTGCACTGAATCCTCTTTCTCCAACCATTGTTGAGGTAAAAGGTGTTCACCAGTTTGACTGGTTGACAAGAGAAAATGTGCCTGTCCTTGATGCTATAGAGAATTACCGTGGTGTCAGAATCCATTATCATGGAGATCATGTCGCAGGGACCAATGCCACAGACAATCCGAGAGTTTTTGCTTCAAAACTGCAGGCCAGGAGCCCAAAATACATTTCTCTACTCAACCATCTCCGTATTTACCTGCCTGAGGTAAATATATTTGATCATTATAGATATTCTTTAGCTGTGTAGACTAATCTACGTTGATGCAGGATTTAATGCTAAGGAATTTACCAAAATTGTTTTTTTCATGTGAATGAGAAATTGCTTTGGGAAAAAAGAAGGTAGTGGAAGGACCCAATGAAATCTGAATGTTTGCTCAAGCTGTTTTGAAAGGTTGAGAGTTGAATTGTCAAGCACCTGAAATGAGAAAAAAGAGGAAAGCACATTCAGATATCAAAGGTTGTTCAAGAACACACGTACACAGGGGGGGTTTTGAATGCAGGGGTGGGGTTTTAAGAGGGATGAAGATGATTCAAAAAAAAAATGGTTGTTTCAAGATGTGAAAATTGGAGCGAAGGAGGGAGGAAGACTTGACTTTCAAGATAGGAGTGTTTCATGGGATGGAAAAGAGAGGTAGGGACAATGGAGCAAGGGAGAGGGACTTGACCTTAAAGATACTTAAATCAGCAGAAAGGGAGACCTCTAGATTCTCCCTTCTTTTGGCCATGCATACAGGTTTGCATCTGAAAGAGTAACTAAAAATGGTTAAGAAAAAGGAATATGGTCTCACCTGTCTTCTGAATCAAAGCTGACTATTAGCGTAACTAAATCATCTAAGAAGGAAACAGCAGGACTTTTTTATTAAAAAGAAAAGAAAAGAAAAGAAAGAATCCTGACTTTACGTGCATGACTTCTAATAGCATAAAATTGTTTTGTTTTTCCCCCATGATGTTCAATTGTGGCAAATCAATAGTGCTAGTGGACTTGGTATGACAAATCCTAATTCTTTAACAGTATCAGAATTGTGAAATGAGATTGCATGCAAAGATTCCATTTGTCCTAGAATAAAAATTATTTATCTTCTTTCATACTTGAGTAATTTTGTTGGCCATCTATAGTGACACTGCACTTTGTAATGTATCCAAACAGCTCTTTCCAAACCTCAACAAGGTTGTTTTTCTGGATGATGATGTTGTTATTCAGCGTGACTTGTCACCTCTGTGGGAAATTGATCTTTTGGGAAAGGTCAATGGGGCTGTAGAAACTTGTAGAGGTGACGACAAGTGGGTGATGTCAAAGCACTTCAGGACGTATTTCAACTTCTCTCATCCACTTATAGCCAAGAATTTGGACCCTGATGAATGCGCATGGGCATACGGGATGAATATCTTTGACTTAAGCGCATGGAGGAAGACAGACATTAGAGAAACATATCATTACTGGCTGAAGGAGGTAACATTTGAATTCGCTTTCCATCCAACGTGTGCTTTCAGTGTACACTAGTAAATATTTAAATATGGCAAATTTTGCATAAAAAATTTATCCTTCTTTTTAGTGATGGTATCTTGGGTTTTAGAAATGACTAGTGCCCAATCTTCTGAATGCATCTGTATCCTAGTTTTGACAGATTCCTTTTCCAGAACATAGTGAACATCTCAGATATTAAATGGTGTCAAGAGGTTCAAATTATATGCATAGATAGATACGAATGTACACGTGCACATGAGATAGAGAGAGGGATGTATTTTATATTTTATCTTCTGTATGCCTCCAACACTCTTCTGTAAGTAGGTAACTAGATTATGGATTTTGTTGCAGTTTGTCTCTCTGGCTTATGCTTTTTGCATCAAATGAGTGCAGTTCACTGTTTCTTCATGTGGATTTTTTTTCGATCCTTGGGGAGCCCTAAAGGGTGCCTTTGTTGTTGCATAAACAAAAACCAATAAAAATCACATTATCAGCCCTTCTCTAAACCAGACTTGCCTTGGCTAGGTGTCTGGCACCATTTAGGGCCTATTTGGATAATCCTGTGTAATCCAGCAGGTTCTACAGGATTGCAGGCTGGAAAATGGCAATATTCACAGAATTCATGGGAATACCTTTGAAATGGGCTGGTCCGAATCCCATAGGGAGATCAAAAAAGGGCCTCAGCAGATCTTTTTTTTTCTCCTGGTGGGAATGAGCTGGGAGAGGTCTGGTTGACATGGGCTGGGCTAGGTCTTATATTTTGTAACACTAGAAATCCTGTTTCCAATCCTGAGGATCCAACAGGATTATCCAAACAGGCCCATATGTAGATTGCTATCAGGTTTAATAACTGGTAGTAAAAGTTATTAAGGGGCTTTTTGGTTGTCTGTAGGCGATGGTTAGACAAAACCTGATAACGTTTTGTGAAGTTAATCAGATAATAAAAAAATTAGCTTTTATTCCTAGCAACTGGCATTTCAGGTTTCATGGCAACCCATTCTCCCACTGGAAGTTGCCTTGGCTAGGAAGTTGGCACCACTTTTGCAGATTGCCATCAAATTTAACCAATGGTATTAAAAGTTCTTAAGGGGCTTTTTGGTTGCATCTTGTAGTAGAACAGATACTAGTAAAACCTTGCAGCTGTAAAATGGCTTTTGTGGGAAAACAGGAAAGACCTCTTTTCATAAAACTCATTTTTCAGGTTTTATGACCTGCCAGTTTTTCCAAAGCAGGTTTTATGAACAACTACCAAATAAGCATTTTGATAGTACTCATTTATTTCTGCTTTTGCCTGGACCTGTTCTATTAGAACTGATAAACAAAGAGCCCTGAATGCTACAAACTAGGTCTTGATTCAGAAAAATTGACCCATAAAATGGGATAAGGCCTGTTTTCTTTGAGATTAAAGTAAAGGTAATCAGGTAATACTACTTCATTATGTATGGGACGCCTCTAATAATTTGCATAACTGAAAACAAAGGTGTGTATCTGACACAACTGTGGTGCTAGATACAAATGAAGTAGGCAGGTGGCTAAGGGTCATGTATATTGTATTTGGTTTTATGAACATGTTCAAGGTAGGAATGACCATGGACAAGTAGAAAACTGGGCATGGCTAATGCAAAACTTGAGTTGATAGATCATTTTCCTTTAGATTATTGTACCCATAAAACATATATGCAACAGTAAGTGGAACCTTGAGGAGGACTAACAGCAATTCATGCAAATTAGAAGCTCAAGAAGTTTCTATTTAAGAAACATGATGGATGCATTTAAGCTAGATTAGTATTTAACTCTAGACAACAAACCTTATCTGGTGGGTTAACTATTGAATAGCCTTCCTTCTTTGCCAGTGGCTCTCCTATCATGGACTATGATCCCTATAAATGCGAGTAAAATCCTTTCTCATGACTTTCATCTGATTCTTTTAGTTCTAGGGCTCTTTCTTGCTTCGTTTGGCCCAAGCTTGCATAATAAGGGAAGGTTTTGGTTATTCGTTCCGTTAACATTGCAGATCTTATCAAGAATGAAATCATGGGCTGAGGGAGCTTGTTAACTTCCTCAACATGTACTCACGTAAACATATATGCGCACACACAGTCCCATGAGTACAATGTGCATGTGCCGGTGTCACCTTACAAACATATATATTTTATTTTTTTGTTTGCAGAATCTGAAGGCCAATTTGACACTGTGGAAGTTTGGAACTTTACCGCCGGCACTTATAGCATTCAGGGGCCACGTGCATCCCATTGACTCATCGTGGCACATGCTAGGTCTGGGATACCAGGAGAAAACCAACCTCGACAGTGTGAAGAAGGCTGCTGTGATCCACTACAATGGACAGTGTAAGCCATGGCTAGAAATTGGTTTTAAAATCCTTCAACCATTCTGGACAAAACATGTAAACTACTCCAATGATTTCGTAAGGAATTGTCATATCTTTGAGCCTCAATGATAGATCAGAATATAGCACAAGCTTAAAGAAATGAGGTAGAGAGTTGTATTGAGTTTTGCAGCTCAGGACATGACATCCATCATAAAAATTCAAATATTGGTCACACGACCTATGCAGATATCAAGATATTGCTGGTGGCTGGAGAGATTCTTTCATTTGTAACATATTGATGCATAATCCTTGCTATATTTCACCAAAGTCTATCTGAGGGGGTACAGTATCCCTTTTCTGGTGCATAAGAGCAGCTGAGCATGGATGTGCTCACAGAGTTGCAGAACTGCACTGGTCAGTCCTACAGGAGCGACAAAAGGCCTGGATTGTTGTTGTTTCAAGGCACCCAGATTAATTTTTTGTCCTTTTTTCTTTCCTATATATTTTTTCCTCCCAATTTTTGTTTCATTCTGTTAATTGTGTTCATCTGTAATTTGGACATTTGTTCTAGTACGGATCCCATCGAACCTGCGGGAACTTATAGGATGTTTATTACCATTCATGAGATATTATTGGAAAAATGTGCAGATAATTCTTTCTATTAACTTGTGTTGTACGAGTTGCTATCTTTACTTACCTGTGAGCCATTTTTTCCAAATTACAGGCTTGTATACCCTGGATAATGCATTGTTTTTCTTTTTGCAACTGAATGATAACTCTTGACACCGAGTGCCTACTGGAAAGATTGTAAAAGTAGTATCTTAATTTAATGAAGTTTCGGGTTGATGACAGGAATTGTCAAGATACTTCTTTGTGGATATGGGATGACTGATGACCAAAGAAATTTAGCGCCTGTTTGATGTTGCTTTTTCATATTTTTGTTTCCTTACAAATACGTGGACTACCACCATAAAGATTGACATATTATTTGTATAGAAACAAAGAAATTAGACGTTTGTTTGGTATTTTTGTTGTTTTTGTATTTTTGCTTTCTTACAATTATATGAAATATTTCCGCTGAGATCAAAATATCATTTGTAGGAACCTCTCTCCTTCTTTGCTTTTATTTTCATTTTAATGAAAGCAATAATTTTTTTATGCTAAAAGCTCTTTACAATTTTATGAATAATTTTAAAAATAGATGAGTTTCATCAGGCATTTTTGTTCATTCTAGTTCAATTTTTTTTATGAATTTTTAAAATTAAAATAGGGAAAAAAAAAAGCAACATCAAATAGGCCCTAAATATCCTATAAAATTAACATCTGTTGTAAGATAATTAAAACATAATGAGATTTTCCGATAATATCTGGCTAGGGAGATCCATTTTTTGGGGACCCAATTTGTAGAAATGATTGGAGGGAAAAAAAAAATTTCTATAAACTTTTTAGTTTTGAATTTTCAATGAGCCATTATCTTATACCCTCAAATGAATGAACTCATTTAATACACAAAAAAAATAATTGGTGTGTAAATTGGTGGTGGATACACCCATGAAATAGATCAATAGATAAAATGTTATTTTATAATGATCATGAGGCAAGAGTTAATAGTCAACTAAAGTCTAATACAATTTATTTTCAAGAAAAAAATTAAGTTTTGATTTGCAAAATTGAATTTATCTTGCAAAATTCTTATTCTTTATATTCTTTTATTTTAGCCTTGAGGAATATATGTAATAAATAGACATTAAGTGGGAGATACTATAGATGGAGAGATCTACATGATTTAATTGAAAAGATTGTTTTGATTCTCAGATTTTTTTACTTCTCTAAGCTGATCATCATGTGATTTGCTTTTACATATAAATAGTTCTTTGTAGATTGATTCTTATATATAGAGTTTTTTTTTTTTTTTACATTTAAGCTTAATATAATCATGAAAAAATTAAACTAAATTAAATCATTATAAACCATGCTAATCTCTCCATTTTTGACTAATTAATTTAGCTCCTAGATAGCAACTAATAAAACTATATATAAAACAACTAAGGAGTTAATAAAACATAAAGTGTGAATATGACTTTTTATATTAAATAATGCTATTCATCTTTTGAAGAATTTATGTTATGAAAGTATGCTACTAAATGAATGAAAGAAATGTTCTTTATATATGCTTGAATAAAGTTTGTTAAAACAAGAAAAAAATCTTCAATCCAGATCATTTTCACTTATTGGATGCTTATCATGTTTGCTAAATAATTTACTACTTGATTAACTTCTCTAAATATATAAGAAATTAAACAATGTAAGAAGCAGATTATTTATTTTTCTCAGATGCTATCAAAATATTATGACTCTATTTTTAATATTTTTTTCTTAAAAGAAAGGCTACCAGAGAAGTAATCTTTTTCTTTAAATAATTGTACGTAGACTTGTGTCAGTAATTCTGATGAGCTATAATCTTTGTAAATATTATGTACTAATGCATGAAAATATTGAACGAAGCAATAATTTAGTATTATAATCAATTAATGGCAAACTAGTATTAATTATTTAATATTTAGTTTTAAAATAATCATGACTAGAATGTGCATGATGCATGATAATTATTGAATAAGAAATTTAGTGACTGTTTGGTGTTGCTTTTTTATATTTTTATTTTTTTATAAATACGTGAACTATCACCATGAAGATTGAGAAATCATTTGCATAGAACCAAAGAAACTAAGGATCTGTTTAGTATTTTTGTTATTTTATTATTTTTATTTTTCTATAAATATGTGAAATATTAATATGGAGATCAAGATATCATTTGTAGGAATTTCTCTCGTTCCTTGCTTTTATTTTCACTTTAATAAAAATAATAAAATTTTGATGCCAAAAGCTCTTCATGATTTCATGAATAATTTTAGAAACAAATGGGTTTCATCATGCATTTTTGTTCACTTTAGTTAAATTTTCTTCATGGATTTTTAAAATCAAAATAGGGAGAAGAGAAAGCAACACTAAATGGGCCCAAAATATGCTATAAAATTAACATCCCAGTAATTAGAGAAGATAATTAGAACATAATGGGATCTTTAGATAATATTTTGCTAGGGAGACCTATTTTTTAGGGATCCAATTTGTCGGAGTGATTGGAGAAGGAAAAAAAAATTGCAATAAATGTTTCAATTTTGAATTTTCAATGAGCTATTATCCTGTATTCTCAAATGAATGAACTCATCTCGTGCATAAGAAAATAATTGGTGTATAAATTGATGATGGATACACCCATAAAGTGTTGAAAAATATATTCTAAAGCCAATCATCTAAGTTGTAGATGATTGAAATTAATATATAAATTATCTAATAATAATAATTATTTGACTGATTCATCATAGAAGTTCTATCTTTCTTAAATGAACTCCTAAATTATGATAAAGTTCTTAGAACCACAATCAAACAATAAAAAAAAATTTATCGGATGGTTCTTAAACTGTTCACGATCAAATGATAAGTTATTAATAAGGACAATAACTTATCGAGTGTAGATCGCTGTATGCTGTATGCTATATGCATTGGTTGTCTTCGTAACCAAATGGTATAGAGACACTGGTATGACATCCAGATTAGATGTAGGAGTACATCTATATTGAACGTGATCAATGTAGCACTCTACTGTCAAGAACAGCTAGCTAAGGCTAATGGATATAAGTGTCTCTTCGATCCGAGATCACCATAGTGACTTGCAAACAACTTACTGTACTTTAGTATTGGACTGCTTATATTTCTAATATAAGTTTGGAAGATTTCTAGGTACAGTCAAGTACTTATGAAGTTGGTGTGTGAGTTAAGATGAGATTGACCACTCCTGATTAACTTCAGAAAGAGAATGACTTGTTGTATTTCAATTTAGCAAAATCTACACCTGGGTAATCTTTGTGAAAAGTTATGGGATTTGCAAAATTTTGAGATAAATAGAGATGACTTGTATGAGTATTGACAGCGTACTCGAAGTCGTCTTGAGCATTATTGATCAAAGGAATGAATTTTTTATTAACCATAGGCCAGGGTTCTAAGAATATTGCTTTGCATACATTCGACCTATCCGGACGTCGAAAATCATTGCTAGATGGTTATTTTGACTGCTATAGAAATTGGTTCTTATAACCAAATCAGATGGTTAATCAATGATTGAGAATCGTTCTAAGATCAAACAATCAATATGATTGATGTTTGATTTAATGCAAGTATTGCAGGAGGATCGATTAGCAATTGGATTGCTAATTGGCTCAATCTGATTGAGGAATCAGATTGAGATCAATTCTAATTGAATTAGATTCAGTTAGAATTAGTTTGGACTTAATTAGATTGAGATTAATTGATTAATTTGATAAGTCAATTGCAAGAAAAAAATAATTTCTAGTTGGACTAGGATTTGAGTGCACCTAATTTTTAATTGAGTTAGGATTTAAATCAAATTTAAATATGGTTTAAACCTAACTTAATTGAATTCTTAGTTAGATTAGGAACACCCATAATTAGGCTTGTACTAATCTTATTTTAATTAGATTCAAAATTATTTTGAAATAATCAAATACGAGTCCCAATTAGACTAGGACTCTCTCACTTTTATTGCACCAAGATAGAAAATCCCATGCTATATTTTTTCCATTATTGGCATGAGATTTCTCACGCCAATAAGAGATCTCCACACCCCACAGTAGATGGTTTTGGAAATTAAATTTTGTATTTGGATTCTTGTTTGAATTGGTCAAACATGGCAAGATGAGAAAGAGTCCCATGAAAACAAAATTCCTTCCCCTCTCTCATGCCATTTTTCTCCATGCCCACCTATATTTTTTGTTACCCATTTTTTCTATTTTTGGGTGTTCTCTATTATTTCTCCATGCAAAAAATTAAGGAGGAGGCGTCCAAGAGTTGGATGCCTCCCTAACTTCCATATTTGAATTTGTTTTAACTAGATCAATTGACTTAGTCTTACCTATTTTGTTGGAGGCCTCCTTCTAAGTTTTTAAGCATAAAAAATTCTGAAAAATTCACCAAAAAATAGAAGACAAAGTGAGGATGGTGTGGGTGTTTTGGGGCACCAAGTTTCTTGAAGGAGAGCCTTCAATTAAGACATTAAATATTGATGTCTTGAAGGGACAAAGGTAAGAGAAGATTATCTTCTTTTTATTTTTCTTTTAAGTATTTTTCTCTTGTTTATTCTTTATAACTTTTATATGATAAAAATCTGAGAGAGAGAGAGAGGAAGAAGGCATGAGGATCTATGCTCCAAGGTGTTGGGGCATAGTGATCATTTTTTGACATAATCTGATCATATCCTGATGAGAGAAGAAGAAGAGAAGAAGGTCTTCTCTTAGGGTTTCTTTGAGAATCCTTCTTCTCCATTTTTATGAGATTTTTCTATGAGAAAAATTAGAGAGTATAAGATCTAAAAGCATAAAAAAAAGTCTATGGAAGAATGTCTCCCCTTGTCTTAGCATAAAGATATTTTCAGGATATCAATCGTTAATGTTCTGAAAAAGAAGATTTATCTTCTCTTAGGACCTTTTCTGATATATTTTATTTTTGATTTATGGGAGATCTAAAGGTTGAATTTCTTTCTTATTCCTTCTCCTATTTTTCATTTCTTGGAGTGTCCAAGAGATCCAAAAAATAAATTTTAGATTAACCATCTGGAGGGATTTACGATAAGTTAGCACTTCAAACAGATCTTCATCCGACGAATCTTCAATTTTATTGTAGCATCGTGTGGATCATCTGTAGAGGTCAGATGCATGTGCAGCTCTAAAGACAACAACGAAAATCAATCATAAAATTTTTGATCCATGCAAAGGTAAGAGATTTGATATCTTCTCTCACCTATATGCAATCTAAGATTTAGATATAGAATTATTCTAGATTTAGGATATTGATTTGATCAATACTAAAATATTTATTTTTTAATTTAAAATATAATATGACATATTATAGATCCTAGATGTAGGATTTAGTAATTAGATTACATGCATTTATAAATTAAATAATTTAATTTACAACTTTTGCTACGTTATATTTCAAAAAAGATTTTAAAATTCATGCATCAAAATTCTATATATTTTTCATCAATGGTATCAAAGCATCTAGATTCATTTATAATATGATTATATTTATATTAAATTAAATTTAAAAAATAAAACTTTAAAGATCGCACATACTACTATAAGGTTGTTCTCTAGTAAGATTTATTCCTTACAGTAGAGAGGTTGTCTTAGTATGTGCTGATCTATTCTTGAATCATGAATAAATTAGATATGATCTAAATAATTTTATGATTTATTTTTTTTAATTTTAAATATAAAATTAAATAGATGTTAGATCTATTTTAGATTATATAGATTAGATCTAAATAATATTGGATTGCATATACTGCTATAAGATTGTCCTACTGTAAGGTTTATCCCTTACAGTGGAGAGGTTGTCCTAGTATGTGCTGATCCGAATAATTTAAATCATAAATATATTAGATGAGATCTATAATAATTTATAATTTATTTTTAGATTTTAAATTTAATTTTAAATAATTTATGATCTGATCCATATGATGTGTTTTATGTTTAGATCTAGGTCCTCTTATTGTATATATTGATGTGTAATTTTTATTTTGAATCTAGAATGTATATGATATATTTATTTTATAAAATTTAAATTGAGAACTTACTTTCTATAAAATTTCATATTCAAAACCATAAGATATGATTGAAATATTAAAATAAATCAGATCTAAAACTATATATTGAATATGATTCAATATAAATTATTTTTAATTTAAAAATATTTTAAATAATCAAATCAAAAATTAGTTTTGAGATTTTATAAATCCAAACCCATAAGATTTAGACTTAATGGAGAATTAAATGATTGTTTAAAATCTAGGTTTGTGATTTAAAGATCCTAAGATAATTTCATAAAATATGGGTTAAAGAATAATGGGTTAGCTTTGATCAGGATCTTAACTGGATTAGACCTAGGATTAGATTAAATATGAATTTAGTTAAGAAATTGATCAAATCTAATTAATAGTTAATTAGGATTAGGTCTTTTCTATAGATCACTTCAATAGTTATAGTTGATTAAAGTTCATACATCTAACAAATAGATATTGATCGTGGCTCAATGGTCGAGCTCGAGTTTTTAGGTAGATCAAATCAAAACTGATAAATCAATTGGTATCTAAGGTAAGTCTGACATTTTTAGATCAGTAATTTTTAATTGACAGTCCGCTTACCTAGCAATTTTTGATGGTGTCTAAGGCAAACCTTGACAGATCCTTCCATCGATCTCACTTATCTAGCCAATGTGGTTAATCAGGTCTTGATTAGATTGCTCATTGACTCGTGCTAACTCATGTCATATAGAAAATCAGTGAAATTGATTTTATTCAGTGAAACTGATCTAGGTGCCCAAGGATCAATGTTGATCCTAGTCCTTGTCAAAGACTTGAGAAGTCAGTGGGAGGACTTGACTTGGTGTTAGTGGGAGTAAATTGGTCCATATCTTTTATATTCTTAAATTATTAATAATTTAAATTTTTTAAAATTATTAGATCCTTAAAATGATAAAGTTATGGAGATAACTAAGTCATAGCTTTTCATTAAGTTGGATGATAATTGATTCATTAACTCAATAATCATTGGAGGCCCAAAGATCTGGTGCTTATTGACTAATGAAATTATCATTTATAATATGATAACTTGAAAGTGTCTCTCTAATGGTAGTTAGATTGGTCAACCAAAATTGGGCTTAATCATTCATTAGTTAGATGTACCAAGTATGGTCATATTAATGGTTGGACCTAACCGAATTCTTATAGTAAAGGCCAAAGCCTACTGATTAGATTTTTTGGACAAAATTAAATTACTAGAAGTTGTTTGAAGAAATAATTGATTAATGAATCTATTTGTAGATGCACATGATTTGGCCGACCAAAGTCGGGCTTGTGTGTAGTCTATATGGATTCTAGAACTTACTAAAAAATTAAAGTAATTTCTTGAGTTAAAGATAGAGACTACCAATTAGAATAAAATAGTGGAAGAACCTTAAGACTAAAGTCCAAGTCTCTAGGCTTAAAATAATTCATATACATTAGGTCTATATTCTCTTTATCTCATAGAATAAGGCTAAACCCTAATTGCTCTAATTATTGTTAGACAATGATGACTTATGGGATCCAATTTCGATAATTAGTATCGAAAGTTGAATTTAGTTCAGTAATATGAATTGATTCGTATTGGAGCTCCTAAGCCCAGTCAAAACAGTTAATCCAAAGTTGATCCAAATCAGACATAGTACTTCTACTATTAGAAGCAGGATCATAGGAAGAAGAATTGTCTTGCTTTTCTTGATCATAACAGGCTGAACAAGAGAAAGGAGCAAGAGTTGCTTATCAAAAATGTTATATGATAATATCTTAAAATTTTTTTATATGTAATTCTACTATCTAGATATTAGATACTGGTAGTCCTATGCAATTTCTTTCAAGAATTTTAAGTAAGTGGAATATTTAAAAATAGTTAGAAATATCTGAACATTGGGGATGAAAATCTTGTTCCAATCCTAGCTTTAGGAATTGTCAAGCTTATTTTCAAAAGATGTGATTTTGAGTGATTATCACCATTGTCCATCGTTTATGATAAATGTGATCTCTGTTGATCTTTTGGTCAGAGATGGTTATCATTTATCAATAAAAAAGATTATTATGATATTATTATAAATAATATTATAATAATATATGAATAATAAATAAATAATATTTAATATTTATACAGTCTATTAAGTATAATATACATATTTAATAAACACCCAAGTTAGATTATGTCATAGATGTCTATATTTAGCACTATAGGCTTAGTCATCTTAACGAGAACAGGATAAACATGTTAGCTTGAGTGGAAAACTCGACATCAATAGTTGTGAATCATTGATAACCTTTGAGTCTTGTCTTTTCGAAAAGATGACAAAATCATTTTTTACTGAAAAAAATGAAGAAGTCGATAAAATTTTAAGTCTCATACATAGTGATGTATGTGGACCTATGAATTTAAGTGCTAAAGAAAGATATTAATATTTCATTACAGATGATCTATCTGGGCATAGGTGCATCTGGCTTGAATCATTTGAAATATTCAAATGATTCAATAATGAAATAGAAAAATAAACTAAAAATGGTATTGGAACTCTTCGATCAGATCGAAGAGGCAAATACTTATCCAATAAGTTTGTCACATATCTAGAAGAGAATTAGATTCTCTCTCAGTGGACCAATTTTTTTTTGGAATATAGTATATCTAAAAGAAAAAATTGAACTTTATAAGACATGGTTCAATCCACGATAGGGTTCACTTGTCTGCCTATTTCAGGATTGTGCTATTGTGACTACTAGTTTTACTCTCAAAATTTATACCGAGTAAATCTATTATGTAGATTTCATATGGAATATGGATCAGACGTAGACCTAGACTCTCTCACTCTCTCACCTTCGGGTTTGTTGTTGATCGGTCTATGTCATAGGTTTGCACACAGACAAACTTGGATCCTGGTCCAATAGGTGTTTAAAGATTATTAATTCTACCATACTAAAGAACATAAGATGTACATCAGTAGAAGGATATTTTTTTTGGAAAGAAGTTTCTTAGAGAAGGAATTGATGTCTGTCAAGTTGAACTTTAGAAAATTTGATTGGTAGAAAATGAACCGATATAATCTAGTAAACCTACAGAACTAGATTTGATCAGATCAAATCTGGAGCCCATTAAAGTAGCACCTTTAAGAAGATCCAGTAGAGTACTACGTTAGCTGGACAGATACTTCAGTATCTAGATCTAGAATGATGATCTTATTGAGCTCGATAAGAACAACAAAGATCCGATCACCTATAGGGATGCATTATAGTGGTCTAACTCTAAGAAATAGCTTGAAGCCATATAATCCAAATTAAAGTTCATGAAAATCAATAGTGTGTAGATACTAGATGATTCACCTGATGGGATAAAATCCATTGGGTGTGAATGAATTTTCAAAAGGATCAGAGTAGCACAGACGGAAAGATAAAGACCTATAAAGCCCGTTTGGCTATTATCTCAGTTTTAGAACATACGTTTTGAACGTATGTCTTTATTATAAATAAAGACAAACCCTACATTTATAAATGGATAAAATATTCTATAGTGTTATTTCTTGTATTGTCTGTGGATGAAGTTTTCTTAATCGAAAATGACATTCCAGCATTGTAAGAAATAAAGGTTTGGCTATCATCTAATTTCTCTATGTTTAAAATCAAATATGGTATACTCACTAATGGTAGTGAGTAGATACCAGTCTGATCTAAGTGAGAATCACTAAAAGATTGTATAGATAATCCTCATGTATTTGAAAAATACTAAGATCCAGTGACTCAAATATGAAAATATTGACTTAAAATATGTGGATGTTTTAATTTTAATTAGATCAAGATGACAATAAGAGAGTATCAGATCATATCCTAAGTGCAGGAGCAATCTATTGAAAAGATTCCAAGCAGGATACTGTAGTCTATTCTATTAGTGATGTAGAGTATATCATGGCATATGATGCTGCCATGTAAGCTGTATAGTAGCTGAGGTTCATTAGCAGGTTGAAAGTGGCACCTTTCACCGATGATCCAATTCTATCGTAGCACTGGAACCATAGCTCAGGCTAAAGAACCAAAGGATCAGCATATTCTGCATTGCTATCATCTTTGATTTTATATCAGGGTGGCGTAGATTTTTAGAAGATCGATGGAAATGGAGAACTTGACTGACCCATTTGCTAAGACCTCGGAATTAAGAAGTTCTACAAATTCAAGTGGAAGATAGGATATTTGATATCATTCTGATTGACTTTAGTCTAAGTAAGAGTTATTGAAAAATATGTTATAAAGCCAATCATCTAAGTCGTAGATGATTGAAATTAATATATGAATTATCTAACAATAATAGTTATTTGGTTGATTCATCATAGAAGTTCTATCTTCCTTAAATAAACTCCTAAACTATAATGAAGTTCTTAGAACCACAATCAAATAATAAAAAAAGATTTATCGGATGGTTCTTAAACTGTTCACGATCAAATGATAAGTTATTAACAAAGATGATAACTTATCAAGTGTAGGTCGCTGTATGCCATATGCATTGGTTGTCCTCATAACTAAATGGTGTAGAGACATTGGTATGACATCCAGGTGAGATGTAGGAGTATATCTATACTGAACGTGATCAATATAGCACTTTACTGTCAAGAGTAGCTAGCTAAGGCCAATGAGTATGAGTATTTCTTCGATCTGAGATCACCATAGTGACTTGCAAGCAACACCCTATACTTTGGTACCGGACTGTCTGTATTTTTAATATAGGTTCGAAAGATTTTTGGATACAATCAAGTACTTGTGAAGTCGGTGTGTGAGTCATGATGGAATTGACCACTCCTAATTAACTTCAGAAAGAGAATGACTCATGGTGTTTCAATTTAGCAAAACCTAGATCTAGGATTTGTAAAATTTTTATTTTCTGATCTACAATAATTCAAGAAGAGAATGACTCATGAAAAGTCATGAAATTTATAAAATTTTGAGACACAATAGAGATAACTTGTATGAGTGTTGACAGCGTACTCGAAGTTATCTTGAGCATTATTGATCAAAGGGATGAATTATACAGTAACCATGAGCCAGAGTTCTAAGAATATTGCTTTGCATTCATTCGACCTATCCGGACGTCAGAAATCATTGCTAAATGGTTATTTTGACTGGTATAGAAATTGATTCCTATGCTATCGACTTAGGTTTGAACCTACAGGATCACATACATTAGAGATTGTAATCAGATCAGATGGTTAATTAACTATTGAGAATCGTTTTAAGGTCAAACAATCAATGCGATTGATGTTTGACCTAATGCAAGTATTACAGGAGGATCGATTAGCAATTAAATTGCTAATTGCTCAATCTGATTGATCAATCAGGTTGAGATTAATTCTAATTGAATTAGATTTAATTAGAATTGATTTGGACTTAATTAGATTAAGATTAATTGATTTATTGGATAAGCCAATTGCAAGAGAAAAATAATTTTTGGTTGGACTACGATTTGAGTGCACCTAATTTCTAATTGAGTTAGGATTTAAATTAGATTTAAATATGATTTAAATCTAACTTAATTGAATTCTTAGTTAGACTAGGAACACCCATAATTAGGCTTGCACTAACCCTATTTTAATTGGGTTCAAAATTATTTTGACCTAATCAAATAAGAGTCCCAGTTGGACTAGGACTCTCTCACTTCTCTTATGCCAAGATAGAAAATCTCATGCTATATTTATTCATTATTGATGTGATATTTTTCACACCAATAAGAGGTCTCCATGCCCCACATCAGATGATTTTGAAAATTAAATTTTGTATTTAGAATCTTGTTTGAATTGGTCATGAAACATGGCAAGATGAGAAAGAGTCCCATGAAACCAAAATTCCTTCCCCTCTCTTGCGCCATTTTTCTCCATGCCCACTTATATTTTTTGTTGCCCATTTTTTTTTGTTTTTGGGCATTATTTATTGTTTCTCCACATAGAAGATTGAGAAGGAGGCATCCAAGAGTTGGACGCCTCCCTAACTTCCATATTTGAATTTGTTTTGACTAAGTCAATTGACGTAGTCTTACCTATTCTGTTGGATGCCTTCTTCTAAGGTTTTAAGCATCAAAAATTTTGAAAAATTCACCAAAAAATAGAAGACAAAGTGAGTATGGTGTGGGTGTTTTGGGGCGCCAAGTTTCTTAGAGAAGAGCCTTCAATTAAGACATCAAATGTTGATGTCTTGAAAGGACAAAGGTAAGAGAAGAATTTTTTTTTTATTTTTTTAAGTATTTTTCTCTTATTTATTCTTTATGATTTTTTATGATAAAAATCTAAGAGAGAGAGAGAGAGGAAGAAGGCATGGGGATCTGTGCTCCAAGGTGTTGGGGCGTGATCATTTTTGGACATGATCTGATCATGTCCTAATGAGAGAAGAAGAAGAGAAGAAGGTCTTCTTTTAGGATTTCTTTGTGAATCTTTTTTCTCCATTTTTATGAGATTTTTCTATGAAAAAAATCAGAGTGTGTAAGATCTGAAAAAATGAAAAAAGTCTAGGAAAGAAGATCTTCCCTTATCCTAGCATAGAGATGTTTTCAGGACATCAATCATTGATGTTCTGAAAGAGAAGATTTATCTTCTCTTAAGACCTTTTCTGATGTAGTTTATTTTTGATTTATGAAAGATCCAAAGGTTGAATTTCTTTCTTATTCGTCCTTCTATTTTTCATCTCTTGAAGTGTCCAAGAGATTCGAAGAATAAATTTTAGATTAACCATCCAGAGGAATTCGTGAGAAGCTAGCACTTCGAGTGGATCTTCGTTCGATGAACCTCTGATTTTGTTGCAGCCTCGTGTGGATCACTTATAGAGGTCGAATGCATGTGCGACTCCAAAAGCAACAACAAAAATCAATCATGAAATTCTCGACCCATGCAAAGGTAAGAGATTTGATCTCTTCTCTCATCTTGGTGCGATCTAGGCTTTAGATCTTAAACTATTCTAGATCTAGGATATTGATTTGATCAATATCAAAATATTTATTTTTTAATTTAAAATATAATATGACATATTATAGGTCCTAGATTTAGAATTTAGTAATTAAATTTTATGTATTTATAAATTAATTGATTTAATTTATAACTTTTAATGCATTATATTTCAAAAAAAATTTTGAAATTCATGTATGAAATCCTGCATATTTTCCATCATAAGGCATGTCAATGTAGAGATAAAATGTTGCTTTATAATGATCACGAGGCAGGAGTTAATAGCCAACTAAAGTCCAATATAATTTGTTCCCAAGAAAAAATTAACCCTTGATTTGTGAAAGCATAAATGAAGTGAATTTATCTTGCAAAATTCTTGTTCCTTGTATTCTTTTCTTTTAGCCTTGAGGAATATGTGTAGTTAATAGACATTAGATGAGAGATACTATGGATGGAGAGATTTATATGGTTTGATCGAAAAGATTGTTTTGATTCTCAATTTTTTTTGCTTCTCTAATTAAGCTGATAGTCATGTGATTTATTTTTAGACGTAAATAGTTCTTTGTTGATTGATTCTTACATATAGATTTTTGTTTTTTGTTACACTTATGCTTGATGTAATCATGATAAGGTTAAACTAGAATTGGCCATTGTAAACCATGGTAGTCTCTACATTTTTGACTAATTAATTCAGCTCTTAGTTAGCAACTAATAGAACTATAAAACAATCGAAGAGTTGATAAAACATAAAGAGTGAATATAATTTTTTATTTTAAATAATACTATTCATCTTTTAAAAAATTTGTGTTATGAAAAAAAATTGAATAATAGGAAGTGTGGTAACTTCCGATAAATGAATAAAAGAAATGTCTCCATATATGCTCGAATAAAGTTTGCCAAAACAAGAAAAAAATCTTCAATCTAGATCATTTCCACTTGTTGGATGCTTATCATGTTTGCTAAAAAATCTGCTACTTGATTAACTTCTCTAAATATATGAGAAGTTAAACAATGTAGGAAGCAAATTCTTTATTCTTCTCAAATGTTACCAAAAAGTTATGACTCTATTTTGGTATTTATTTTTCCTTAAAAGAATGGCTACCAAAGAAGTGATCATTTTCTTTAAATAATTGTATGTGGACTTATGCTGACAATCATGATGAGTTCTAATCTTTATAAATATTGTGTGCTAATGCATGAAAATACTTAAAGAAGCAATAATTTAGTATTATAATTAATTAATAGGAAACTAGTATTAATTATTTAATATTTAGTTGTAAAATGATCATGACTAGATTATGGATGATGCATGATAATTACTGAATAAAAAATTTAGGACTTATTTGGTGTTGCTTTTTCATTTTATTGTTTCCTTACAAATATGTGAACTACTACCATGAAAATTGAGATATCATTTGTATAGAACCAAAGAAATTAATGGTTTGTTTGGTATCTTTATCATTTTTATATTTTTGTTTTCCTACATACGTATGAAATATCAATTTGGAGATCAAGATATCATTTGTAGGAATTTCTCTCCTTTCATGTTTTTATTTTCACTTTAATGGAAGCAATAAATTTTTTATACCAAAAGCTCTTACAATTTTATGAATAATTTTAAAAATAGATGGGTTTCATCATGCATTTTTGTTCACTCTAGTTCAATTTTCTTCATGGATTTTTAAAATCAAAATAGGGGGGAAAAAAAAGCAACACCAAATAAGCCTTAAATATCCTATAAAATTAACATCCCTGTAATCAAAGAAGACAATTAGAACACAATGGAATCTTCAAATAATATCCTGCTAGGGAAGCCCCTTTTTAGCAGACCCAATTTGTATGAGTGATTGGAGGAGGAAAAAAAATTGCTGCAAACTTTTTAGTTCTAAATTTTTAGTGAGCCATTATCATGTACCCTCAAATGAATGAACTTATCTAGTACATGAGAAAATAATTGGTGTGTAAATTTATGATGGATATACCCATGAAACATGTCAATGCATAGATAAAATATTATTGTTTTATAATAATCATGAGGTAGGAATTAATGGTCAACTAAAGTCCAATATAATTTATTTCCAAGAAAAAAAATAAGCCATGATTTTCAAAAGCATAAATGAAGTGAATTTATCTTGCAAAATTCTCGTTCTATATATTATTTTATTTTAGCTTGAGGAATATGTGTAATTAATAGATATTAGGTGGGAGATACTATAGATGGAGAGATCTACATGGTTTGATTGAGAAGATTATTTTGATTCTAAAATTTTTTTGCTTCTCTAAGTTGATAGTTATATGATTTGCCTTTAGATATAAATAGTTCTTTGTTGATTGATTCTTACATATAGATTTTTTTTTGTTATAGTTGAGCTTGATAGAATCATGATAAGATTAAACTAAATTAAGCCATTATAAACCATGGTAGTCTCTCCATCTTCGACTAATTAATTCAGCTCCTAGTTAGCAACTAATAGAACTATAAAACAACCAAGAAGTTGATAAAGCATAAAAAGTGAATATAAATTTTTATATTAAATAATTCTATTCATCTTTTGAAAATTTTATGTTATAAAATTTTTTTTTTGAATAACAAGAAGTGAGGTAACTCTCGATAAATGAATGAAAGAAATATCCTATATATATGCTTGAATAATTAAAAAAATATAAAATTTTTAATTTTTTTATATATTTTACCTGATAAATGCAGAGATATATAACACAAAAAATATTATAAATATAAAAATATTTCTAAAATACTAAAATTTTATTATCAAATAAAATTTATTATAATATTTTAAAATATATATATATCAAAAATTTTCTAAATCTACATCGTCGTCATCACCGGAAGATGGAGCACAAGCTGGAGCCGGAGCTAGAGCTGGAGCTAGAACCGAAGTTGGAGCTAGAATGCAGGCCAACATATCCTCAAAGCTTGTGAAGGCACCTCCAAAATGCGCGTTGAGCTTTGACACCATGTCTCTCATGATTCTCTCTAGATGAGATGTATGCTCTTCGGTCCGATCTGCCCGCATTGCAGCATGATCTGCCCGTGTCAATGTCTTCTCAAGCTTCTCCCGACTAACAACATCGAAAGCTTATGAAGAGACATCAGTCTTAGATCAATAGCTGATCGACGCATGTCCGGACCTGCATCGGATCCTTTCAGAATGCTCAGGCTCCAAGACCTGAGATAGATGGTCATGGGGGCCAGAGGTATCCGGGCCCTCGCTTGTGAGTGCATCTAACTGATTCTATAATTATAAATTTAAATAAAATTTTATAAGAAATGCTATAATATTAATCATATTACTAATATATTTAATACTTACAAAAATCTTTTCGATCGCGGCATTCATCGGCCTGTCCTTCTTGTTCGTACGACTAGATCGGAAGATCTTGCTACGGCTGGATATCACTCCATCTTTCATCAGCTATAATAATAGATTAATTTATCAAAAATATAAAAAAAATATTAATTTAATTTATTTAGTAAGATTTAGAATTTATTATCTCTCTATGCACACGACTGGCCATAGACTCGCGGTCGAGAGTGTGCGTATATTTTTGGGCTGCCCGATTCTCTCAATTCTGATGGAAGGTAGCCTAATAAGTATTCAAATAAATAATAAATATTTTAAAAAATATTTAAATATAACCTTAAGTGTACTAAAAAATTCAAAAGTTAGTAATTTTATCTCGAACTCCTAGCTCCTCCAATGTGTAACCATCCTCTTCCACTAACTCAGAGGGCAATCTGTATCCAAGGAACAAGCTCTTCTAGAGTATCTCGTCGATGCTTGAGCCATCGTCTGTGGAGCTTGACCTTGTAGCCCTGGTATAACTCTTCGATCTTTTTTAGTCGAATATCTCGAGCCCACTCGTGATCAAAAAAGTCGTACCTCCTCTGCATAAAGTTATCAAAAGTCAGTTATAAAATTATTTTAATCAAACATAGTGTAAACATGTAAAATATATAAATATAATTAGATGCACTTATTCTTATCTTCTCTCACATCCGATCCCTGACAGCATCATCCATCAATCGTTAGTCTCTAGGCTCTACGAAAATAATGTCTGACCATCTCACAAGCACTTCAAAAAAGAAATGCATCTCCCACACGATCTCCCCTACTGGCCTCCCCTCTGCATCATCACCTGATGCTGGTGGTTCCATACATGCGCCATACGTATGGGACCATGAAATGTCCGACTGGATGATACACCTACAATGAAAATACATTATGCAAAATATAAGTGTATAAATACTATATAAAAAAAATAATATAATAAAAATATACACTCAGATGTCGATGGAGTAGCATATGTCGGAGATGTGGATGATGGTGGAGGCTCAGATGTCAGTGGAGTAGATGCCATCGGTGGAGTAGATGCCGACGATAGAGGTTCTTGAGAAGTCGATGCAGAGGTGGATGGAGTATGCTCTGACTGCTCCTTAGATGCTAAACTCCATGTAACCCACCGAGAGGCAGGGCTGAAAGTTAGATGGCATTTTGGTGCCATCATGATCTATAACGTTAATGAATATTAACCAATATAACATGTTGAACAATAATCAAATATATGCCTAGGTACCATCCGTACAATTACATATAAATATATGGATGCCGAAGATTATGTACATTAATCAATTGATAGATTTATCGCTATGCAATGCAATAAACAAAAGCAATAAGATAGGGGTTCTCTTAGCGGTCGAAAGTTCTCTTAGCGGCCGACACGGTACGACCTAAGGCATGGCCTACCGACACGGCATGGATTGACACAGCCTACCAATACGGCACGGTCCAAGACACGATATGATACGGCCCAAGGCATGGCCTACCGATACGATATGGCACGGCACAGCCTATCGACATGGCATGGCCTACCAGCATGGCCTACCGACACGGCTCAGATGCGAAGCTCCATATAGTTATTCGAGGGATGGGGGTGAAAGCTAGATGGCATTTTGGTGCTATCATGATCTACAATGTTAATCAACATAAGTTTGAGTATTTAACCATGTATTTCATGAGTAGATGTAGGTCTTTTCAGGTATTTAAATTGAAGAATTATTTCAAGAAAAGATCTACAAAAAATCATCAAGTCAAGATCCTTAAAGAAGAAATTTTTCTTAAGCTTCTAAAGCTCAGAAGAAAGAGAGTTTTTTGACCAAAATAAGAAAGATATAAAGAAAAATTCAAATAAAAATCAAATCTCTTTGATTGATAGCAAAAATCTCTGAAAAATCTCTTTGATCAAAATAGAAACTCAATTTTTATGCTCTGAGAGCGAGAAGTCTCATAAGATTCTTGAGAGGTCTCATGGTTTCAGTGAGACGTCTCATTTAGAATCGAGAGATCTCGAAATCTCTCTCCAACCATCTCTATTTTAGAAATCCAATTTACCCCTCCTCTTGGATTGCAACCTCTGGTCAACAAATATAATATGTTGAACAATAATATTAGCAATACATTAATAAATAGACTCTAATAATTTATACCAAAATATTAAAGTCATTGCCTAGTGGCATCTACAATATGGACATCACCATCGCTCCTGACAAATATGTCTGGAACCTTGACAGTACCAGATAAGTTTTGTCCTAGAGGAGCACTTTACATGCATGGTTCAACATCGTCATCTACTTTGGTATCATAAAAAATATGCCTAGGCACCATCTTTACAACAACACTCCATTGAGGCTCCAAGGGATCATTAATGTAGAAGGCTTGACTAGCTTGGAAGGCGAGTATATACGGTTCTTCAGTGCGAAGATGGCATTGCATGTTAACGAGAATAAAACCATACTCATCAGTCTTCATCCCAGATTGTGACAAGATGTCAAACCAATCGCACTTCATCAATGCAATCCTTTCTTTAGAATAATAGTCCAAGATGACTATCTTCTTCACCATGCCATAATAGTTCAAATCCTCCATACGAGACTGTGAATCCCTCGAGCTAGCATAACACCCAGTGGTGGTGCTCAACATGATGCCACTATTTTGTGTTATCATATTTACGGATCTGCTATGAATATTAAATATGTAGCGTCAATGACGAGCTATTTATACTCACGCATGGTATGATTAGGATCCATTGAAAGAGCATGTACTTCAGGGCTCACATCACTGAGCGACAATCTCCACACCTAATTAAGAAGATGATATCTAATTAGTAAACATGTTCAAATAAGTTGTACAAGATAAAAATATATAATCACTTACATGATCTTTGAACCATTCAAAATTTTTTTTGCTCTACATTTTCTCTTTCTCCTGCATACTTAGAGCGTTATATTTTACTCTTATGATCTTCTTGTATTTGCTGCATGCACAAAAAATAAATTTAGATATAATTAAATATTTTTTTAATTATTATAAAATAAATAAGACTGAGTGACTCACCTTATGTACGGCTCAATGATATTATAGTTGAAGAGCACGTAGCAGTGTGCCTTATCCATTTTCTCAATGCTTAAATCAGTGAGATGATATAAAGTAGAAAATCCATCTGGCTGTGGAATGGACTCAAATGCAGGCTTAATTGGCTCATACTAATCATCCTAATTCTTCATTAGCCGATTACGATGTGTCTCGAGTTTATTTAAGTACATGGTACAAAAATTCATATACTTTTAATCCAAATAACCTTCTACTATGGATCCCTCCGGATGATTCATATTTCTTACATAAAATTTCAGAGTTTGAATATTCTTCTAGTAGCACACATTCATCGGCAAAATATTGGGCCTCCAAGTGCAATTTTTTTTGCAAGGTGCATGGTGAAATGCATCATAACTATGAAAAATGATGGTAAAAATATCTTCTCTATATCACATAATATAGTCACTACCTTTGCCTTCATTTTCTTCATGTCTTTCTTAAGCAACCTTTTTGCACAAATATCTCTGTAAAAATTATAAAGACGAATAGCAGTCATTCTGATATTTTTTGGCAATACGCAGCGAATAGCTATTGAGATTAATTCCTGCATCAACACATGATAATCATGAGGCTTTAATCCCCCAAGTTTGATATCCTTACAATTCACATGCTTTGATATGTTGCTTGAGTATCCATCAGAAATCTTTATGTTCTCCAATACACGAAGAAATGTGAACCATTCGGAGGCATTCATAACATAGCATGCATGAAGGAGCCTCCACTATTCTCCTCCTACCAGCTCTGGATGGAGTGATCTCTTAATATCTCATTTTTTCAAGTCAAATCAAGAATTTAAGTCATCCTTAGTCTTATTTTTGATATTTAAGATTGTTGCCAATAGGAGCTCGCACACATTCTTTTCAATATGCATTACATCTAAGTAGTGGTACAATAAGTTTATCTCCCAATATGGTAAGTTAAAGAAGATGCTCCTTTTTCTCCAATTAAAGTGTATGTCATCTTTCTTTGATCGACGTTTCTTCTTTTTACCACCAATCGGATCATTTTTTTCAAATTCAACACTGAGACTATCCAACTCTCTAAGTACATCACTTTCAGACATCTGATTAGGCACCTCATCTTCTTCAATAGTGCCATTGAAGGAGCATGCATCCCTTCTATATGGATGGTTTCGATGGAGAAAACATCGATGCCCCATATAACTAAAGCTCCTTCGATGTGTCAACCTTCTAGATCGAGTATTTTTTCCATAAATCGAACATGCTAGCTCACTTTTGGTGCTTCAATCCAACATTAAGATATAGACTGAAAAGTTATTTATTATCCACAAAAGCGCTGCGTGCATGGAGAATGACTCATTCAGCAAAGTATCAAAAGTTGTAACATCTTGAATACTCCATAACTATTTTAGCTTGACAATAAGAGACTGCAAATAAACATCAATGTTATTACCTACCTTCATCGGTCCAGAGATGAGCACTATCATGAAAGCAAAGAATTTTTTCATACATATCCATAGTGGAAGGTTGTAAACATGAATAAATACTGGCCATACACTATGGACGGTATTCATATGCTTGAATGAGTTGAAACCATTATGCGACAAGCCCAACCTCACATTACATATCTCATGTGCGAAGTCATGATGTAATTCATTAAACTTCTGCCATGCCTCTCCATCAATTGGATGCCTCAATGCATCATCTTTTGTTCGGTCCTCTTCATGCCATCTCATGTCCTTCGATGTTCTTGCTGATATAAATAATTTTTATAGTCTCAGAATCAAAGAAAAGTGCCACATTAATTTTTGAGGTATACGAGTCGATGTGCCATCTTTATTCTATTTCCATCTTGACACACCATGACTCATGCACTCATTTTGGTTGGCATCCCTCTCCCAATAGAGCATGTAATCATTGGGACATGCATGTATCTTGGTATAAGCAAAGCCCAGCTATTCAATAATCTTCGATGCCTCATAATTATTCTTCGAAATTTATGCATCGTCCAAAAGAATGTCCTCTAAAAGCTTTAATATACAGTTTACTCCATTATTACTAAACCCATTGAAGCATTTTGCATGATACAATCAGATTAAGAACTCCAACTTCGCCATCTTTTCACATCCAAAATATAATGAAATATTAGCATCCTTCATCAACTTACGGACCTTCTCTACATCCTCATCGTTTGTCATTCCACCAACCACAGGATCAGACATGGATGTAGATGCACCGTCATTGTGGTCAACAAATAAAAAAATATCATGAATCATTTGTTCCACTCTCCCATCATTTTGATCGCCTTCTTACGGTCTGCCCTCACCATGTTAGTTCCAATAAATTTCATAACCGACTTTAAAGTCATAAATAGTAAGATGATTATTTACATCTTGACGAGGTAGTCACGATTCATCCATACATTTTTTACAAGAACATTGGATCAGTCCATGGTCCTCAAATTTTTTTATGAAAAAATCAAAAAAATTTTGAAGTCTAACCTCATATTCTGGCGAGAGCCTACTAAACTTCATCCACCCCTTATCCATTTTAAAAATGATGATACTACAATTAAATCATTTATGAAACTTAAATTATATACTAATACATTATAAATAAATATGCATTATAAATAAAAAATGTATCATAAATAAGGATTGAAAAAAATATTACATATGAAACTCATATTAAATATCATTTTTAGATATGCAATAAATGCATCCTATCATTAACTAATAGGTAAAGAGAGGTCCTATCTCATTTTAAAATTGCATTAATTCTATAGGTTCAATATAGTAATCAAATAATATGCTACATGAATTGAATGAAATTTCATCAGCATTTTTCCTTAGTTCTCCCGTGTAGGAAGAACAAAAGAGAGATACTGTCCAAAATTTTATTCAAAATTTTTAGCATACCATTTGATTACTATAACTATCTATAGAATTATCTATAATTTTCAAACTATCCAAATTGGATAATCGATTGATCATTGTACATAATTCTCTCATCCGTATAATTATATATAATTGTACGGATGCCAAAGATTATGTATACTAATCAATTGATGGATCTATCATTATACAATGTAGTAAATAAAAGCAACAAGATATAAATATCTAGAAAAAGTTATCCAATAAATTCTACAACATGAATTACATTCATAAATAATTAAGGATGAGCAACAATCGTAGATCTGATCTCTTGCGCAAATCTAGATGTTAATCCAAAAACTTGAAAGAAGAACGAAGTAAATGATAGTGGCACCTTAGGGCTTGAAGTTGGAACCTTAGAGAAACATATCAAATTCTATTTGCACCCATCGAGCCGGCTCGATCTCGACCCAAGCCAGCTCGACTGCGTATCCGAGCCAGCTCGACTGTGTGCCATCCCCTATTCTTGGCTGTCTCTGCCCTCTTCTCATCTTTCTGATTGCCTGTCTCCCACTCAATCTCCATCATCGACGAGGTCGGACCCCCTCCCTAATCCCTCTCTCCCTCTCTCGATCTCGATCTCCCTCATCAGCGAGGCCAGACCCCCTCCCTTCCTCTCTTCCTCTCTCGATCTCCCTCACCGACGATGGCGGCGAGGCCAAACCCTTCGCCGATGAGGCCAAATCCCTCCCTCCCTCTCTCACTCTCTTGATCTCCCTCACCGACGAGGCTGGATCTCCTCCCTCCCAGTGATGCTGGCGAGACCGGATCCCCTCCCTCTCTCTCTCTCGGTCTCCCTCGCCAACGATGATGATGAGGTCGAACCCCTCCCTCCCTCTCTCTCTTTCTTTCTTAGTTTTAGATCCCAAAATTAGATCTGGATACCTGAGATCCATTAGGATCCGGATCTGGTACTTCAAGTATGGATCCATCAGGTATTCGGATTTGGATTCGGTAGCAATAATTAAAATCGAATCTAGATCTGAATATCCAAGTTCTGACCTAAATCCGACCCATTGATAGGTCTAGTCCAATGATTAATAAATAATACTATGAAATTAAAATAAAATTATACCTATGGCTACAGAGAAGGAGTCACACCGAAAGCTCCAAGGGTCGCCAATGATGATACTATAGGAAGACGACGGTGCTAGAGGTAACCTGCAAAATAAGACCAAGATAGTGAGATAGAAAGAAAAGAGAGAGAAAGAGAAAGAGGAAAGAAGAGAGAGGGGAGAGAGGGAGAGGGAGCCCGGAGGGGTGTTGTGATGGGGAGGCCAGGGAGGGGGAGGGCAGGGGGTGGGCGGTCAGGGATGAGGAGGGCAGGGTGGGCGACGGTGGCCGGGATGGAAAGGGATGGGGGCTGCAGTCGGGGAGGGCAAGGGACGACGACAGTCGGGATGGGGAGGGCAGGAGCAGTGGCGGTCGAGGATGGGGAGGGTAGGGTGGTGGGGTGGGTGGCGACGGTCAGGGATGGAAAGGGCAGGGGCGGCGGTCGAGGAGGGCAAGGGGTGGGTGGTCGGAGATGAGGAGGGCAGGCGGTGGAGGCGGCGGCTAGGGATGGGAAGGGCATGGGGCAGTGGCGGCGATCGGAGATGGGAAGGATAGCGCAGGGGTGGGACGGGCGGGGAGGTTGGATGGGTGGGGGGTGGGCGAAGACCGTCGGGGAGGGGCCGGCGTAGGGGGTGGGCGAAGACCATCGAGAGGCAGGGTCGGTCGGGGGGGAAGGAGGGGTGGCATCGACTGGAGGGAAAGAACTTGGGTGGAGTCTCACTGGTGATAGAGAGGAGGGAGAAGAGAGAGAGAGCGGAAGAAAAGAAAAATTTAAAGATTTTTAACCTAACTTGCGGCAGTAATTTTCTAACCACTGTCATAGATCTATAGCAATGATTTTCAGTAACCATTACTGTAGGTTGAAAATAATTTTTTTTATTTTTTTAAATATTATATAATTTTAAATTTAATGCTCATCTTTATCATTCATTATCTAAATAATTATCATTAGAATATCATCATAAAAGATTGCCTCGATCCGGTGGCCCTAGCTTCATCGATCAAAAAAATTTGATTTCAATGATCATGAATGATGATAAGATGATCTGATAGATGAAGATCTTCGATCGGTCCAAAAATCTATAATAATGATCTCGATGATATTTGTAGCATACTATCAAAATTTCTCTTCAATTGGAAATCGTTATCATGATCAATTTAGTATAGAATAATTTCAGCCGTTAAATTAGAAACAAGTGATCAAAGGGCTAAACGACGTCTAATTATGAGATAATTTTTTAGTTAAATAATTTTTGCTATAATTTTAACTATTTTATATGATGATGATAGTAAAATTTAAATCATTTTCATATGAACTATTCACGTTAAGCAGATATTGCAAAAGCACGAGCATAACAACCAATAGAGTTTAAGAATGGTTATCTGATGACGTATAATTTTAAATTATTCTTAGTCTCATGAGTTAAATTTTATAATCACCACCATAAAAAATAATTAAAGTAGTAGCGAAGATCATTTATAATAAAAATTATCTCATAATCGGATACCATCTGGTTCTTTGATCACTCATTTATCATTTACGATCAAAATCAACATATACTAAATTGACTAAGATAACGATATCCAATTGAAGTAAAATTTTGATAATATGCTACAAACATAATCGAGATCATCATTATAAATTTTTGGATCCATCAGAAATCTTCACCTATTAGATCATCGTATCGTCATTTGTGATCATCAAAATCAAATTTTTCTGATCGATGAAACTAGGGCCATCGGATCGAGGTGATCTTTTGTGATGATACTCTAATGATAATTATTTAAATAATGAACGATGAAGATGGATATTAAATTTTAAAATTATATAATATTTAGAAAAAAAATAAAAAAAATATATGACAGCGATTAGAAATAACCGCTGCTATAGATCGACTTATAGCAGTGGTTACAATGAACCACTACCATAGGTTAGCCTATGGCAGTGATTTATTGTAACCGCTGCTATAGATCGGTCATATAGCAGTGATTTCTTTTAACCACTATCGTAGATTCTATTGCAGTGGTTTCGAAAATCGCTGTCATAGTATGCGCTGCTATAGGCTCTTTTTATAGTAGTAAATTTTTCTAAATATATGAAAAATTAAATAATATAGGAAGCAAATTCTTCATTCTTCTCAATGCTAGATGCTACCTATTGGGGATAAACCCCACTCCTACCGAAGTCCAATCTGATACTTAGCTTAATGTAGCTAGTAATCATAGAAAAGCTTCGATCGAGAATTCTCTCCTCAGCAATCAAACTTCCCCAGCGGTCGAACTCATTCAGTGGCCAAACTCCTCCAACTGGACTCCGAACCTAATCAAACTTCTCTAATGGTCGAACTTCTTTCGGACTCCTCCACCAGTCAGACTTCTACGGGAGCCGAACTTCTTTCGGATTTCTCCTTCAGTTGGACTTCTATGGGAGCCAAACTTCTTCCAGATTCCTCCTTCAGTCGGGCTTCTATGGGAGTCAAATTCCTTCTAGATTCCTTCTTCAGTTGGACTTCTATGGGAGTCAAACTCTTTCTGGACTCTTTTTTCAGTCGAACTTCTATGGGAGCCGAACTCTTTTCGGACTCCTCCAGCAGTCGGACTTCTGCGAGAGCCGAACTCCTTCCGAATTTCTCTTTCAGTCGGACTTCTATGGGAGCCAAACTCCTTCCATATTTTTTCTTTAGTCAGACTTTTACGGGAGCCGAACTCCTTTCGAATTTTTCCAGCAGTCGGATTCCTATATGAGTCGAACTTCTTTCAGACTGTTCCTTCAAATGGATTCCTACAAGCGATCCCACTACTGAATGGTTATAATTATCATTTATTAGGATAATTACGATTATCATTTATTAGGATAATTATGATTATTATTTATTAGAATGATTACGAATAGCATTTATCAGGATGATTACGATGGTCATTTATCAGAACAGTTACAATAAGCTTCATCTATAAAAGGGGATCATCCAGATACATTTTCTCTAAGCTTTCTTTTCTTTCTTGAAACTCTACCAAACTCCTCTTTGAGCACTCCATTTCTGTTGGCCAGAAGAGCTAACTTGACCATCAGTGGGTTCTACCGGAGTCACCACCACCAACTTCGGATAGGACTTTATTTTGTAGATCACCGACGGCGATCTCATCTTCCTCGACTCCAACTCAATCTGGCATTAACCAAATTCTGCACCAACAGAATTGGCGCTAGAGGAAGGGCCCTCTGTTCCTAAGATTTTCTTGATCTTAAAAGAGTGCTCAGCAGCGATCTCTCTTCTAACGGTATTCTACTCAGAATTTGGAGGTATTCTTAACTTAATTTTCAGTTTTTCTCATAGCCCATTAGAAACAGGAGGAGAACCTCATCCTAATGCAAGCAAAGTCAAAGACCTCATTCATTTTAGATGGGATGGGGGAAGAAGCCCTGACAATGCCCTTATGTGCCCCCATAGCCTGTTAGAAACAGGAGAAGAATCTCATCCTAACATGAGCAAAGTTGAAGACCTCATTCATTTTAGACGAGATGGAAGGAGAAGCCCTGACAACGGTCCTTATGTGCTCCCACAGTCCGTTAGAAATAGGAGAAGAACATCATCCTAACGTGAGTAAAGTCGAAGATCTCGTTCATTTTAGATGAGATGGAGAGAGAAGTCCTGACAACGATCCTTATGTGCCCCCATAATTCGTTAGAAATAGGAGAAAAATCTCATCCTAACGTGAATAAAGTCGAAGACCTCGTTCAATTTAGACGAGATGAGAGAAGAGACTTCAACAACGATCCTATTATACCCGAGTCTCAACTTCGATGTCAATCTTGGTTGGAGATAAGATCTCCACCAAACTTTAACCTAAACTGGCACAGAGTTCTGAAGAGAACTTCGGTAGTCGTCCTTTTTATACTCCCTTCGAGTTTCGAACTTGAAAGTAGGAGGACTATTTTTGGGGATAAACCCCGCTCCCATCGAAGTTCAATCTAGTACTTAGCCTAATGCAGCTGGTAATCATAGAAAAGCTTCAATCGAAAATTTTCTCTCCAATAGTCGAACTTCTCTCAGCGGCCAAACTCATTCAGTGGCCGAACTCCTCCAGCTGGACTTCGAACTCAATCAAACTTTTTTAGTGGCCGAACTCCTTTCAGACTCCTCCAGCAGTCGGGCTTCTCGGAAGCCGAACTTCTTTCAAATTTCTTCTTCAATCGGGCTTCTACGGGAGCCGAACTTCTTCCAGATTTTTTTTTCAGTTGGGCTTCTACGGGAGCCGAACTCCTTTCCGAATCCTTCCGGATTCCTCCTTCAGTCAGGCTTCTACGGGAGCCGAACTTCTTTCGAATTTTTTCTTCAATCGGGCTTCTACGGAAACCAAATTTTTTTTGAACTCCTTCTTCAGTCGGGCTTCTATGGGAGCCAAACTTTTTTCGAACTTCTCCAGCAGTCAGACTTCTGCGAAAGCCGAACTTCTTTCGGACTCCTCCAGCAGTCGGACTTCTATGGAAGCCAAACTCTTTTCGAATTTCTCCTTCAGTCGAGCTTCTACGGGAGCCAAACTTCTTTCGAATTCTTTCTTTAGTCGAACTTTTACGGGAGCTGAACTTCTTTTGGATTCCTCCAGTAGTCGGATTCCTACATGAGCCGAACTCTTTTCGGACTATTCCTTCAGATGAATTTCTACAGGCGATCCCACTACTGAACGATTATAATTATCATTTATCAGGATAATTATGATTGTTATTTATCAGGATAATTATGATTGTCATTTATCAGGATGATTACGAACAATATTTATCAAGATGGTACAACGATCATTTATCAGAATAATTACAACAAGCTTCGTCTATAAAAGGAGATCCTCCAGATACATTTTTTCTAAGCTTTCCTTTTCTTCTAGAAACTCCGTCGAACTCCTCTTTGAGCACTCCATTTTTGTTGGTCCGAAAAGCTAACTTGACCATCGAAGAATCCTATCGAAGCTACCACCACCAACTCCAGACAGGAATTTATTTTGCAGATCATCGACGGCGACCTCATCTTTCTCGACTTCAGCTCGATCCAGCGTCAACCAAATTTTGTACCAACACTACCAAAAAGTTATGACTTTATTTTGGTTTTTTTTTCTTAAAAGAATGGCTACCCAAGAAGTGATCATTTTCTTTAAATAATTATATGTGGACTTATGCTAGTAATCATGATGAGCTCTAATCTTTGTAAATATTATATGCTAATAAATAAAAATATTGAAAGAAATAAAAATTTTGTATTATAATCAATTAATAGCAAACTAGTATTAATTATTTAATATTTAGTTGTAAAATGATCATGACTAGATTGTGCATCATGCATGATTATTACTGCATAAAAAAATTTAAGACCTCTTTGGTTTTGCTTTTTCACTTTATTGTTTTCTTATAAATATGTGAACCACTACCATGAAGATTGAGATATCATTTATATAGAACCAAAAAAATTAAGGGCTTGTTTGATATTTTTGTTATTTTTATATTTTTATTTTTTTATAAATATATGAAATATCAACATGAAGATCAAGATATTATTTGCAGAAATTTCTCTCCTTCCTTTTATTTTCACTTTAATAAAAGCAATAAATTTTTGATGCCAAAAGCTCTTCATAATTTTATGAATAATTTTAAAAATAGATGAGTTTCATCATGCATTTTTATTCACTCTAGTTCAATTTTCTTCATGAATTTTCAAAATCAAAATAGGAAAAAAAAAAAGCAACACCAAATAGGCGCTAAATATCCTTTAAAATTAACATTCCTATAATCAAAGAAGATAATTAGAATATAATAGGATCTTCAAATAATATCCTACTAGGAAGACCCATTTTTTAGGAGACCCAATTTGTAGGAGTGATTGGAGGAGGAAAAAAATTACTGTAAATTTTTCAATTCTAAATTTTCAGTAAGCTATTATCCTAGACCCTCAAATGAATAAACTCATCCAGTATACAAGAAAATAGTTGATGTGTAAATTGATGATGGATACACCTATAAAACATGTCAATACATAGATAAAATATTGTTTTATAATGATCATGAGGCAGGAGCTTATAATGGTCAACTAAAGTTCAATACAATTTGTTTCCAAGAAAAAATTAAGCATTATTTGCAAAAGCATAAATGAAGTGAATTTATCTTACAAAATTCTTGTTCTTTATATGTTTTTTTCTTTTAGCCTTGAGGAATATGTGTAGTTAATAGACATTAGGTGGGAGATACTATGGATGGAGAGATCTACATGGTTCGATCAAAAAGATTATTTTGATTCTCAGATTTTTTTGCTTCTGTAAACGGATTGTCATGTGATTTGCTTTTAGATATAAATAATTATTTATTTATTGATTCTTATACATAGATTTATTTTATTACACTTAAGCTTAATGTAACCATGATAAGATTAAACTAAATTAAGCCACCATAAACCATGATAGTCTCTCTATTTTTGACTAATTAATTTAGCTCCTAGTTAGCACCATATAGAACTATAAAACAACCAAAGTGTTGATAAAACATAAAAAATGAATATGAATTTTTATACTAAATAATGCTATTCATCTTTTGAAAAATTTATATTATGAAAGTATTTTTTTCTCGAATAATAGGAAGTGAGGTAACTCCCAATAAATGAATGAAAAAAATGTCCTTGATATATGCTTGAATAAAGTTTGCCAAAATAAGAAAAAAATCTTCAATCCTAATCATAATTTTCACTTGTTGGATGCCTATCATATTTACTAAACAATCTACTACTTGATTAATTTTTCTAAATATATGAGAAATTAAATAATATAGGAAGTAGATTCTTAATTTTCTTAATGCTAGATGCTACCAAAAAGTTATGACTGTATTTCGGTATTTTTTTCTTAAAAGAATGGCTACCAAAGAAGTGATCATTTTTTTTAAATAATTGTATGTGGACTTGTGCTGATAATTATGATGAGCTCTAATCTTTATAACTTGTATGTGCTAATGTATGAAAATATTGAAAGAAGCAATAATTTTGTATTATAGTCAATTAATAACAAACTAGTATTAATTCTTTAATATTTAGTTATAAAATGATCACGACTAGATTGTGCATGATGCATGATTATTATTGAATAAGAAATTTTGAGCCTGCTTTGTACTGCTTTTTTATATTTTTATTTCCTCACAAATATGTAAACTACCATCATGAAGATTAAGATATCATTTGCATGGAACTAAAGAAATTAAGTGCATGTTTGGTATTTTTATTATTTTTGTATTTTTATTTTCTTACAAATATATGAAATATCAACATGGAGATCAAGATATCATTTGCAGGAATTTCTCTCCTTCCTTGCTTTTGTTTGCACTTTAATAAAAGTAATAAATTTTTGTAACCAAAAGCTCTTCATAATTTTATAAATTATTTTAAAAATAGATGGGTTTCATGATGATTTTTAAAATCAAAATAAGAAAAAAAAGAAACACCAAATGAGCCCTAGATATCCTATAAAATTTATATTCCTGTAATCAGAGAAGACAATTAGAATACTATAGGATCTTCAGATAATATCTTGCTAAGGAGTTCCATTTTTTGGGGGACCCAATTTGTAGGAGTGATTGAAGGAAGAAAAAAATTTACTATAAACTTTTCAGTTCTGAATTTTCAGTGAGCTATTATTCTATACCCTCAAATTGGTGTGTACATTGATGATGAATACACCCATGAAATATGTCAATGCATAATGTTGTTCTATAATGATCATGAGGTAGGAGTCAATGGTCAACTAAAATCTAATACAATTTATTTTCAAGAAAAAATTAAGTCTTGATTTGCAAAAGCATAAATAAAGTGAATTTATCTTGCAAAATTCTCGTTCTTTGTATTATTTTCTTTTAGCTTTGAGAAATATATGTAGTTAATAGACATTAGGTGAGAGATACTATGGATGGAGAGATCTACATGATTCAATTGAAAAAATTATTTTAATTTTCAGATTTTTTTGCTTCTCTAAGTTGATTGTCATGTGATTTGCTTTTAGATATAAATAGTTCTTTGTTAATTAATTCCTACATATATATATATATATATATATATATATATATTTTGTTACACTTAAACTTGATGTATTCATAATAAGATTAAATTAAATAAGCCATTATAAACCATGGTAGTCTCTCCATTTTCAACTAATTAATTTAGCTCCTAGTTAGCAACTAATAGAACTATAAAATAACTAAGGAGTTGATAAAACATAAAGAGTGAATATGAATTTTTACATTAAATAATGCTATTCATCTTTTGAAAAATTATGTTATGAAAGTTTTTTTTTTGGAATAATAGGTAGTGAGGTAACTTTTGATAAATGAATAAAATAAATATCCTCTATATATGCTCGAATAAAGTTTGTCAAAATAAGAAGAAAATCTTTAATCCAAATAATTTTCACTTGTTAGATTCTTATCATGTTTGTTAAACAAATTGCTACTTAATTAATTTATCTAAATATATGAGAAATTAAATAATATAGAAAGCAGATTCTTCATTCTTTTCAATACTAGATGCTACCAAAAAGTTATGACTCTATCTTGGTATTTTTCTTTTTCTTAAAAGAATGGCTACCAAATAAGTGATCTCTTTTTTTAAATAATTGTATGTGAACTAGTGCTGATAATCATGGTGAGCTCTAAGCTTTGTAAATATTATGTGCTAATGCATAAAAATATTGAAAGAAGTAAAAATTTTGTATTATAATCAATTAATAGCAAACTAGTATTAATTATTTAATATTTAGTCGTAAAATGATCATGACTAGATTATGCATCATGCATGATTATTACTGAATTGTAAGAGTCATTTAAAAATCTAGTGAATGAAAAATTAATAAAGAATATGTTAGAAATTATTGAAAGAATATAATAATAATGGTGACTTGAATTAAAAAATAAGAGTTGTGCAAAATAGTAGATCTACAATATTAAAACTAGAACTCAATGCAATATTATATATTTTGTATTTATAAAAGAACATGCATACATAGCAGTATTTCTCAAGGATGCTAGAAGGCATCCATTTCATGCACATCAAAAGTCCTATATGGCACAAGGTATAATATGTATAATATGACTAATGTTACTTGTAGGAATTAATTGAACATTACGCTACCAAGCCAAAATTTTAGTTTACATAAATAGACACATCAAAGTATTTTTTTATGTTTTCTAAATAGAAAACCTATATGAAGGAATTTTGGCTACATGAATTATCTAATTATTTCTACATGTTTATATCATTATATAGTTATGCTACAAGATAATTTCAGTATGAAAACCTTTTAGAGCTAGCAGCCAATGTGATAATGAGAGGAGATTGATGCAATTCACAGGTGATCATTGGTATAAAGCACCAATCTCCTCATAATACATACCCTCAAAGATTTGTTAGGTATAAGGTTGGACCCACAAATATTTTCAATAACTGTATCTACTATATTTTTAGTCTTTTCTTTATTTTTCTTTTTATCATAGAAAGAGAGTTGAAAGGGTTATTTAACACTTGTCACGTGGACAAAAGAATTGTTCCATATTAGTTGTTTGGTGTTTTGGTGCTATTTTAGATTTTATCAGTGCTACCTGCATGCAAGTCAAGTTATTTATGTATAGCTTAGTCAAGGGGAAGAAAGAAAACCAAGTTTAGGGTATTACATGGAGCTTGTTTGGTGTTTTGGCGCTATTTTAGATTTTATCAATGCTACCTGCATGCAGGTCAAGTTATTTATGTATAGCTTAGTCAAGGGAAAGAAAGGAAACCAAGTTTAGGGTATTACATGGAGCTTGAATAATACGATGAGAAATTTAAATACAAGGGGGGATAATATAGCGAATGACCATAGGACTTGTCCACCTAACTCGGCCAATCTTAAAATTTCTCAAAAATAAGCTATGCTTGGATGGCCCACAAAAATAGATAAGAAAGTGATTTAACTTGATAATAATCTTGCTCAAGCTACTTCATTTAAGATATACGCGAAGCTCAAAGATTTAGATTTAAGCTCCGCTCAAAGCTTAGCTCGGGTGCAATTATCTAATAACCCAAACATGAGCAGGGCAAAGGCCAGCTTGGCTTGACTTGTTTGCAATCCTTACCATAATCTTTTTTTTCTTTGTCATTTTAAAAAAATATATTTTTTTTTAATTTTTAAAATAATTAAATATAAAATTCAATTTTTTTGGTACATATAAAAATCATTTTTAAAGTATTAAATAGAAATATCAGTCTATTCACGAAACTGTAGTCTTTGCTCAATTCCCTGGGCAACGTCAAATGTCAAAGCCCACCATAATAATTTTCAAATTTGTTTGAAAACGTAAGTTTCATGCCTAAAAGTTGGCAAAAGATCCCTTAGATTTGTCGGGAATTCCAAGTAGACAAAACTTAAATAAAAATCAATAAAAAATAATTATTATTATAATTAAAATAAAATAGAAGGTAAGAGGATGGAAAGAGAAGGTGGTAGAAATAAGGAAACATTCGATGGTTTTATATATTTTTCCGTGGTCCTGGGTGACAGATTGGCATGGGAGCTGGAGAGGACAATGAGACGGAGATAGGCGGCGGAATCATTTGACCACTGATTTCGGTGATTTCGATCATTCTTCTCTCTGTACCTCTCTCTCACTCTGCGCGGCGGATCCTATTTTATCTGCTGCGGCCCTCGGTTTCTGCATCTGGTTCGGGGAACTCGGATCAGTACCTGCCTTCCATTTCGTTGTATATTTTAATTCTGGTTTTTGGGATTTTTGGAACGCCTAATTCGAGATTTGCGTTGTTTTGGCGGAGTTTGAAGGGATTTCAGGCGTATTTTGGTGTTTTGGACGAGACCTAGATCGAGATTTGGGTGATTCTCGAATATAGTTGAGATTTTTAAGGGTTTTTTGGTGTTCGGAGGAAGACCCGCTTCGGGATTTGGCTGGTGAGAAATTAATCGTAATTTTATAGATTTTTCTTCTTCGCTTGAAAACCCTATCATCTCCAAGCAGTTGTTGATTTTGTTTTACGGAATTGTTTTGTTTTTAAACTCAAAAATGATGTCTTTGAGATAAATGTTATCTAGAAACAAAAATTATAGAGAGGTTTGTTCTTGAACTTTTGGTTGTTTGGTTGCAGAGACCTTCTGTGATCCTTGGAGATGTCTGGAGTGCAAGAGCCTCTTGAGATCAAGTTTAGATTGTTTGATGGATCTGACATCGGTCCCAAGAAGTATGCGCCTGCTACAAGTGTTGCCACCCTCAAAGAAAGCATCATTGCTCAGTGGCCAAAAGGTTGGCTTTACATTTGAGTGCTGTTGGATTCATTTTGATTGGCTTGTTCCATTTCAGAAATATGATGGTGATTTGGATTCTCTTAGACTGTTGGATGATACTGTTATGGCATTTTCCTGTTATTTATGTGAAGATTGTTAAATTTTACTTCCAGTTTTTTAGTAGCAAGTATACTTCCCTGCTGTAAATTTGATATCCCATGTTTCCATAGAACAGGAGTGGTGTCTTTCTGTGATTTTGCTTTTGTGTTGTGCAATTTCTGTGCTTAGATCTGCCTGATGTGATTTATGACAACTATTGGAGTACAGATGGTAGAAATTCTAATGTCGGTCCTGTCTTCTATTTCATTGTGGTCACCATTATTGGCGAAGTCATACCGATAGATTCTGAGCTAATGAGGTGAGGATCCTACCTCTTGTTATAAGCAGATCTCCTGCACTCTTGGAAATCTAACTGCCATATGAATATGAGCATGTGGTGTAGGGGATAGAACAAAGTCTAATAAAGATAAAACTCGAAGATGCAGGTGAGGTTTCATAGAGGAAAAATAAGAAACTGAGAGTACTTGAATGATCAAATTGTGGTGGCTTTTATTTATTTATTTTTAATCCGTAACTTGGTCACATGTAAATGAGGAGGAATTACATATCAGCAGTACCGAGGAACTTAGCATAGTTTCCAATTACTAAATCATCCTTAATGTCCGAAATTTCAACCTTTAAAAAACCTAAATGTGGGGTAGGTTTTGTACCCAATCAAAATATTTATTTGATAAGGTGACTTCATGTCACATTTTCCTGCCAAAAAAGTTGTCAGATTTAGATGTCCAAACTGTCAGTGTTTTGTGGTCCCTGGAGTGGTTGAACATGAGGTGACATAACTTGTTTTAGATTATCATTTCAAGATCTTGTCAAAAGTCCATGCTTTGGTCAAGTGTAAGCAAGCGACCCATTTTCTATCTGCCAAGTAAAAGCCCAAGCGACCAGTTAACATGGCTCGTATCTATTGGTATCATTTCATATTATTTTGAGATGTTGTTTACATGCATTTACAACTGATATGTACTAAAGTAGACTGATCTGCACTCTATATATCTTGTTGGCAACCATGGGGCATAGTACATGTTATGTAAGATGGTATGTTGAATGACTTATTGGCTCTTATATTTTTAAGATTGCATCAGCTATGGTAGCATCAATTGGCTCTTGTCGATATCAAGATCCTATGAGAGCCCTAAATAAATAGAGATATCTGCATATCAGCCTGAAAGTTTACTAAATTCTATTGAAGACCTGTTATATGAATATGAGGTTTATGTGAAAGACCAACCATCAAAGCAGAGATCATGAAGAAGAAATTGTCTCTGGAAATAATTATTGCAAGTGTAAACTTTTATCAAGGAGGTTGAACCTATACTTATATTTTTTTGTTTAATATTTGAAGTTTTCTTTATGGCTTTACCAAAAGAATTACACATTCAAATTCTCTTGCAACCTCAGAAGAGATCATAGAGGATTGGAATACAATGTGGATCATAGAGATGTACCTCCTGCTTTGATTCACTTATGTACTCTTTTATGTTGGGAAGATTATTGGAGAAGAGAACTTCTATAATGCAAGCAACACAAGCCATCATTTGCTACATCTGATGAATGAGTAATCATCTATTTTTTTTCTTTTCCCTTTTTTCCCCATTTCTCTTTGTTTATTCTGGGATCAATGGGTGATTGTCAGTAGTTCACTTCAGTTAACATGTTGACCGGATTACCACAATGAAGGATGCAAAATCAGATAGTGGTACCATGAGATGTCAATTAGTTGATATTTACTATTGTCTTTTAAATAGTTGAGATGGGATTTCCTACTCTCATACTAAGTTTGTAATGACAAGATGGAGCATCATGCAGAAGGAACCTGATGTAAATAAAAATTCAGGCCCAAAGATGTATCGGAGAGGACTCAAAGCCTATCCTGAACATAATACATGTTTGCTCAATTGCGATACAAGTAGAAAGAAATTTTTGATCAAATATTTAAGAAAACTTTATGCTCCAAATTGATCCGAGGATCATGTGGCAATAGCTCTCAGGTCTGATATCTGTATCCTATGTGATCACTAAATTGGGAAAAATTACATTGTTGCAATGCGTAAAATAGTGCGATGCATTGATGTCGGAAATAATGGGTACGTGACTTGCTGATACTTGTTACATACTTGTAATGGGATAGGAAATATTATAATATAACATATTTTTCCCTTTAAGACATTATTTTATTCTATTTGAGGTGAAGAAGGAGAGAGCATATATTATCAACTATTTGATGGATATATGCTTGATATTTAAATTATCATACGATGCATGAGGTTATCACACAATTGCAGTTTCAAGTCTACAGAGAGCAGTGATGCGACATCTCTCATATCTTAGTGACTGTCTTTGTTTTGTAGAGTATGTGGCATGCTTGTTATCTGTCTTTAGTTGGTTTTTTCTTCTGTGCGTTGTCCTTTTTATGCTACATTTCAGTGCTGCTGATTCAGAACTCCTCAACAAAAATGGCGTCTGATGACAGGGAACGAGAATGGTCCAAGAACTGTGAACGATCTTAAGCTGATTAATGCAGGGAAAATATTAGAGAACAATAGAACTCTAGCCGACTGCAGAAGCCCAATGTATGATTTTTCTGGAGTTACAACCATGCATGTTGTTGTTCGCCCCCCTTCTTCTGAAAGAGGGACTGGTATGTATTATTGATACTTGATAAAATTATAGATTCCATTATCTTGCTCTCTCACCCTAAATCGGGTTTTTTTCCTCTTCATACCTTACGTGCAGAGAAGAAGGCATTGAGCAAGCCAAAAGAGAACAGATGTGGTTGCATTATCTTGTAACATGCTCTTTCCAGAAAACTAGCAGGAAGATCAGCTGGTTGCTTCGCTCAATTATCTTGCCTTGTTTCTTTGGTTCATGAGATTACCAACACTAATGGAAGTTTCTCTGCATTGAATGTGGCATTGGATCTGGCACAACATTGACTGCAAAGTGGCTCAAGTCTCATATAAGCATAAGCATTGATAGGACATTCAAAATTTTCAACATTTTGATCCAATTTAGATCTTCGTGCGAGCTGTGGCCTTTCTGATAAATTGCTGTTATTATGTACATTTCATAGTAATCAATGGCTTACATCCCCAGACTGTATACATTTGTTCAACCTTTTTTCTTTTAATTTCGATTTCAGACAGCATATCCATGATTAATAGAATTTGGAGTTCTGGAGCAAAAGTAATGTTTCATCATGAGATATTGATGGTGAATCATGAATTGTCACTGCCCTATATCATGCCTCAGCAAAGCTGCTGCTAAGATTTGCTCCCGACTCCCCTTACAGAATCCATTCCAGTAAAGTTTCTTGCCGATTAGCTCTTGTTGTCTTGCATGGTTGAACACAAATAATCAATTGAGATCATCGGAAGCGACTGAATACTAAGAAAGCCTGGTGAAATTGTAAATCCTGAAACCAAGGTAGCGTTTTATAAATAAACCTTGAAAGATCTTGTGATTCATGAACACCAAAATATGATGTAAGATGTACTGCACTCTTTATTTTTTGATTTAAGAAAAGAACTAAAAGAAAACTACTAACTGCATCAGATTCGTCTGGTTTTTGGTATTACCATAAAGAGATTTCACTAACAAAATAATCTTAAATAACAATAAAAACTGGATTACATAAAAAAAGGTCTTGGAAAGGTATGAAGTTATGAACGACTTTGTTTAGATCTTGCGTTGAATGAAGTATACTTGAAAACTTCTGGGAAGATCCAACAAGTCTCTTAATACCATAAAGCTATCAAAAGCGATCCAATCCAATCCCGACTTTGAATGGAATGGACTGAAATGAAGTTTGCTTACCTGACACTAGTTTAAATTGGTTCTGGATTAAGTTGGACATACGGCTGCAAATAAGTTTGGGTTAGATCAGGGTCACAGACTGACACAAATCCAACCTGATTGAGTTTAGCTGGGCAGTCAGGTTCCAGTTTGGATCTGTACCTGACCCATTGGTCTTAATTACTTCAAGTATGAGTCGGGTCGAAATTGCATGGATCAAGTATGGATCTGCACCCTTACCGGGACCCGACCCGACCCGACCCAATCCGACCCGATCCTGACTCGAGCAACCTAGGTTTTTGATTAAACTGAAGGGAATGCTCATGTGAAATCTAAAACACAAGGTTGAGAAACCAGTGCAATGTGTTCGCCAAATTGTTTCAGTATTATCTTTATTGTCTCAAAGATAGATAGCAGTCTGGAGAGCAAAAAGCACTCTTGGATAAAGTGGCTACATATTTTCAACCAGCTGGTGCTTAACTAAAGAGTCACTGACAATTTGAACTCTTAACAATCCTTATCTTTTCTCTAACTACGTTCCAAATTTTAAAAAACTGGTGCATCTATAAGAAGCCCGGATCCTGAAATATTTCTCGGTCCCACGCCTTCTCTCTCTCGTCTTCTACTTTCTGTGTTCTAAGTTTGGCTATTCTCCATGCATAGTACCATGGGTTTTGTATCCTTCTTCCTTTCTCTTTTGCTCTTCTCCAGCTTTTCTTTGAGTCTAGGGGACAAGGTGACCGTATCTGTGAAGGCAGTGACCACCATTTCCAAAACAGACGACAGCTTTATCTGTGCAACCATAGACTGGTGGCCCAAGGAGAAGTGCAACTATGGCATGTGCCCTTGGGACAGTTCCTCCATCATTAACTTGGTAAGTTTGTCCTCTACTCATGTTAGCCATCCAAGTTGTGTCTTTTTCCTGAGCCAGGATATTCATTTAAAGGGGTATATTTTATATGATACATGAATTTAGAAGTAGATTTCCCATTATTTATTTTTTGTTGCTTATTTGTTTTTATATATTTAGAGGGGCTAATCCTCACCTTCTATCCTATATCTATCCCATCTGTGGGCTGACTCTAATCAGAATCAAACTTCTGATCTCTTATCCAAGTGGCAAGATGTGATATCATCCAAGCAAATGCTCGGTGGTCGACACTTTTTCATTAGTTATTTATTTCTCTAATCATCTTCTTGTTTACATCAAAGCCTATTTACTTCTTTTCTATTTAAGCTTGCAATTATCTTTTATTAAAATCAAGGAGGATATGCAATAAATAATTCCATTCTATATCTTTGGCAAAAATTTAATATAAATATTTTGTGACTCCAATGGCATTACAACTATATTGTGTAAGTACTATTTATGCATATTAAAATGTTAGAGACTTTATCTTCTCAAGTTCGGAGAAAACTTAGGGACTTGATCATAGGTGATCATCTATCTTTGATTCAGATTCTCCCGGATTCATTCATGCCAATGTATTCATCTATGATTGTATTCATATGGTGTAATAGTTGCAAACATTAGAGCATAACCATGAGTCTATGCTTGCATATCATGTACTGTTACACTGAGCTGGATTTTTCCTGTGTATCTTGCAGGATTTGAACAATACTATTCTATTCAATGCCATCAAAGGTAAGTGGTTTTATATATGGTGCTTTTCAGGCATTATATAAGAGCAATCTTTATTTTTTTTCATATCATTAAGGTTCAGTGATCCCTCCCCCTCCCTAATCTCCTGCCCCCTAAGCTAACATTTAGTGAATTGATGGAAATCATGGTGTGAACTGCAGCTTTCAAGTCTCTGAGAATAAGGCTTGGAGGGTCACTGCAAGACCAAGTGGTGTATAAGGTAGGAGAAGAACCTGCCACTTGTGAAGACTTCAAGCTCGACAAAAATGGACTGTTTGGATTCTCTGAAGGCTGCCTGAGCAAGTGTAGATGGGATGAGCTCAATGCATTCTTCAATAAAACTGGGTATTGATCCTCAAGTGCATTTGAAATTTAATGACAAATCTTTGCAGTTCAGAAAAATCTCCACCAGTACAATTACGAACCTTTTGCAATGTCTATGAACAACTCATTAATATGTTTTCATGATTTTTTTCATAGATAATCATTAATTGTTGCAAAATTTTGTTAAGGTCTTGTTGTTGATCATTCAATGGTTGCAGAACTATATTAACATTTGGACTGAATGCACTAGCTGGGAGGAGAAAAGCCCCACAGGGTAACAATCACATCGGCGACTGGAACACTACTAATGCTCGTCAATTCATCGAATACACAGTCTTGAAGAATTATAAGATTGAATCTTGGGAATTAGGTATTTAATTAAGCGATGTGAATTATTGATCAAAAGTTTCAGTTTTCTTCTTTCTACAGTTTTCTCGCATATCGACATTGTGCTTCCATTCTTGACAGGAAATGAGCTCTCTGGTCAAGGCGTATCTGCAAGTGTGGATCCTAAACAGTATGGCAGGGATTTGATTGCCCTGAAAAAAGTTCTCAGTGATATATATAAGAATTCCAGTACCGAACCAAAGATATTGGCACCTGGTGGTTTTTTTGATGCACAATGGTTCGCCGACATGCTTCAGACATCAGGACCTGGTGTTGTTAATGGTGTTACTCATCATATCTACAACCTTGGTGCAGGTCAGTTAGCTTAAATGTTTTTGTTTAAACTTGTATTTCTATTAATGAGCATTCAAGTGCAGTGCAACCACTATTAAATTTTATAAGACGGTTAGTTAAGGAAAACTAAGCTTTTCTGGGTTTTCCTGTATTCAGGTGTTGATAAAGAGCTAATCTACAAGATTCAAGATCCTTACTATTTGGATCAGATAGTACAGACATATAATGATATTGAGACCATCATCCAGGATTTTGGTCCATGGAGTGCTGCTTGGGTTGGAGAATCAGGTGGTGCTTACAACAGCGGAGGCAAAGATGTGTCGAATACTTTCGCAGATAGTTTCTGGTGAGGCAATTCAATCTTCACCTCCAGTTGATGCATTGCCATGTTGTAATGAGCTCATCTCAATGACTTGTTTGATTTAACTGTTCATCATCTCTTCTTGTATAAGAAAATTTATTGGTTTAGTTCATATTTTTATAGTATTTTCCATACTCTTCAAAGGGTTCTTGAGACATTAAAATAATAATTATGCTGCTGGATCTCACTTTTTCTTTGATGCTTTCATGGAAAGGTCGCTGTTCTTTACACTAATTCATATTCTTATATGTATATCTTCGTCATGATTCAGTTCTTTATCCTTTATTTTACTTTTATTCTAAATTTAAACCTGTTTGTGGATTTTTAAACAAAAAATCTGATGAGAAACTAACAGATAAAGAGTTTTTGCTGGCTGGACCAGGTACTTAGATCAGCTTGGTATGGTAACCACATTTAACCACAAGGTCTTCTGTCGACAAGCCTTGATTGGAGGAAACTATGCTCTTCTTAACACCACTACATTCATCCCCAACCCAGACTATTATAGGTTAGGTTCAATAAGTCAGAGCCTAATCATTAATATAAGTTCTGCTCAAATGAACAGATTCTGATGAGTTTTTTCTCCCCTTCACCTCTTGCTTACTTTCTTTGATCAGTGCTTTGTTGTGGCACCGATTAATGGGACCTGGTGTTCTTCATACCACTCACAATGGATCACCGTACCTTCGTGCCTATGCTCATTGCTCCAAACAAAAGGTAAGACTCCCAATTCAATCCATTAATCTACTTCTGTATTTTTATGTCACTCTGTACCACTTACATGTCTTCAATTTTCTTTGACAGAATGGAGTTACTCTATTGCTTGTTAACCTATCGAACTCAACATCCTTCGATGTCTCAGTTGTCAGTGACCTGAACTTGTATCCACCTAAAATAGGTCGATCTTTAGCATCTGTACAAGAAAAGGGACAGAGGGAAGAGTACCATCTGACTCCTCAAGGTGGCAATATCCAAAGCAGAGTTATGCTTCTTAATGGACAACCTTTGAATCTGACATGCAGTGGAGACATACCTGAAATGTATCCATTTATTGCTGATGCTGCTGCACCTCTCTACATTGCTCCTCACTCGATTGCCTTTGTCAGCTTCGAGGACTTCAGAGCTCCAGCTTGTGCCAAGAATTGATTAGCCTCCTTTTGATAAGTTCAGATCTGAATGAGTTGAACAAATTTGATTTTTGCAATCAATAACAGAGACTTTTACATGCTTGGCTGTCTTTCGTATTTACTGGTTGTGCAACTTGTGCAACCTTCAATGAAATAAGAGGATTTCAGCTAAAGAGCACTTTGATTTTTCAAATCTCTCTCTCTCACCTGCATGACTCCAGCACCCTTAGAATATGATCAAGTGATTCTTTTATTCTGTTTATTTATTACATCTCCAATCTCTTACCAATATCAAAGCAAGAGGATTTTTTTCTCATTCATCTTTCTAACAAATAAACCAGCCACACAGTGAGATTTGTGAGCACTTGAAACTCATTAGCAATAAGAAAATTAATACATATATTTTTTGCAAAAATTCACTTCACCAAAGGTCCATGGGAAGTTGGGGGAAAAAATGAAAAGCTTTATAATTAAATATAGATGATGCATATTGTTCTTTTCACATCTCTAATTTCAGGACCTTCATGACATAAAAAGTAAGTGCATTATAAATGGCACAAACTCAGTTAACATATAAAACAAAGAATCCTCATGCACAAGCTTGAGCCTCAAAGTTCGGGAAGACCACAAATGCAATGGACATGGGAGCCATATTTATAGGTGAGTTAACAGAGGCATATGCAGGATTCAGAGCTGGAATACCTCCATCCTCAGTGAGCTCCAAAGGGCTCGCATTGAGCAGCATGGTTCGACTTTGATGGTTTCCATCCTTTGCAGTTAGATGATACTCTTCTCTCTTTTGACTCCCATCTGATGGTTTTCTTCCAAGCCATGAAACAGTTTTCTTGAGACCATTAACAAAATAACTGTCTTTTCGGATGCCATCCTTCTCACCAAGATTGACATTAATGTCATTCTGGACAGTGACAGTGAATTTGGTGGTATTGCTTAGATTGATCAGGAGTACAGAAACACCTGCCTGCAATGACAAGATATGATTTAGACCAAAATACCAAGCTTGGTTTCAGAACATGTGTACGATCCATGATGAAGGTAAAACATTTTACAATTTGTAGGTACAATTGAATTATCAACACAAGAAAAAGTAATTAATAGATACAAATTTCCTTAAATTATAGAACCTCTTTAGTTAGTCTCCCTCTTAAATGAAGGTTGGAGAGTTGTTGTCATAGATGGTCCAATATGGGGAGATCTGACGTTATTATGAATTTTCTTCTGATGTAAAATATGGCTATTCGAATCAAAATGCACATGTATTAAATATCACAGTTGATAACTAACATAGGTGCTTCTAGCTTGTGCAACAATGCTGTTAGCTACAAACTGAAGTGACCTGTGATACAGGATTAAAGTAATGTCGACTTTGGTAGGTAATCAATGCTTAGGAAACAAGTATAGATATGCTAAGAATAAGCCATGCAATTAACCAATCTGTGAGAAAGTTTGAGACTTTTAATTGGCTGCATGCTCCTTAATTCAGAACTTGAAAATCCATTGTCTCACAAGTTGGATGTCATATTACATGTAATGTAAGACTGAGCACAATTTCCCTTTTTTCCCTTTTTCTTTTGCATAATAAACAGAACAAAGTACAGACCACTATTTCATGCTCTCAGTATTCGTGCTTGATATATTGAATAAAAGTTTGTCTTGGATATTAGGAGGAAAAGGTCGACCCCAAGACAAACTTGCACCAGCATTATGAGCTTCGATTGCCTTTAAGATCAGTGGCCATATCCTTCTGACTTTAATATAAGGAGAAACTTGTAAAGATAAGTAATTTTTCTCTTATCAATTATGAATAAAAAAAAAAAGAGAGAGAGAGAGATAAGCAACTTATCATGGTAAACCATACATTTTGTTTTGCGCAATGGGCATAAACACGTAAAAATGGAGATCCATCAATATCAACAGAAAGAACTCCTCTTCCCATAAGCAGATGCCACAGCAATGCACTGATAACAATAATCAACGGAAGTAGAAGTCAGGCTCCTGGAACAGTGGAACTATATAAAATTCTTAGTTCCTTGTATGCTTTAATATGCCTTGCCTGTAGTAATCAGGATTTGGTATGAATTTTTCTGTGTCAAGGAGGCCATAGTTGCCACCAATCAGAGTCTGTCTGCAGTAAACTTTTGTATTGTACTTTGATGCCATTCCAAGTTGATCTAAGTACCTGAGATATGTTATAAAGTCTCTGTCAGCAATAAATTCAATGAATACAAGGTAGGGGGAGCTACTAACAGTTGATTCACAGAAACAAATATAGAAAAGTAAAGAGGATAACCAGAAACTGTTTATAAATGTATTGGATACATGATGACCACCACTATTGGAAACACCACCAGCTTCACCAACCCAAGCAGAAGCCCATGGTCCATGTCTTTGTATTGTAAGTTGGACACCTCGGTAAATATCTGCTGCTTGACTTAAACACTCTGGGTCCACTATCTTCCTAATAAGATGGTGATCATTGCCTGAAAGTTAAGTTGATAAAATTTATTGTCATTTACTTGCATGAAGTTAACTGCGTCCACATGACCATAAAAGAGAACACATAATGTTGAACAGTACAACCTGAGAATTTAGAATTGCCAACACATCCACATGCAATATGATATGAATTCATATCGACTAGATAACTAACAACAGCTAAAGATATAATTGAAAAAGAAACCCGTTGATTTCATTTTATTGTTACGAATAATAAAAAATGCTTAAAAGTATATATATTTAACCCAGACAATCAACCATAAAAGTCATACTTGTTTATATGGTATAAATAAGTAGCACCAATACTTGAAATTACATGTTTGGAAAGGGACACATCTCATATTGGCCTGTTTCAAATTCGACATATTGACAATCTAAGTATAAATTGAGCTGCACTTGAATATCACAGAATTAGCAGTCTAATGAAAGCTAGCACTGTGTGCAGACTGTGATCTCATGGGTATGCAATGCTAATTCAAAAAGAAAAGACAGACATTATATCTAGTTTACTAAAAGAGAGGATTCAAATGTCTAACCATGATCTTATTGCTCATATCACCAAGGGAGAATGAATTACAATCTGACGCATATTAGGCTTACACATAGTTAAACAGAAAAACAGTAAGCATGTTATAATTTTCAGCAAAGAGGTCATAAATAAGATCTAATGAACATTATAACCTAAAAAGATGCATCAGAGGCTAATGAAGATTAAACATTGCTACAATTTTAAGAATTGAAAAAGAAAACACAGAAAAAATTCCAAATCAAAATTTTCTTAGCCAACTAATAGAAGATAAATCACGATCTTGGCCATTTATAAATGGAGTTGTTCTGTATAAATGGGTCAGGTATCATCATACTGACCTTCACCTAAATTGTAAACATGATGTGTCATGGCATTGACAATACCAGACCCTGAAACCTGAAGGAGCTGACCATACCACTGATGATCAAAAAATCCTCCGGGTGCTAGTAGAGAAGGTTGGGAATCAGACTTCTCATACAACTCATCAAGGATAGCTTTAAGGCCAACTAAGTCCTTTCCATAGAGTTCAACATCAACACTTGCACCAATTCCATGTCCACTCAACTCATTTCCTGATAGCAGAAAAAGGAAGCATAAAGTTGTGGGAAACTAGATTAAAAGTTATTATTGGAGATGCAAGGATAATTTTACAACAATAAAGACCAAGTTCCTATAAAAAGAGTACTATTTCTTCAATAACATGCGATCCATGATTATCAGTTAGAAACAATACAGAGATGAATTTACAACATATTACCAAATTCCCATGAATCAACTGGATATTCCTTTGATATTGTGTACTCTATGAAATCACGAGCATTAGTAGAGTTCCATGGGCCACCCCAAACTTTATTTCGTACGTGATACCTCCCATGGAGCGCATTCAGACCAAATGTGACAACTGCTCTGCAACCATAGAATTTAGCCACCATTCACTCCACGAGGTCTTAACAATGTGGTCAACCTCCTATGTTGTTATACAGCTTTCAAATGATAAGCATTATTTGATCACGTAATGAAGTAAGAAAGTACTCTTTGACAAGATAGATGTTTAATTCCTTAAAAGAACAATGATATTCTATGACAAGATAGATGTTTAATTCCTTATAATAACTGTGATAAAATTCAAGACTTTATTGTAACCTAACCAAGACCTTGTTATATATATTGTATGCATGTTTATCCATATCTATGCATACCATCCATATTTGGCATACCATACCATCCTGGTAGTATACCGATCTTCGGTACAGGAGGTGCACCAAGTCTTGGTACACCAAACTGACCCCTTTTCTAGGCATACAGACACCGTACCAGTGTTTGAATAATATGGGGTCTAGTATCGAGATGGTGAACCTTGATTGAAAGATCTAATTGAGTGTAGGATCACATGTTATATTAGCTTCAAGATTATGCAATCAGTCTTTGGATCTTGAAAACTTGTTGAATATTAATCTACCTATTAATCAGTAGATGTTTGGATCTGTTCGTGTATTCATACTCATGTTACAGTTGAAATACTCAAGTTTCTATGTTAAGATATAGTCTAAGTTCCTTCTTAAGGAAGGATGATCATTTCAATTAACAAGCATGTGGTTTTTATGATATCTTGGTATAGAAGTTCTATCTGAAGTTCAGAGAAAACATCAAAATATTTTTCTTGACGATCTAATTCTTGAGCTGATGAAATTTACACCATATAACGATCATTATAAAGATGTTAATCTTGATTTTGTTCCACTCAAGGCTTCATAAATCTTTTTTGAATAATAATTATATATGTTAATGAATATTATACTTCTATTTCCTGTTGCTTATTCAATCTGTCACAATCAATTTAGACAATTATCATGTTAGCAATGACTCTGCATCTAGATACTAAGAATTTTGGTGTCCGCTATCTACTAACCATCATGTCAAGTAACACCCCTAACAATGTCATAATTGTCTAGTTATAAATTAGGTTATCACACAAGTTAACCAAGCCTTTTAGTAATTGGCAATTGCCTCCTTATGGATTACTAAGAAAGTGATTACCTCATTTAAACATTTATACAACTTAAGCAAATATGGATGCCAAATGCACCTATGAATGTATGTATATGCATATGCATGTAAGTATGTATGCACATACATAGATAGGCACATAGACTATGTATGTATGTGTGTGTGTGCATGTATATATTTATGTATGTATTCTACATTACATAATTGCTATAAATTGCCTCAAAAGGATTACCCACCACTGCTTATAAACTAAGGTAAGATATTCACCCCAAACTCAATAGTTTTTTGGAATGTATAACTCAGAGTACAGGACAAAATAACAGCTACGAGAACAGAATCCAACACTAGCAGGTACGGTAATTACCCTGTCTTTCGGAAAAGATCGTTGAGCTTATCCCACCTGGCCATGCTTAGACAACCTTTGGAGAACCCAAACAACCCATCTTCCATCTTTGTAAATGGCAGACAAGGGTGTCCCAAATTCGACAGACCATACACAACTTGGTCTTGCAAAGAGCCTCCAACTCTAATCCGCAAAGGCTTGAATGCTACAATTCACAGAAACAAACCAACAAACTATTACTATGACTTATACGAAGGACCAGCAGTAATTCCTAATAAGATGAAGCTATACTAGTGAAACCTACAAGAAGTGGTACATCATAGCCTTGATGCCATCATCTTCATTGTCATATACATATAACCATCCTCATGTCATAATCAATGCCTATTGGAATGAATAGAAATATAAATCTTGCTTATTTCCTCTTTGTGACTTTCTCAAAGTGGAAAGTTTCTGAGTTTCTCTTTGCTTGCATAAGCTTAGATTATGCAACTACTAAGGTGGCTTTTCCTTCCTCCCAAGTAGTTTTATAGGCTTCAAGGCTGGCCCCTCCTTGCCTTAGCCAAGGATTCATCATTTATTTACAGAGACTTGACAGCAGGTTCTTAACTAGTTGTAAAAGTTTTTCAAAGTTTTGTGGATCAAAGCATAATCCTTTTAAGCTGCCCATATAGGTGTTGTGTATGCATAGCAGGTCAGATTTCAGGAACAGGGAATCCAATTCTCAAGGTTGACTAAACAAAATATGCTTCCTATTAATATATGTCATCATAGTGCCTAACTGGCGACGGTTATAATGATATTATAAAAACCAGGAATGGTGAGCAACTAAATAAAACTCAGGAAAAAAGAATATCACAGAAGACTCAAGAACACATACCTTTGATGGCATTGGCTAGAAAAGGATGATCTACAGCCTGAGCAAACCAAAGCAGAAAAAACAAAAAAGAGAAATCATTGTTAGCCATGGCTTCCAAAATTGTTTTTATGGTTTCGTACATAAAGGTGAAAACAACTTCAACAATAACAAATTGAAAAGCTTACCAGATTTAGAGCAGAAGATTCACCCCATGGACATTGATCATAGTTGCACTTCTCTGGAGGCCACCAATCGATGGTAGCGCACACAAAATTTTTATCAGTTTCAGCAATTGTAGCAGACCCCTTAACTATAACAGTGGCTTTTGCACTTTCTTGAGCCAAAATCACAGGAAGAGTGTAGAGAAAGAGAAAAAGCAGAAGCCTGTGACCCATGCCTTCAACCACACCTCTTTCATTGAGGAAGCTAAAATTTAGACAGAAAAAAGGAAGTGATGAGAATGGAAATATAATACAATGGCAGCACCACCGATTTCTTTGACTTAAATTCGTAAAAAAGAATCATGAAAAATGACAACAGTATACCATCTAGCAAGTGGATAACAACAAAGAAAGGGGAGTCTTGAAAGACAGCATCATGTTGAAACAAACATACACCTCCCTTCCACTAAGGAGATATGAAGTTTGAAACACACGGCCCCAGTGAAATAGCTTAAAAATTGAACCTTTTGCACTCATAGGAGAAATGGGTTTGGATCCAGTCGAACAGAATTGAACTCAAAGCTACCAATAACAAAAACAAACATATCAGTCCTTTTTACGGTGGATTGATGCAAGCATTATGATGGCATGAGCTAATTATTTGATATTTATCAGAGTCTTTATCAATCCGCAGGAGAAGAAATTTGTCTCCACAATTTAGACCTTCTTACTTAAAGGAGAATAAGAAAACGAAAGAAAGGGCATGGGTTTTCCTTTTCATAAATTCCTCTATAAAAATTACAAGAAACAATATTGTTGCACTAAAAAAACTCATTTGCCCCCCTTGGTATTAATTCCATCCAACGTTGGAGGTACCAACTCTTCTACAAAAGAAAAAGTTACCAAACCATTATAACCAAATCCCAGGAGAAAGCAATCCTCTATACACCGGAAAACGACTAACAATGGCTATGGAGGAGCATTCTTACCAGATCTTGGGGAAATTTTCAGAGGAATTCCAAGAAAAAAATGGCGTCTTTGAGCCAAAAGGTGCCACCTTTCTCCCCCATCACCGCATCCCTTCCACTGCTCCAGGACGCCACGACAAGAGAACCATAGAAGGAATGGGACGAGAATAAAGTGGACCGTTTTGGTCCAAAGCTGGCGACTTCGCAGTCAAGCTATCGTCTCGCCTAGTTCTGCATAGTGTTTCCGCTTTCCCCTGCTCGTATGCGGTTGGGATTGGTGGCAGAAAGGATGGGTTTAGAATACTAATAATTAAATTATCTACCATTAGTTAAGGGTTAATGAGTGAGAGGCCTGGCCTCTATTCTATAGTTAGGTATGATGGATTGATGGTGCCATCCATGTTGTTATCCCACTTAAACATCCTAGCATGTCAATAAAAATTTGAAAATTCAAAAAAAAATCAATGAATGTACTAACCTCGATCATGATTAGATGGATGATTATTAGGAGGTTATTTGGGAAAAATCCAAGCAGACTAGTTTGTTAGCCATTATTAATGTTTTAAGATTTTAATGATGAGTAAAGTATGGATTAGTGTATATGTAGACTTCTTATAGTGTAATTTATTTGAGGAGGTAAGACTTGATGAAAGTGGGATCAGCAAAATTTCTGTATTAAGGAATAAGACTTTACTTGATCCTCTGTGGTCAAGCAAAGTATCTGTACCACAAGGGACAAATCTTAAAAACCCTTTTTTTTCCCCACTGTTGGGGTTGGGGATGCTACAAAGAATTGTTTGATTGCTAACAATATATGAGGAAACTTACAAAGAAATTAAATTTTAAGAAATTTTGATGATGAAAAATTTTAAAATATCATAACAGTTTTTTTTTTTTCAAATTTCTAATTGTTTGGACTTTGTGTTTACCATCCCCTTTTTCTATTTTTAATGGACTCTCAAATAAACCATGGTCATAGGAAGCTTTTTCACTTTAAATCTTTCACTGCTAGGCTTGTTTTTTGAAAGTTATCATGAGAAAGGAGTGAATATTGAGCTTAAGTCTAGAAGTAGATGCTCATTGGTATAGCTTTAGTCAAATATCAAATGCACGTAATTCGGTTATATTAAGTCAAACAATTGAAAACAATATAGACTAAAATATATAACTATCAAATAGTTTATGGCTAGTTCAATCAAAGCTTGTAAATTTAAAAAATGGCAGTATAAGGCTGGGTGAAGTAAGCTAAATTTCTATCACTTTAAGTCTTGATTTTTAATTAGGGCAATGCCACATCCATGCCCAAGAGTGGTGTAAAAAACCTTAAGAAGGATGAAGGATGCTAAGTAGTTTAGATGGTAAAATCACTGAGAGCTAGATAATAGTGATCAAGGCCTAAGCCTCACCTTTTATAATTAAGATCATATTGCAATGGAGTTTTCTCATCTTTTTCTCAAAAAATAGTTTTAAAACTTTAATTTTAAATTCAATCTCTAACATTTATCATACCTACTAAAAATTGCTAAGAGTTTAACAAGGAAACCATAAATCAATTATTTTATTTTAGAAATAGATTAGCTACAACATTTTTATTCTAATCATTCAAAAAAAAATCTAAATCAATTGGAGCCAAATTGCTCGCATAGCTTGAGTCTATGATAGTAGAGAACCAAAAAAAAAAAAAAAAGGAAATCCTACACTAGTCAAATTTAGCTCATTAGATGATAAGTTGACTTCTTTCAAAAATAAAAAAAAGGGACAAAAATAGGTTGACATACATGACATTTAGTTAGCATCAACCTATAAGTTTGCTGAACAATTTTTGTTACTGTCAAAATCTAGCTTGACAATGGTGGATCTCATTAAAAACCTAGAAATATGGAGGGCGCTATTCAATCCATGGTGGTGAAAGATGGAGTTCCGATCTAGCTAACTTAGAGAGTCATGGGTCTACAAAAAAGAAAAAAAGAAGAAGAGAAAAGCTTGTTGGATTGGCTCCAACCATACCCTCTAATGCTTAAGTTGGGAAGAGTTTTGGAATGACAACTATAAAGAAAAAAATACAAGAGATGATTAAAATAGAATGTTTTCCTATTCTAATCGGCTTAATTTTGGTTTGTCTTCACCTAGGTCTCGGCCTCAAGCTGGGTAGCTTGCCTTCGAGCTTGGTAGCTTGGCTTTGGATTTGGTGGCTCTGTCTTGGGCATTACCACAATCTTGACCTCAATCATGATAGCTCGACCTTAAGCATCACCTCGATCTCGGCACCTCATAGACTTATTGACCTGCAAGAAAAAAGTAGGATCATGGATGAGGGCTTGAGAGCCTCTCACAATAATATCTTTGAGCTATGGAACATTTTTTCTTTCTAGGTCTATCCCTTTGGATCCCATCGGTCTTATTTGTATAGGCATTGAAGCACTTGAGATTATTGTTACATCATTCCTTCTCTCAATTCAAATTTGCTATAATCATCTTCTTTGTTTGACCTGCTAAGAATTCAATTTTTGAATTCAAATCATTTCAAAATTGCTTGCCACATCCCCTTCCGAGTCTGAATCGTTTGTTAACCCCATGATTGATTTTGATGATCACCAAACTTTGAGTATTTAACCATATATTTCAAGAGTGGATGTAGATCTTTTCAGATATTCAAATTAAAGAAATTAATTCAAGAAAAGATCCACACAAAAATCACTAAGTCAAGAGTTTCAAGAAAATTGAATTGATAAAGATGCTTGAAGAAGAGCAAAATCATAATTTCACCAAGTTGAAGATTAAAAAAATATTTTTTAGAAGCCTCAAGAGCATTAGAGAATATTTTAAAATCTTTAGAGGCAATTTGGAAGATTTCAGAAGTTGAATTGATAAAGATGCTTGGAGAAGATCAAAGCTATTATTTCATCAAGTTGGAGATTAAGACAATATTTTTCGGAAGCTTCAAGAGCATTAGAGAAGAATTTAAAACTTTTAGAGGTAATTTAGAAAGATTCGAAAGTCAAAAAATGAAGAAAAATAAGTTTGGATAAAAAAAGGCAACCCCTAGATCATTTTTTTTTATTTGGCATGATGGCACACAAGGCTGGAAGTGGCATGCTGAAAAGGGGCAACCCCTAGGTCATCCCATAGAAAAGGGGTGACCCCTGGTGTAGGTCTTAAGTGCAGAATAGAAAATAGTTTTTTTGTCTATTGCAAAAAAGACGACCTGTGGGATGCCCCATGAAAAAAGGGGCGACCCATGGAACGCCCCCTATGATAAAAAATTCTATAACAGCTAGTTTTTATGTCCATTGTTGATGCATTTAATGCCCAATAAAAGCTCTCCAATGGCTCTAAATGGCTACTACTCATTCTCCAGCATTGATTAAAGGTATAAAAGGTTAGAAATTAAATTAAAAAAGAAGCTAAGAGAATTTGAAAGAAAAATCATCATTTCTTGGAGAAAATATTGAATATCATTGAAAAGAGAGAGAATAGAGAGAAATTAAGCTTCTAAATCAGAGGACTTTCAAGAGAATTTATCTCCATCGTCTTCTACATCATCTTAAGCATTAAGAAGAGAAGTTGAAGCATCATTTGAGCAATCAAATAGCAACTTCTTCAAGCTTCAAAGAGTTCTAATTTTTATTTTCTATTTTATACTGAAACTTATACTTATATTTTTTATTTTTTTACAAAATTCTTTGAAAAAAAAAAGACTTGGGGATTAGGCCAGTCCAAGCCCATAATTGGATGTTGTAAAGATTATGGTTGGTGCTCCTGTTGAAAATCAACTAGATTGTTAGTGAGCCCAGAAAAACTAACGATATTATATTTTGATTGGTGAGTCCAAAAAATCAACTGAATTTTATTTGTGAGCTCGTGAAAATAAACACATTGTAATCAAAAAAAGATTATAGTAAAAATTCCAAGAAAAGCTTGAAAAGTGGACATAGAAGCTGGTTGCTTTGAACCACTACAAACTTTGAGTATTTGTGATTGTGTTCTTCACTTTCTTGCTTTACTTATCTTTATTTTTTGCTTTATTTGTATTACTACTTGTTTAGCTTAGCCATAATTCTTGCATAGTTTTATATACATTTGATTCTGCTGCATATACTACAAAATCAAATCAAGCTAAATTAATTTAAGTAAAGCATATTATTGATTAGATTTCAAATTTGGCCAAAATTTTTTATAAACCTAATTCACCCTCCCTCTTGGGTTGCTACCTCTGGGCAACAAGTGGTATTAGAGTAGGTGTTCTATTATTAATTATTAATCTAACCGTCAAGAGCTAAAGATCTTAGCAATCCAAAATAAAATCTTTTTTAAATGAAGGTCATTCTATTGATCGACTTCTACTGTTTGATGGCTCAAATTATACTTATTAAAAAGCTAGAATAAAAATCTTTATTTAAGCATATGACTATAATCTATGAAAGATTATTGTCAATGGCCCTCACACACATGATGCATCATTTGTTGATAAAGAATCAATACACCTAAATGCTAAGGCCATGAACATGCTTTATTGTTCATTAGACATAAATGTATTTAATGCAATTTTTTCGTATATTTCAGCAAAGTAAATATGAAAGAAATTGAAAATAACTTATGAGAGAGTAAATCAAAAAAAAGAATCAAGCTCCCATGAAGAGAAGAAAGCTCACCTCAACTTATGCCTCATGCATCATGAGGATGAAAATAAAAAAAAAAGGGAAGAAATAAAAGAAAATGAAAGCATTGATTAAGGGAAAGCAAAGTAAAGAAGAGAATAATGAAAAAGAGGAGGAAGGTATAGCAAGTTATTATCTCATGGCTCAAAATGATGAGGTATATCATGAACACTTCTTTAAATTTACTTTTAGTGAATTATGTGAAGTCTTCAATGAGTTAATGGATGAAAAAAAAATATAGAGCTTACATTTAGATTTTTTCTCCTTGATACTCTTGATTATCTTACTCCAATTGATCAAATTTTATTCTAAAATTTGGTTTGAATATTATCTTTGATTTTCAACTTATTTGTATATCAATTTCTATCTAAATTGATTAAATTTTCTTGAATTAAAACTTCTTGAGTTATTGATCTAATCTCTTTTGAAAATTAAATATGAAAAATGCTCCTCTTGAATCTTTTGAAGTGATATCATGCAAAATATTTTAAGAAAGCTATCATTTGCTTTTAAAATCAAATATTTAAAGAAAACTTTAATTTTATTTAATTAGTATCAGATAGCTTATAATTTATCTTATATTTTATCGATTTATCTTTTGATAAAAATAAAAGAACAACTTTATCACAAATCTAAATTCTTGATATTACATTATTTGAGATAAATTTAAGAAGTTCATATCTTTTCTAAACTTAATTATCTAATATTTCATAAGAAAATGGATGAAATGATCTTTCAAATAATAATAAAAAATTTATTCATTATTTGACTTGAATGGATTACTGACATTAATTTAAATTAATTTATTATTTTAAATTTTTAAAATTATTTGATTTGAAATAATGTAGCTTTATCACTTTAAAACTAAAATAATTAGTATTAAATTATTTTTTTTTAAATTACTATTTCAAAATATTTAGTATCAAGCTAAATTTATAAATTGATCCAAATTTTAATTCTATTGATATCATGAAAACTTTCAAATAAATTATTCAATTTAATTTTTAAATAATTAATATTTAAAATTAATATAAAAAAATTATTTTATAATTATATCAAATAGAATATCAAAATTGGCTTTGATTTAAAAAATCAATATCAAGTAGAACTTACCTTTAATAGATAAATTTGAAAGTTAATCTTCTCTAACCTTTTAGTGGTATCAAATTTTTTTAAAAATAAAATTATTATTTAATCTAAATTTTAGTTTAATTGATATCAATTTGTATCAAAAAGTCTATTTCTGTCTTAAATTTCATTGCATTATCTTTTGATAAAAAGAAAAGAATATTTTGCATCAAATCAAATTTTGTATAGCTTATATAATATCCTTTGAGATAAAATTAAGAATTATATATTTTTTCTAAACTTAATTAAATAATATTTCTTAAAAAAAGAAAGATCTAAATTTAAATAGAATATCTTTCTATAATTTATTTTGCATAATATGTTGGTATCAATTCAAATTAACTTATCAAAATAATTTGATCTGAATTTAATTGGTTCACCTTTTTCGATCAAAAACTTCAATGATTGATATCACATAAATCATTATTATCTTGTATTCTACTACTTTATCTTTGACAAATAGAAAAAATATCCTTGCATATAATTTAGTTTGCATGAATATATTTTTGACATTATACCTTGAATAAATTATAAGATTGGTATCTTTATGCTTCAAATTGATTAATACTACTTAAGAAAAGAAAGAGATATTTTTCAAAAAAAATGTCAAACAAATCTCTTTATGATTTGCTTTGAATGATTTATTCAAATTTTTAATTTTGGAAGGATCTATCCATCTTGGACTTATAAAGCTCAAAGAAATAAACAAAAACTTCTTTCAAATAGTACAAACAAGCAATTCTCAAAAATCTATCATAATTGATACCATAATTTATATCAAGATAAAAGAATAGTTGCTTTGTCTCAAATTTAAATTTTTATGACTATATTCTTATTATTATAATATTTAAGATAAATTCTTATGATACATATTCAAATAATTTACTTTAATATCAAAGTAAAGAGAAGTATTTTCAAGACTATATTATTCAAATTTTTGTAGCCTAAAGTTTTATTAATTAAAATTAAGAAGTACATCTACATGACATATTTTTGAATTTTTAATGGATTATTATCATTGTAAATATTTTTTGAAATAAATAAAAATTAATTTTTTGAAAAAAATTAGTTTCTACATGAGTAAATTTTATGTTTACTTAAATTAAATGCATAATTTAATACTTAATTCACTCAATTGATGCTTGTTCTCTTAAAATTCTATGTAATTTTAAAATAGCTTTGTTTGCAAAAGTAATGGAAAGAAAATATTATGTGATGAATTTGTTAATATTCATGAGGAGAGATATTGATTAAGTTAACTAATTTAAATTTAATTATAAATATTAATAAATATTAATATTAATTTTAAATTTATAATTATTTATCTTAAATTTTTTTCATTTTGAGCTTTGCTTTAATTGATTTTAGACTCTCAATTAAGTACCTTATAGTTTTTTTCTAATTATGCTTACATATGGTTATTAAATTTGATTTACTTAATTTGAAGTAGTATTATACAAACAAATTGATTTTCATTGTTAAAAATTATTTATGAATTTAGATATTATTCATATGCTAATTTGCATGAACTTGATAATTTTGGAGTTAAATTAAATTTAAAATATATTCTTACTTTAAATAAATTAATTTTGATATATACTTCTAATTTTAAAATTTATTTAAAAATCTAAATATAATATAAAATTTTTTATGTGTATTTAGAAATTATTATAAAATTATTTTTGCTCTAATACTATCATTGACTTGCTCGATATATTTTCGATACATATCTTTTTTAAGCTTAATTGATTAAATTTTTTTTAAAAAAAGTTAAATATTAAAGTATATATTATGCTTAATTTTCATGATCAATTTTTTTGAAAAGCTCTATTCCTCTTAAAGCTTAAAAGCGTATATTTGAAAATATGATTAAAAAGATCATACTCATTCAAAAAGGAGAAAAGTTTTTGATATTTAAATTCAAGCTAATTTCTGAAAAAGAAGTGATGTTTTAAATATGTTTTAAATCAAAAAATAAGTTTTCAAAAGAAAAATGATTCATTTGACTTTAATTTGATATATCTCTTATTTGAAATATTCTTATATCTTATTGATTTTGATGATTTTTCTTAATCCTTCCCATGAGTTTTTTTGATGCTATCAAAAAGGAGGAGAGAAATGATCAAATAGAATTTTGGATTTGGACATACTTTACTTGGTATCAAATATGCTAAAATATCTTGAAAAAATTCTATCCCTAAAATATCTTGATAAAATCAATATTTAAATATTTTGGAAAGGAGCGAGGAGAGTGACATTAATATAAATTTGATATCAAATATGCTTACCTTCATATTAAATATCCCATGAAGTTCAAATTTGATACTCTCTTAAACTTAAATTAAATTTTTCTAAATTTGATATATTTGTCTGAATTTTGATTGATTTTCATGATATTTCTTATTTCTTCTTATAAGAATAAATTTTTTTTAGAAAAGAAGAAAATAAATTTTGAATTAAATGTTATGCTTAATTTAAATCCTTGATAAGCTAATTTCGAAAATTCCAAGATATTTTCGAATCAAAAGCCAAGTTTTCAAAGGGAAGATGATTTATTTGAATTAATTTTGTAATCAATTTTGACTCAAAATGTATTGATTTTCATGATAAATCTTAGATCCTTCCCATAAGCTTTTTGATGTTGTTAAAAAGGGGAAGAAGATTTATTGAGTATATGCTATGCTTGAGCCTATAATATATTTCATGAAGCTTATTGAAAGTTTTTTTAAAATCTATAAATCTAAATTTAAATTAAATTAGAGCATTTCTGAAGTGTGCATTTATATTTGTGTATATTATTACTTCATGATTTATACTAGCCAATTTATTGAAATACATCAAATTTTATTTCTATGCATATACTAAAAATTTTGCCATCATCAAAAAGAAAAAGATTATTAACCCCATGATTGATTTTAATAATTATAAAATTTTGAATGTTTAAGTATTTAACCATATATTTCAAGAGTGAATATAGATCTTTTCAGGTATTCAAATTAAAAAAATTAATCCAAGAAAAGATCCACACAAAAATCACCAAGTCAAGAGCTTTAAGAAAGCTGAATTGATAAAGATACTTAAAGAAGAACAAAATTATAATTTCATCAAGTTGGAGATCAAAAAAAATATTTTTTGAAAGCCTCAAGAGCATTAGAGAAGATTTTGAAATCTTTAGAGGCAATTTGAAAGATTTCAAAAGTTGAATTGATAAAGATGCTTGGAGAAGATCAAAGCTATCATTTCATCAAGTTGGAGATTAAGACTATTTTTCGAAAGCTTCAAAAGTATTAGAAAAAAATTTGAAACTTTTGGAGGTAATTTGGAAAGATTTGGAAGTCCAAAAATGAAGAAAAATAAGTTTGGACAAAAGGGGGCGACCCCTAGGTCATTCCTTTTTTATTTGGCATGATGGCATACAAGGCTGGGAGTGGCATGCTGAAAAAAGACGACCCCTAGGTCATCCTATGGAAAAGAGGCGACCCCTGGATCATTCCCTACAGGTCATGAGTGTAGAACAGAAAATAGTTTTCTTGCCTATTACAAAAGAGGCAACCTATGGAGCATCCCATAGAAAAAGGGGCAACCCCAGCAATGAAAAATCCTATAACGATTAGTTTTTCTGCCCATTGTTGATGCATTTAATGCCTAATAAAAGCTCTCCAACGGCTCTAAACAGCTACCACTCATCCTCCAGCATTGATTAAAGGTATAAAAGGCTAGAGATTAAATTGAAAAAGAAGCTAAGAGGATTTAAAAGAGAAATCATCATTTCTTGGAAGGAATATTGAATATTATTGAAAAGAGGGAGAATAGAGAGGAATCAAGCTTCTAAATTAGAGGGCTTTTAAGAGGATTTATCTTCATCATCTTCTACATCCTCTCAAGCATTAAGAAGAGAAGTTGAAGCATCATTTGAGCAATCCAACAGCAACTTCTTCAAGCTTCAAAGAGTTCTAATTTTTATTTTCTGTTTTATGCTAAAACTTATCTTTATATTTTTTGTTTCTTTACAAGTTTTTTTGAAAAAAAAGAAACTTGGAGATTAGGCCGATTCAAGTTCATAATTGGACATTGTAAAGATTATGGTTGGTGCTCCTATTGAAAATTAATTAGATTGTTAGTGAGCCCTAAAAAAACTAACGGTGTTAGGTTTTAGTTGGTGAGCTCGTGAAAATAAACACACTGTAATCAAGAAAAGATTATAGTAAAAATTTCAAGAAAAGCTTGAAAAGTGGACGTAGGAGCGGATTGCTCTGAACCATTATAAACTTTGAGTGTTTATAATTGTGTTCTTCACTTTCTTGCTTTACTTGTCTTTATTTCTTGCTTTATTTATATTACTACTTGTTTAGCTTAGTCATAATTCTTGCATAGTTTCATACACATTTGATTCCGCTGTATATACTATAAAATCATATCAAGCCGAATTAATTTAAGTAAAGCACATTATTGATTAGATTTCAGATTTGACCAAAATTTTTTATAAACCCAATTCACCCCCACCTCTTGGGTTGCTACCTCTGGGCAACATCGTTTTCTCTAATTTAGATGAAGGAAGTTGTTAGATTGCTCATTGATAAATATTTTGGATGTTATTAAAAGCAATTTTGTTGGTGCTTATATCTTATTTCTTTTATGATGCTTGTATTTTAGATTGGCTCAATGAAGTTAAGGTTAGCTCATTGATCTATGTAAAGTCAACTCGTTAGCCTATCATAAGCTGGCTTTTCTAATTGTGTAAAGAGGTGTTGAAGGTCAGTTCATTGAGATTATTGTCATCTGAAATCAACTTAAGAGCTAGAATGGCCTGAGTTCAACTATGAGGTCTTGCCCTCTATTTGTTGGCTTGATTTGCTTATAATTATTAAGGTCAAGCTTGCCGGTTTCACTCGTACCTCATCAAGATTACCATCCTATTGAAGTTGAGGTCAGCTCCTCATCTCGGTATCTTCTTTCTCTTATCTGTAAAGGTGGGTTATTTGGCCCTCTAAGTCTTTAGCTCTTTATCCTGGTGTCTATTTTTCTTGTTTGAAAAGATGGGTCGTTTAGCTATCCAGGTTTACTACTCTTCCTCTTGATGAATGGTTCCCCTTGCCTGAAAAGGTAGGTCGTTTGACTCATAGGATCTTCAGCTTTTCATCTCAATGCTTGGTTCCTCTTGCCTAGAAAGATGGATCATTTGGCTCTCTGGGTCTTCATCTCTTCATCCCAGTGCTTAATTTACCTTACTTAAAAAGATGGATTGTTTGGCTTGTCGGATCTTTAGCTCTTCATCCCAATACTTGGTTCCCCTTACTTGAAAAGATCGATCGTTTGTTTCACTGGGTTATCTCTTCATCCCACTACCTATTTCCCCTTGCTAAAAGAATGGGTCATTTGGCTCTTCGGATCTTTAGTTCTTTATCTTAGTGCCTAATTCTCCTTGCTTGAAAAGATAGGTTGTTTTAGCTCATCAAGTCTTAACCTCTTCATTCATTGGCTCTATTCTTGTTAGGATGAAGTTCTCTTTCTGTTCCTATCAAGATAATTAGGGTACAAAAAGGTCATTAAAATGGCATCTCTCCTTGTCTCATTGTCAGGACGAGGTCCTTCTTCTGTTTCTGATGGGATTGACTTTTTTTCTTATTAGGACGAGGTTCTTCTTCTATTTCTAACAAGATTATTAAGGTACGAAAGGACCGTTGAAAGAATCTCTCCCCTTATCTCCCTATCAGGACGAGGTCCTCCTCCTAATTTTTTTGTCGATTAGGTTTTTTAGATAGTTAGTATTCATCGACTTAGCATCCCTCCTCCCGTTCAAGCCTTGCCTTGACTATGTCTTCATCAGCTCTTGGTCGGTACCTCAGAGGTCCTAGTTGGATCCAAGGTGTCTCCATGAGATCAGCTGTTAAAGTGCTTAAGGATGCATGGATGGTGGATTTATTGCCGAAGATGCTTAGATCCTGCAAAAAGAAAATGTGGGATGCATTCTCATTTCTCACAAATGGTGCCAATCTACTACTGTCAAAATTCGATCCAACAATATGAATCTTATTGAAGATCTGGAGATATAGAGAGTGCTATTTGATATCTACGGTGGAGGACAATGGAGCACTGATTTACCTTAAAGAGTCATGGGTCTACACACGAGAAAAAAAAAAAATCAGCAAATTAGCTTTGGCCGAGTTCTTCAATGCTTAAGTTAGGAGGGGCTTCAGAATGGCAATAGTAAAAAGAAAAAAAATATAAGAGAAGAATAAAATAAAATATTATCTTATTTTGGTTGGCTTTATTTTAGCCTATTTTTATATCGATCTTAGCTTTAGGATTGGTAGCTTGGCTTTGGATTTGATGGCTTGACCTTGAATTTCACCTCAAGCTTAGCCTCGGGCATCACTTTGATCTCGGCCACAGGCTTGATAGCTTGGTCTTAAGCAACACATCAATCTTACCGTCGGATCTTTGAGTATAAAAGTTATTTTCATTCCGACCATGTCCCTTTAGGATCTCCTTGATCTTATTTATATAAACATTAAAGTATGAATCTATTATGATTTAGAGAGGAAAATCATGAAATTACCAAAATCTCCTTATATGAATTCAAATATATTATGATCTCCTTCATTACTTGAATAATCAAGAATTCAAATTTTTCAAAATTGGTTACCACATATTAATTCACCATGAACAGATTGATTTTATGCCATATCAATCTCTATTTTACATAACAATGGTCGCTTTTTTTTTTTTTCGTTTTGGTTGAAAATATTTGCAAGCAATGGATATTGCTTTTGCTCACGTACTGTTCACTCTTAATTTGAAAAGACTAAACCTTAGGAACGAAAAAGGTTATTCAGTGAAACTAAAAGACTTTATTGTTATTTTTTTATTTACAAACAATATTGTTAGCCTTGAAACTGCCATTGCAGCTATCATGTTTGCTACGCGCTTAATATCATGGCTTCCAATTGCCATGCATGAATAAATGCTTTATTTTAAATGCAATGGTTTTTATTGTCAGTTAGATGACCAAACATTGGACATCCGAATTGCATCTCGATTGCCTATGCTTGATGAAAAAAAAAAAAAATTATCATGATCTTAAACTCCATCCAGTTCCACCAAAAGTCCAAAATAATTCCAAGGCATAAACACACTGGATATCTTTAGTCATGAGCCAAAAAGCTACGACAACCAAAGTTTAAGGTGTGATCAAGGACAAAAAAAAAAAAAAAAAAAAAATCCTTTTACCCCATGATACGCAACGAATCCCAATCCCTCTCTTTTCCGTACCCACTGGTGTCTCCCGCGTCTATCGCATATTCCACAGCCCGGTCCCACCCCAAAATCACCGTCAGGTAAAGATCAGACGGTCGAGATGATTCCCATCACAAGCCTTGACTTATCCTTCCCTTCTCCACCTCTCCGCCACGTTCACGAACGTTCTTTTCCACACTCTGTAGAGCTGGAACCTCCCGGAAGCTAGCAACCCGCTCCCCCAACTTCCGTTTTTATATATTACCAATCCCGCCATCATCCATACCCTTAACATTTCCCCCAATTCCCTGAACGCCCCCGTCGGAAGTAGAACAAGAGAGCGATAGACCTCAGCGGATTCCGCAAATGGCGGCCTCGCTTTCCGCCCACCAGCACCACCTCCTCCGCCTCGTCCCCCTGCCTTCGAAGAGCTCCGGGAGGAGCCCCTCCGTGGCGGCGTTGTTTCCCGTATCCTCTAATGGCCCGAGATCGCAGAGCGCCCTAAGGGCACTCAGGTGGTCGGGAACCCTAGGTAGGAGCGACCGCTTCGTCTCGAAGAGGGCTGGGAGGTCTGGGAGCGGTTCGAGGTCGGTCGTCATCAGATGTGAAGCGTCCAAGGATGGGAGGGTAATCTTGTCTCCTTGTTGTTGCACTTCTTTTTTTTAGCATAGTTTGTTGAGTAATTGTCGGTTAATTGCGACCAATTTGGGCTGTCTTGTAGTTTTTTCTTATCTTGTTTAGTTCAATCTTAATTTGTTATCAAAGAAGGAAATTTGCTCATCGAATGTCTTTTTATATGTGATTTTGCTTCCTGTAATTCTTTTTTTGTGTTTTTTTGGGTGTTGTGTTACGTAGCTTAAGCCAAAGAAAAATTGAATTGCTTAATTGTGTAAAAGGCATTACATAGCGTACATATTTAACAAGAACAGTGAATTCATTGAAGTTCTACTTATATATGTGAATGATAGCATCATTTGGAGCTTCAACCATCTATGATTAATTTTTCTTTGGTGATGAGGGAGTAAATAGCAAGAAATGGCAACGAATCTTTAATAGCTAAAATGAAATAGTACTTGGTAAGTCGAATAGCAGAATGAATCAAACTGAACCTATGTTACATAAACTAATATAACTGCCATCAGTACTGATTTAGGCCTTACATCATTTTCCATGCTGCTGTTAGTTCCTCATTGTTGTAATTAATTCTTCTGAATGAAGAGTTCTGATGCTGTATGAACAAATTGAATTCCAAGATCCTATGAACCATGTATAAAATGGTTCAAATTTTTGTTTGACAAGATTAACATGATGTGCATAAGGAATGATAGGAACACAGTTATGATAGGTGGCCGACACCTGGTGTGAGAAACGCATCCGCACCATCATCAGTGGTGATATATGCAGTATTCTTCTAGACTTGTGTATATTTAGGGTTCTGGGTTTTATTGGAAAGAAGCTTGAGACATATAAACCAAATCTCATATAATACACCTTCTCCTTTCATGAGATATTCTGAGAAATTTACAGAACTTTAGATGCATAATAGACTGAATATATGACATCAATTTAATGTCCACTTAGATGAATATCTGGCATTAATCTGTAGACATGCTTATTTTATGATTTAACCATGCCATATTTTTTTTGGCATTTCTTTTATGTTATTAATATGCAATTCTCTCTTGATTGTTTTATTCTGAGCAACTTGTATTGGAACGTAATATGCTACAATTATGACACATTTGCCTGTCTGAAACAGACAAATATTTTGACACCAGTGCTTGGGGTCCCAAACAGTCAAACTTAACCAAGATTAATATATATATATATGTAATACTTTATGCATTAAAAGGACATTGCCTAATAATGGCCCTGGCAGTCCAGGGTCCTAGGAGGGGCAAACTGCAGAGGGTTAACTTTTTTTTTCCCCAACAAAATGTCTGCCTCAGGAGGTTCCATTGCGCTTGTCAGCCCAATTGTTTTACCATGGCACCATCCAATGACCCCTGTGTAATGGTTTATGCATAATATAAAATATTATTTTTTCTCTCAGAGCATGCATAGAGATTAGTATATAGAATTGCACGCTGATTCACATGCACACATGCATATACATACCGAAAGGTCATCTTTTCGAAAATTAATAAATAATATGTTAGACTCGTGATTTCCTTTGGAGCGTGTAATGATTGAATTTACATGTTTATTTTCATTTTAGATTACTCAACAAGAATTTACCGAAATGGCTTGGCAAGCAATTGTTTCATCACCTGAAGTTGCAAAAGAGAGCAAGCATCAGATTGTGGAGACAGAACATTTGATGAAGGCTTTGTTGGAGCAGAGGAATGGGCTTGCTCGTCGCATCTTTTCCAAGGCTGGAATTGATAATTCCCGGCTTCTTGATGCTACTGATAAGTTCATCCAGAGGCAGCCAAAGGTTGTACAATGTGACATTTTAAGTTTGTCATGTTACTTATTTTCCACATGTTCTATGTTCTTGGTGAACGAGGATCCATAAAGCTGACCCCAAATAGTTGGGAGAAAGCTAGAAGGTTGTCAACCACAGAAGAGGGTTTGTTTCTCTCGGTTGTCAACTAGAGTCCTTTTTGTTGTGATTATTTTTCCCTGTATTGTTCTTGCCTTATATGAATGTAGTGCTGTAAATGATCTCCCATATGACAGGATTATGTTTTGTCAAACCTTAAGTCTCGCAGATTCAAGGAGAGCTGTGCCAAAATTCCACAATATTTTGGAGTTTCTAGGGTCTAGTCTACCAATATTAGCCAACATGACCTGATCTGATGCACCAGAAACTATTTTAAATATTAAGCTCCCTGATTTCTGCCCGACCTGTGCAAGCTACAGTTATATAGCTAAAACTTTGTCAGACACCTATGTGTACCCTTATGTCTAATTTATCTTTTTTCGCTTCATCTACTTTTCCTTTTTCTTTACTACTTTGTTATACCTTTATGGTAGTTTGTACGTCATATTATTATGAGTTAATAATGCTTCGATTATTTAGCATGATAACAATACTTTATATCTATAATACACTGCAGTGGAGAGACCAAGTTTCATCAATTCAGAGATAGTAACAAATGGTGTTTCTTCGTACTTGGATTTGGACTCTTGTTTGGATCATATCTAGTGTGTGATGGAAAGTAGTGTTTATGAAAGGAATAGGATGGAATAATGTTTAAACTTAAGAACCACTTGATATGATATGTTAATTTGGTTATTGAGATGTTTTCTGATAATTTAGAAAGAGGAAGAGTTAGGTGTTGGGTTATCTATTGTATTAAAAGACGAGATTGCTAGGAATAGGGTTGTTCAAGATGGGATAGCCTTGAATAAGTTTGACATCGCATATCTTAGCTTGGATGAAGACTCTGGGTTTTAACCAAGCTGATGGAAGAAGTACATCTTTCAAAACCAAGCTGATGCAAGAAGTACTTCATTGAAAGAACACTCACTTAAATTTCCCGGTCACGTATATTTTTTAAGGTTTTAGAAAGCATTATAGTATATGTAAGTTCACAAGATCTAAAGTTTTTGCTACTCTGATTGACATAGATTATGTTGAAATTTTTCATAAAGCTTCATGGCGGGTGTTGGTCCAGAAAACATCATATCCTGGTTCAGTTTCATGCTGACATTACTGAAACTGTGCAATCTTGTTGCCTTATGTCTCACTCGGTCATCAGCTCATCGCACTATTTGTTCTCTTCATTATTGCAATAACTTTATCATTATTAAAACTGATGATAATGAAGTTTTCATGCAAATGAATCTTGTCAAGATGAAGATGAATAGTCCGTCTTTATGTTTGCTAGTTTGTGACTTTGCTTTCCATCCCAATATTTGTTGCCATCTTTCACACATTTTCATGAAGTTGTGCTACTGTGAGTTTTTTAGTTTATCGCAAGCAAACAATTTGTAGATTTATTGGTTGTATAGATTATTTATTTTGATGTGTCTTTTCATTAATTGAGGTGTTTGAAGTGTGTTTGCCTGGTTATCTGCTTACTGGATTTATGCATTCATTGCATTCACTTTTTTTACTCTTTAAGTTTCTACATTTGGTATTGCTTGTCTCATGAATCACTTCATTATTATCTGCAAATGACATGCACCATGGATCAACCTTAGAATGCTATAGTAGTTCAATCAACATTGGATTGAGGCCCATATTTTAGCCACTATAATTAATTATCACTTTATCATCAACCCAATGCTTGGTTTCATCCCAGTTTTCAGTTCGCAATTGCATACAATCCCTTATGCAATTTCTTACCTAGAGATCATGGATGGAGCCAGTTCAATTTTGTCTGAGAAAAAAATGCAGCACAAGTGTTTATTAATACTCATTTTTTTAAGCCATAATTTTCTAGTATCTATATAATGTTTTATTATGTATAAATATATTTTTTCATATATTGGTAGAGTTCTTCTAGATATTCATTTCTTAAGGAACCTTATTCTCATGGTTTTGTCTAACCATACCAGGTCCTGGGTGAGACGGCTGGTTCCATGTTAGGACGAGACCTTGAAGCTTTAATTCAGAGAGCCAGGGAGTACAAGAAAGAGTATGGGGACTCATTTGTGTCAGTCGAACATCTAGTTCTTGGTTATGCTGATGATCGGCGCTTTGGGAAACAACTATTTAAGGATTTTCAAATTTCACTACAAACCTTACAATCTGCCATAAAAGCTATAAGAGGAAACCAGACTGTTATTGACCAAGGTATCATGGAAGAGCTTGTTTTTTCTATGCAAATTGTTGTGGTGTCCACCACGGTGTCATACTATTGCCCAGTAAACTTTTTTTTTTAAAAATTATTGTTATTACTGTGGAAGAATCTATCTTTTGAAATTTCAAATGCTGCATCTTTTCACCATCTGGAAGTACTAGCTGCATCATCATTGACTAAATCTTTTGTCTGCAGTATGTACATCATATTTTGGGATATCTCAACCTAGATTAAGTTGCCTTATGGCCCTTATTGCATTCGTAGGGCTTATGCATATTGATTAGTCCATTTGAGATATCAATTAATTTTTTTTGCAGTTGACTTCTTTTTTTGGGTACTTTGTTGCATAATCAATCTTTAAAATGTAGGCTTTTTATTGCTGCAATGGTTGTTTTGGTGTCATAATTTTTGTTTGGAGTGCGTACCTATATTTTTGAAATTCTACTCTACTATGTCTGCATGATATTAGGAGGGTACATGCATGCACACAACAACACTACCACATCCGGCAGGCATGCAGCAGTTTCTCTCTCTATCTCTCTATCTCTGTGTTTCTTTATCTATATATTCTGTGTATGTGCTTTAAACAAAACTGAGATTTATCATTGTTATTTTTTCTTTGACGTGTTAGACTTTATCTAATAAACCACTTGGGTAAGTTGCAACAGATCCAGAGGGCAAGTACGAAGCCTTGGAGAAGTACGGGAAGGATTTGACTGCTATGGCACGTGAAGGGAAACTTGATCCAGTTATAGGGAGAGATGATGAAATCCGTAGATGTATACAAATTCTATCAAGGAGAACAAAGAACAATCCTGTATTAATCGGTGAACCTGGTGTTGGAAAAACTGCCATATCAGAAGGGTAAGCATATATCATATGTGCATATAGAAAAGATTATATCGTCTTCATGTTTTTTTTTTTTTTCAGGTTTACTTTCTATAGAATTGCCCTGATGTGTTATTTTTGACAGGCTTGCCCAGAGAATTGTGCAAGGTGACGTTCCTCAGGCATTGATGAACCGAAGGGTAGGCATTTAAGAAAGCTAAATTAGTGAAGAATACTTTATGGCTTCCAATATTTGCTCTAGAAACTACAGACATCACTTTTTACTTGAAGTAATAGACTAGGCATATTACTTTGTGAATTCACATGTGCGATAGCAAGCCTTCTGGGCTATACAGAATTTTGCGCTGCCTATTGCTAATGTAGGTTATTAGAAATTCTGGTTAACCTGCTCCAGTGTTAGCATTATGTATATTGAGTTGCACGTTAGCCTAAAGTTTGTCAGGGCTATTTGATTAGAGGTTTTCTTTACAGTTCACTTAACATATTGTCTGAAAGTTTGCTTAATATGAGTTATCCAAAGGTTTGCAAGAGTTTACCATTTTAGGTATTATGGAATTTAAAAGTTTTGAAGCATGGTTGCTTCAAGAGATCTCTCAAGATATTGTAGTTGGCTGGATCCTTCCTGGCTGAAATCCTAAACAGACTGAATTTTGCAATATCTTCTTTATGGTAGCCCTATTCTGTGTCACCATGATTCTGGTAATGGACTTGATAATCATGATATTTTTGAAGTCAGTGTGAAACTGGATCGCATATACTGAATGCAATGCATTCATGTCTGGTTTATGTTTTCAATGAAACTTGCTAACAAATTTTGTGCATTTCAGCATGTGAATTTTGAAGCTAACATTTTTTTTTACTTATCAAATAAATACCAAAAGCTGCATATAATACCCATCTTTTATTGGATATGGTTCAGTAATAACTGTGAAATCGAATTCTCATTCATGGTTGAACTGTTGTTTTTTTTTTTTTTTTTGTCATAGCTTATATGTACATTTCAACTTGTGCACAGCTAATTTCCCTTGATATGGGTGCACTTATTGCTGGGGCAAAATATCGGGGAGAATTTGAAGACAGATTGAAAGCTGTATTGAAAGAAGTGACTGAATCAGATGGTCAGATAATACTATTCATTGATGAGATCCACACTGTTGTTGGAGCAGGTGCAATTTATGCCTATAATAGCTGATTCTTTATGCACAGTATGCATGGTTTTTTTAAGATATTTTATTTTTTCATAGCTGTTCCTTTTTTAATTTGCACTCTGATTGTATTAGGTTTATGAAATGAGAGTTAAGTCAGTTATAAATGGTTTACTCTGGGCTCGTCAAATTTAATGACTAATGATTGTTTGTTTACCTATTAACATGGGATTTACAAAGATTTCTCTTGTATATAGGTGCATTTCCATTGTGTATGTACCTCTCTAGAAAATGTTTAATGGAATAGTGGACCAAGGGAAATTCATTGTTTGAAAAAGCCACTATTTTTTTTTCTTTGGATAACATCATGAAAGCTAAATTCTAAGTTCTTTTACATCTTTTTATATCACATGGCTAAAAGTAGCTGTTCATTAGTTTATAGTGTCCCATGATTGCTAATGTTTCAATAGGAAAGCACGAAAACTTGAGACTTTTGACAGGCTAATGCATATGCTAACATAGTTCTTTAAATTTAAATAATTAATAATGCATTTATCATTTAGTTAATTAAAATAAAATTTTCTTTCATGGCCTTATCTAATTTTCTTTGCTCTAGATGATGGTTGGTTCTTCACTATGATTAAATAGTTGAAATTAGTGTCATCAAATCCCATCATATTACTTACATCTAGCTGCTTGGATCTATGAGTTATTTAGTTTTCTCCTTCCCTTTTTAATTCTTTACCAGAATTTAACACTCCGGATATGGTATAAAGGTAGACTTATCCCATATGGTCATACCTGATACATCTTTGGCAACATTGAAGCTAAAATCTTTTGATTTTTACCATCAGGTTTAAACCTGATTTAAGACTTTGTGCTTCCTTATAGACATATGAAGTATCTTTTTACTGCCCTTGGCATCCTCATTCATCCTAATGGTAATTTTTATGTTCATTAAATTTTACTCTATATGCTAACTAATGCTCCAAACATTTCTGTTTCAGGTGCCACAAATGGTGCAATGGATGCAGGCAATCTGCTGAAACCAATGCTTGGTCGGGGGGAGTTGCGCTGTATTGGTGCAACAACCCTTGATGAATATCGTAAATATATTGAGAAAGATCCAGCTTTGGAACGTCGGTTCCAGCAAGTTTATGTTGACCAGCCTAGCGTTGAAGACACAATCTCTATACTGCGTGGATTGCGTGAAAGATATGAGCTGCACCATGGAGTCCGTATATCTGACAGTGCACTTGTGGAGGCTGCAATTCTTTCAGATCGTTATATCAGTGGGCGCTTTTTGCCTGATAAAGGTAAATTTCTGATAAAAAGCCTCTTCTATTCCCCTTAAATGAGGTTGCAGGGGCACCTGTTTCCATGCCCAAAACTCATAATATGTTTATGGACTTTGACTAGCAAACTTTATTGTTTAATGAAATGCTGGATTCTTAGAAGTTTTTCTTGGCTGCAGCTATTGATTTAGTTGATGAGGCTGCTGCTAAATTGAAGATGGAGATTACATCCAAGCCAACTGCTCTGGATGAGATTAATCGTTCTGTACTGAAGCTAGAGATGGAGCGTCTATCTTTAACTAATGATACAGACAAAGCTTCAAAAGATAGATTGAGCCGCCTTGAAGCCGAATTGGCACTCTTGAAAGAGAAGCAGGCTGAACTTACTGAGCAGTGGGAGCATGAGAAGTCAGTAATGACGCGTATTCAGTCTATAAAAGAAGAGGTACAGAGGAGTTATTTCCTATTCTATTCTATAATAGATTTTGATGCATATACAGTAGCCTGTATTATTGTCAGTTTTTGTTGTTGAGCTTAACCATGTATATCATCTAATTTTTCATGTTGTATACCATTGAGAGAGATGGTCGGCTTGGGACTGGTAAGTTTATCTGGGACTAACCGTATAAGAAATTTACCTGAAAGAAGTATAAAAATTAACTGTACCAACTCTTGTTATATTCATACATTTAGAATGTTGTGCATATGTGACTAATTTATTAATTAAGAGGTCCTGGTCATAAAATGTGGAAGTCAAATAATCCCATAAAGACTACCCTTTCATACCAGCTTGGTTAGCTTCTTTCGCGGGTGGTCGGTAGCTTTCTGAGTTCACCATCTCGAGAAAATAGTCCTTGAAGGTGGGAAACTATTAAAATGTCAGGATAAATTGGTAAAATTCTCAGAAAGATGTAAACAATTAATGGCAAGTACAAGGGCTGAATTTTCTCTCATACAGCTCAATGAGTAGGAAGGTCATTAGCCACACCCTCGTTATATGCGGTTGGCTTTACGTGCCATGCATCGATATTTGTAACTAGGAGATATTTGTAACAGGGCATCAAGTGATTTGTGCAGTTCATTTTACTTGAACAAAGTTCCACTTTTTGATGATTGAGGAAATAGATATTCAACCTTTACTTATTGAGTTCTAGGCCTGATTATTCATCATTGTTGTTCTGTATTGGTACTACATCTTCATTTTGCTGCTTGTGACTTGGTCTGCTAGATTTGTGTTTCTTGCTGACTTGTTGTTCATTGGCACAGATTGACAGGGTGAATGTAGAGATCCAGCAGGCAGAACGTGAATACGATCTTAATCGAGCTGCTGAATTAAAGTATGGGAGCCTTAATACCTTGCAGCGTCAACTTGAAATTGCAGAAAAGGAGCTGGATGAATACCAAAGTTCAGGGAAGTCAATGCTCAGAGAAGAGGTTACCGGAAATGACATAGCAGAAATTGTCAGCAAATGGACAGGCATTCCGGTTTCCAAGCTGCAACAGTCTGAAAGGGAGAAACTGCTGCATTTGGAAGAGGAATTGCACAAGCGTGTTGTGGGTCAAGACCCAGCAGTGAGAGCAGTGGCAGAAGCTATCCAGCGGTCAAGGGCTGGCTTGTCGGACCCACACCGTCCAATTGCTAGCTTCATGTTCATGGGCCCCACAGGAGTTGGCAAAACAGAACTGGCAAAAGCCCTTGCATCTTATATGTTTAACACTGAGGAAGCTCTTGTGAGAATAGACATGAGCGAGTACATGGAAAAGCATGCTGTCTCAAGATTGATAGGAGCCCCACCTGGTTATGTTGGATATGAGGAAGGTGGCCAGCTGACCGAGACAGTACGCAGGAGGCCTTATGCTGTTATATTGTTTGATGAAATCGAAAAGGCCCATTCCGATGTGTTCAATGCTTTCCTTCAAATACTGGATGATGGCAGGGTGACTGATTCACAAGGTCGCACTGTCAGTTTTACCAATACGGTCATCATCATGACATCAAATGTGGGTTCTCAGTACATATTAAATATGAATGATGAGACGGAGTCAAAGGATTCTGCCTATGAGGCTATTAAGCAAAGGGTAATGGAAGCTGCAAGATCCATTTTCCGCCCTGAGTTCATGAACCGTGTTGATGAATATATCGTTTTCCAGCCTCTGGACCGTGAACAAATAAACAGTATCGTCAGGTTACAGGTATGGGCTCACTGCCATGTGAATTGTTCTATTTTTATTTAGTTTTTTCATAAGGGTATACCTCAGCAATTTGGATAGCGACATTCTAGGTGTCTCTTATTGAACATTGATTCCTCTCTCTCTCTCTCTCTCTTGCTCTCTCTCTCTCTATATATATATATATAGCTGGGCTTCGATCGATCGGATCCCAGTCCATATCCGGTTGGATCTCCGACTGTTAGATCAGCGTGCCAAAAATAGCGCATATGAAAAGGCGTATCTTTAGGTTGAAAAAACATGCACCTGTATCCGAAAAAAAAATGAAAAAAAAAGGTGCCTTCCTTTTCTTTTCTTTTTAGGCGCCTGCGTCTCTTTTTTTTCAGGTTTTTTTTTTTTCTTTCAGCCTCTTATTTTTTTCAACTTTTTTTTAAAGCCTTGAAGGTGCTTTTTTTTTTTTTATTTTTTTTTGCTTCTGAACCTGTAGGTAGGCGTGCCTGATAAAAGCGCCTACACCTGTCTTCAGGCCGAAAAAAATTGAAAAAATTTTTTCGGACGCAGACGCGCACTTGTTTTTTTTTTTTTTTTTTTTTCAGGCATGCCTTTTTAGGTGCGTGCGTGTAAATGTGCGCTGATCCAACGATCGGAGATCCGATCGAATATGGATTGGAATCCGGTCGATCGGAGCCCAGTCCAGTTCTCTCTCTCTCTCTCTCTCTCTCTCTATATATATATATATATATATATATATATATATATATATATATATATATATATGAGCATGAACCAAAGGAAGCATTATTATTGTATTATGTTAACATTTCATATTACACTAAAATAGTATCTCAAATAAGTTCAAGAGTGAATATTTTTCTCCATGTTCCCTTGTTTACTTGTTTATTTCTAATTTCTACTCATTTTATCTATTTTTGTAAGCCTTATTATTTGTCAAATATTTCTAGATACCAATGGTATGTGAATTTACGTGTGCACCCACATATTGCATGCATCTTATGTGGTACCCCAACATCCCTCGTATCTTTCCTAAGCATTAAAAGGAAAACAACTGGCAGTGTTTGATTTACAATATAGCAGTGTTAGTATGTATACAGTTTCAAAATATGTGCCATTTAATGTTTTATTGTTGTAGATGCTTAATCAATTACAACCTTAAGTTTATTTTATTATTGATCAGTGCAGTACCAGCCTTCTGTATTAATGTCTTGTCATAGGTTTTAACTTCTTATTGTATATCATATTACTTTTTGTCTACTTAGAATACGTGGAGGTGCCACCTCTTGTTGATGTAGTGGAGACGATTGTTTTCATCCAAAGGTGTTGCTATAATGAGATACAAGTGAATGAGCGAGTCCTGTCCTGTGTTCTTATCACTTACATGATGCTTTGTGTGTGAACAGTTGGAGAGAGTACAGAAGCGAGTTGCAGATCGGAAGATCAAAATTGAGGTGACGGATGCGGCGGTTGAGTTTCTGGGAAGCCTGGGATATGACCCCAACTATGGTGCTAGACCGGTGAAGCGTGTGATTCAACAGAACGTGGAGAATGAACTAGCAAAGGGTATATTGAGGGGTGACTTCAAGGAGGAGGACACCATCTCGGTGGACACAGAAGTCTGCGCGTTCTCCAATGGCCAGCTTCCCCAGCAGAAGCTTGTGTTCCGAAGACTGGATCCAGATTCGTCAGATAAGCCTGCTTCCGAAGAACAGAAGGCTTTCTTGCCTAGTGCCTGATGTTTTTTTTTTTTTTTTTTTGTCTTCCCCCTTCTAAAGTCCATGTAAAGATACGCGGCTATGGGCTAATAAATAGCAAATGCTAATCATCTTCTTTAGTGTAAGATTTTGCAGCATTCCATTAAAATTCCTGAAAGATTAGTTATCAGATAAAGAATTCATAGTATTTCTGATTGTTATTCCGGTGAGAACGTTTTAAGAATCAGATATTCTCCCTTTGTTGGTGTGAGAAGAAAGGGGGCTTGTTGATGTTTCATTGCTGTTTTTAGGCTCAAATTCCAATTTTAAAGCGAATTTAATTCTTAACGAAGAAAGATGAAGTAGCAATGGATCTTTCAAAACTTTGCAAAAGATTATTGCAAAAGAGCTCTATGCCAGAGGATCTCGATGTTTATATTTGATGGAGAATCATAAGCTGTATTTATAGGTTAAAGTAAGGATTTTTTTAAATTGACATAAATTCTTCTTTTCATCAAAAAAGTATAGCCGTAGACTAGGAACTCTTTTTTCCATTGAAAAAGCATAGCCATAGTGGAATCCTTATTTTAACTTGAGTATTTCTTTATTTCAAAAAAATTTAATTATTTTAATTATTTTTAATTAATTAGATTATATGTGGATCACATCAAGTTTCTAATATTTGGAATGAGTACAATATTCTTTCACTTGGCTCACGTATCATAATTAAGATACCGGATAGGTGATAAACAAAACTGTAGTATGCTCATAAGCTATCTCAAGTTAAAAATTTTTATTTAAATAAGAAATTTTAATATATGAATCATAACGGTTATATCTTAAAAGTGAATACTTCCTTTCATGTATTATAATGCATAAAATCTTTTATTTAAGTACTTTATACCTTTCTTTATAAATAACTTTATATAAGCTATTCAGAATCTAACTTTATAACATGAACTTTATGTGTATAAAATAAAATAGCATGTTCTTTATTTTTAAGAATAAGTGTTTTACAAGAAGCTAATCAAAAGAAAATTAAATTAATGATTCTCATATGATCCACATGATTTTTAAATTATTTGATCGATAATCCTTTAGTCATGGGGTCTGCGACCATTAATTAAGTACTGATAAGTTGGATATCCACTTCACGCTTCTTGACATGATTTTTAATAGCAAGATATTTTATATCGATGTGCTTGCTGCGACTTTCACTTTTATCATTCTTAGAAAAGAAAACTGCAGCGGAGTTGTCATAATAAATCTTTATTGGCCTTGCAACAGAATCGACAACTTTCAAACCGAAAATAAGATTCCTCATCTATATATCCTATAAAGTAGCTTCATAGCATGCAACGAACTCTGCCTCCATGGTAGATGAAGCAACTATCGATTGTTTATTACTTTTTTAAAATACGGCACCTTCAGTAAGAAGAAAAATATATCATGAAGTAGACTTTCTTATATCTACACATCTACCAAAATCTGAGTCCGAATAATCAATCACCTCCAAGTGATTAGCATATTTGTAGGTAAACATATAATGCTTGGTTTCTTGTAGATATCATATAACTTTCTTTGCAGCTTTTCAATGATTAATGGTAGGATTGCTTTGATATCTATCCAAAATGCCTACTGCATATGCTACATCAGGTTTTGTACAAACCTATGCATATATCAAGCTTCCCACTGTAGAAGCATATGGGATGTTCTTCATTTGCTCTTTTTCTAATTCATTTTGTGGGCATTGATTCTGACTGAATTTGTCATCTTTCATAATAGGTGCAACTATAGGAATACAATCTATCATTTTAAACCATTCCAAAATCTTGTCGATATAAGCTTTTTGAGACAAACCTAAAATCCTTCGTGATCTGTCTCTGTAAATCTCTATGCCAATGACATAAGAGGCTTTACCCATATTCTTCATCTCAAAGTTTTGAGAAAAAAATAGTTTTATCTCTTTTAGCAAACCCAAATCACTGCTTGCAAGTAATATATCATCTACATATAGAATCAGATATATATATTTACTTCTACTAATCTTGAGATATATACATTGATCCATAATATTTTCTGTAAAGCCAAAAGAGCTTATAACATCATGAAATTTTATATATCATTGGCGGGAGGCTTGTTTAAATCCATATATAGACTTCTTTAACTTGCATACAAGGTGACTATCTGCATAGAAACTTTTAGACTGAGTCATATACGCTGTCTTTTCTAGATTCTCATTTAAAAATATCATTTTCACATCCATTTGATGTAACTCTAAATCAAAATAAGCTACTAAGGCCATAATTATCCTTAATGAATCCTTCTTTGAAATTGGAGAGAAGGTTTCATGATAGTCAATGCCTTCCTTTTAAGTGAAACTCTTAGCTACAAGTATAGCCTTATATCGTTCAATTTTACCTGAAGAGCCTCTTTTGGTTTTATACATCCATTTACAGCCAATGACTGAAGCACTTTTTGGTAACTCAACGAGATCCCAGACTTGATTTTTAACCATGGCTTTCATCTCATCCTTCATGGCATCATACCAGTATATGGAGCTATTTTCATTTATGGCTTGTGAAAACGATTTAGGATCATTATCAGGTCCAACATCAAAATTAGATTCATGTAAGTAGACAATGTAATCACTAGAAATTACAGGTCTTCTTTCTCTTGAGGATCTTTTTAATCCTACTACTTCATCTGTATTTTGAGTAATTCAGTTGTAGGTTCATCATGAACTTGCTCTTCATGGAGTATTTGTTCTTAAATTGATTGTCTATGTTCTTGTGGATCACTTTGAATAACAATCAATTCTTTATTTTTTGTGGGTTGATCAATTTGATCCCTTATTTTCTTAAATTTATCCTTATGAAAAAAATCACTCCCACTAAGTTCATAATCCTCAAGAAATTTTGCATTTCTAGCCTCAACGATTTTGGGTCCATGGTTAAGGCAAGAAAACCTATATCTTTTGAAATTTATTGCATAGCCAATAAAATAGCCACCTAATAGCTCTAGAATCTAATTTCTTTAAATATGGATTATAAATCCATACCTCAACTGAACATCCCTATATGTGTAAATGACTTAAACTTGATTTCCATCCTTTCCATAACTCAAAAAGAGTTTTAGGTACAGCCTTTGATGAAACCCTATTTAAGACATATACAACGGTCTTTAGTGCTTCACTCCAAAGAGATAAAAAAAAATTAGAACTACTAATCATGCTCCTTACCATGTCCATCAGTGTACGATTTCTTCTTTTTGCCACACCATTTTGCTATGGTATTCCAGGCATTATATATTAGGCAATAATACCCTCTTCTTAAAGAAACCTACTAAATGAGCCTATCATTTGATCCTTTTCGGTATACCTTCCATAGTACTCCCCACCTCCATAGGATCTTACGATCTTTATTTTCTTATCCATCTGTTTCTTTACTTCTGCTTTATAAACCTTAAAGGCATTTAGTGCCTCTCCTTTTTCAAACAGAAGGTAGAGATATATATATCTAGTATAGTCATTAATAAATGGGATAAAATATTTCTGACCATTAAAATATGGAGTAGAAAATGGTCTACAAATATCAGTATGTATAATTTTCAAAACATTAGAACTTCTTTTGGCACCTTTAGAGGACTTATTAGTTTGCTTTTCCTTTATGCAATCCAAACAAGTACCAAAGTCAGTAAAATCAACATCTTTTAAAATGTCATCATTTACCAACTTCTTTATTCTTTTTAAAGAGATATGAGCTAACATTTTATGCCATAAACTTGAAGAGTTCTCTTTAATAATATTTCTCTTTATACCAATATTATCACCATGTATAGATGAATGATTATTTTCATAATTTAGATTCAAATCTAATTTATATAAATTATCCATCAAAAAATCAGTGCCAATAACTTTTTTATCCCAAAAAAGATTAACTACAGAGTTTTCAAAATAAGAACTAAAATTAATACTTATCAACTTGGAAACAAAAATTTAAATTTTTAGAAAAACTAGGAACATAAAAAGTATTTTCAAGGTTCAAAACAAAATCAGAGTTCAAAATTAATCTAAAGGTTCCCACAGCCTTTACATATAAACGTATCTGATTGCCTAAGTAGATACCTTGTTCACTTCCCTTCGGGTCCCTCAGATTGAGAAAGCTATTTCTTTTCAAGCCATTTTTTATACTTTATGCAGTCCTTCTTCATGTATCTTTTTTTCTTACAAAAGAAGCATGCATCTTTATTACCATGACGTTTCATTGACACTGCAGCATCCTTCTTTCCTTTTGGAACACCATTTTTTTTTTAATCTTTACCATGAATAGCAAGATTGATACTTTCATGCTTTATGTCTTGCTTTTCTTGTTTCAGTCTTACTTCCTCTTGAACACACATGGTCAAAAGTTTATTAACAGATCATTTTTTTTTGTGTTATAGAAGATTTTGAAAGGGCTAAATTCTGTAGGTAGAGAATTCAAAACAAAATGGACTAGAAAAGAGTCAAAAATCTTAATTTTTAAAGATTTGAGTTGAGCAACAATATCTTTTATTTCCACGATATAGTCACATATACCTTTAGAACTATCAAACCTCATGTCTGTAAATTTCTTCATTAGGATACTGGCCAAAGCTTTATCAGAACTTTTAAATTGTTCTTCAATGGCCTTCATAAAATTCTTGACCTTATCATATTGAGAGATTGACCCTCTAATACTTTTAGACACTCGAGACTTGATGAGCATTAAACTTAAGCGATTAGATCGCTCCCATTTCTCATATGCCAAAGTTTGTTACGGCATACTTAAGTCCATGAAAATAGGTGGTTCATCCACACAAAGTGCCAAGTTAAGATCTTTGTACCCAAAAGTGTAAAGAACGCTATCTTTTTAATCAAAAAAATTATCACCACTTAACATTCAAATAAGAGCAGCATCATTAATATACGCAGTAGGATTAGCTGCAATAATCAAAAAAGTATAAAAAAATTTAGTGCTATGAAGCTAAGACATAATATAAAATAATTAATTTTAGTAATAAATTCTAACCTTCCTATGGATAGAGGTGCATCATGTATAGAATTTATTAATACTTGATTAATAAGACTAGCAACATAAATATTAAAAATAGTAAATTTTCATACCCATGGGCCTAGAAAAAATCTATCCTTAACATCTAGATTACCAACTTATTCCAATTAAATCATAAAAATAACCACTCTCTATGGGTAAATTTAATTATCTCTATGACTTAATTACAATTTTATTCTCATACTATTATTTTTTAATTTATTTTTTTATATAATTTTTATTATTTTTTAGGATGCTGTGGCTATTTTTGAAAATAATAAATTCATTAACTTTAATATGGCATTTGAATATCCCCATTAATCATATAAAATTTTATTATGGTTTTCGTCATAATCTGATCAGATATTTTTCAGCAAATAAATAATAATCTGATCAAAACAAAACACAAAATTTAATTCAAAAGGATCTTTATGAAATAAAGTTTATTATAAAGACTAAAATAGCCCATGTATCTTCACATAATAAACTCTATCATAATTATTAAAATAATAATAATTTTTTAATTTATTTTTTAGAGATCTTTATAAAATTATTACTTTATCAGGGATTAATTTGTAAAAATTTCTATATGACCTTTATAGAACACATATCTTTATGAGGGGCTTTATTATAAAATTACTCTTTTAGCTAACGGGTCTAAAATTGATTTTGAATTGCGGGTTGGAACCCGAAACCCGTTAGTCCAAAATTTCTTATCCCCTTTACTGTTCATCTTCTTTCCCTATTAGTTTACCCATGGCTGCCGCCTCCCTCCTGGCCAACGCTCGTTCATGCCGCAAACACCGTCGGCAAGGGCTAGTTGGTGTTCACGCACTGACGGTCGATGTGAGACCGCCGTCCGACCGTCAGATCACCAACCTTCTTTTTTTTCTAAATTTTTTTTAAAACATGGATATTCATCGATGGGAGGATGCCGAAAAGTGGTTGTTGGCTTGGGATGCCGGCGATCATGCGGTCACCCACCAAAAGTGGGATCCGACCGAAAGATCCGACCATCGAGGGAGAAGAGGAAGAGGGCACGTCGGCCCTCTTCTTTCTTTAATTAATTAATTTATTTATTCATAAATAGATTTTTGATTGAAATTAAAAATTATGAAATAAATAAATAAATAAAACTTAAATTGGTATGAAATCTTGGGTGTAGATCATGATAATTTCTATTTTTCATAATCAATAGGCTGAACAAAATAGCATGAAGGTGGCTTTGATAC